>LR736861.1:2641057-2888991 GCA_902654985.2 Oryctes borbonicus | reverse complement strand
TTACATAAACATTTATTTACCCAAATAACTATTATTCCTTTGTATATTTTTTGAAGAATAAATTATCCATATTATTGCTTTTATCTCTGGTTACCCTGGAACCATAGTTGGTGCAATTATAAGCAATAATTGAATAAAGTAACATATGGAACAGCAAACACGTATGCGTGATTACGTGGTACGAATGATTAGTTTATATTTCAGCATAGAATACACGATAGTTTCAAAACGAATAATTTTTAATTTTTCTTGGGAAATTTACAAAAAATCTAATAATAAAATGAGTTATTTTCTTCTTACGAGTTAGTTAACATTAACATATTCTGAGGTAAATTCAATGTTTTTACTCTTTAATAGGAAAAAAGCTATAGCTTATTCTATTTGAGACAGTGAAAATTAACAGCTTCCTTGTTAAACAACACTAAAGTATCGGCACACTCCGCGCCATTCAAGCTTAATTAATTATTTGGAAACACCTGTTTCGAACATGCGCGGATTCTTATTATCACCCGTATGACCGAGTGATGTGAGAAAAAAGCTCTAATTCCAATGTGCCTGTTTTATCCCCACTTTCGAGAAAAAAAATATTCATTTACAAGCATCTATTTTTGTCGCCTATATACCCCAAAACCAAGACATGCGGAAAATATGGAAAAATAGGCGAAATGCTCTCTTGTCATTGTAGCACGAAATGTAACATGCGTCGTGCGAATGTGACAATAGTCTGCTCTGTCTCTCTCTTCATTAAGTTTCTGTTCCTTTTTACAAATAGTTCCGTAAGCGTCTAATTCCCGTCAAATTTAAAAAAAATTGTGTGCATGGTGTATATTGGTCAAATGAAAAGAGTGACAGGCGCCAGATTCAATGAGACCATTAGGCGCTACAGATGCGGAAGGATAGAATCGTCAGCTGTAGCACAACACACAAACAAGAGCGGGCATAATATTAAATTGGAAAATTTGAAATTCCCTGCTATGTCCTACAAGTGATATAACAAATATTAATGTTTTAGAAAAGTTCGCGAGTTCATTAAACGAAGATTTTGATTTTGCTTTATTAAAACAGATTCTCTCGGCATATAAAAACATTTTTTCAGCACGACTGTAGTAAACTTGGAAACATTCCTAATGCTGCAGTCCTTTCAACCAGCTTTTTCAGTTCGTTCTAGGTAATAGCAGCTGCATATAACAAGCTAGTTTTTGCCGTTTCTTCACCTCTTTTGTCATCTTCATGTGTAAACCTCTCACTTTCCGTGTCAAATCATCTATGGACACTACTAAATTTAAAAGTATATAAATAGGGGGGTATTTATACTATCTTCCCATAATAAAAGTTTGGGAAGAGTAGGCCTGAGTTTTAAGAAGGATTGTTCAAAATTCAAACGGAAACCCAGTAGTCTGAACATAAGCTACAGAGCAACAGTTACATATGTAAAAGATGTCCATTGAAAGAGTTGTGTTGCTAAATATTAATAAATAGTTCAAAGAACTGTTATTCGACTACTGCATTTAGATGTATGTACATACACATAAATTCATCTAGCATCCGTGATCGCAACTCAATAGAGAGTCGATAGGCAAAACGTTATCGGAAAAGAAACAAGAGATCAACCTCCGATGCATAAGATACCATAGGCACGGCAGAGTCGACGACTGGTCGTTTACGAGCGTCTCCGTTTATGGTGTTCGCCGAGATTTAATCGGAGACGGTAATTTTATCGATACGCACGGCGATTGTGATTTCTTAAATTTATATATGGACGCTAGACACTCAGAGAGGAATTCTAGTTTGGCTATCGAGAGCCATCATCAGCACGCGTATCAGAAAACATATTGGTATACGTAAGTATAATTTGTTCCTGTGAATAGTTAAATATTAATAACATAGGATCGTCAGTTTTTGCAGTGACTGCAGGTCAAAGACACTCTAAATCTTTGGGGACATTTAACTTACATAATTAGCTTTTGTTACAACCTACAGCATAATAATAAAAATTTCATCCAATATTCAAATACTTTCTATCCGTTCGGTACTTTCTTCATCGGGTACATTCACACAATAACAAAACCAGCTAATATTTCTTAGAAAAGTTATTGATTTCCTTCTTCCGTGCTCACCAGAGAACTTTCTAGTACCAAATTAAACTCCTTCTATGTCATCAATTTTATGCTATACCGGGTGAACCATTTAACCTGGAATTTTGTATAATCTCGAAAAATACGGATCGTACAGAAGAATTTACCGAATCAAAACTTTAATATCTCCGAGGGAGGCCTCCGATAGTATTAAACTACGCCCACCTCCACACCCTCTGTGGGCGGAGAAAGGGGAAAATTTGTAATCTTAAATAGGAATCCCTATTTTTTATGGCAGATTCGGATTCTACTTCGAAAACTACAAACGGTGTGTCCGAATTTTTTTTTCGATTCACCACAGATGGCGCTGTAATCGCAAGAAATTGAACGGAATTAAAAAGAATCAAAAAACAGAAAAACACATATTTAGTATTTTTCGACAATGTCGTCAATGGCTCCTCCCCCCACCTACTACTTTTAGCGTAACCCAGGAACAACGTTTAAATTGCCTTCGAAGATGTAGGAACCGATCAATTATCCCGCACCACACGTTGATAGACCAAGGACGTTGATGCTCAACCTGACGCAGCCAGTGTGGGTTTTCAACACTTATGTTATGTCGATTAACAGCTCCATACTTTGTAAAAGTTGATGGTTCACCCGGTACAGAAGGTATTGTACAGTCAAATAAGTATTTGCATAATATATTACTTAATGTTACAACAATGTATTTTTGTATTTTTCAAATTACACAGAATATGTTAAAAAAATAGTGTGTAAAAATGATCTTCCAATGAAATCACTATCATTTTCTTGCATACATTATCCTGTAAGTTAACAACCACATGCAAATAATAAATAACAAAAATAAGCAACAAAACACAATAACAAAAGAGAGTTCAACATAAGCAGTAAAAAAAATAAAAGATTTCTGAATGCAACATTGTACAAACTGCTACAATGGAAATAAAGTAAATATTCAACGAAATACAAGGTATCACATTACAGTTTGTATACCGGAAAATAGCGATTATAGAGAGGACTATTAAATTCTCAACAAATAAAAACAACAGACAAATAAAGCGCGAAAAGTACACTTCCAGTGACTATTGCGTTCTGACAATACAACTATCTATTCCATACTGCATATATTTTGCTTGTGAAGTGGCGAGTTCTACCTTCAGCCTTCACCTTTCATACCGTGCCTAGCTCCTTAATTTTATTACATTATCAACATTTTAAATGTCTGCGTAATTTGCAAATAGTTGCAAATAAAGTTGTTAATATCCTCAGCTCCTGAGTAATTTTATAGCGATCACATATATTTCAATAATTCTTCTAATTTGAAGTACGAATCAACGTAACGCGTAGTATTTTGAGATACGCTACATGACAAAAAAGAAAAAAAGATCCAATAAATCGCATTCGTTGAGTTCATCTTATAGAAACAAACAAATATTATATTAATTAAGAAATTTATTACAACAATGAACTACGTTTACCAAATTGAAACTGTTTACCAATATAATAAATACCCGTGTATTAATTTATTTTTTAATCCGGTCAATATAACGAAGAATCTTTTCATAATTCCCAACTTTTCGAAAAATTCTGTCGGAAACGTTGGATGCGTATGCGGATATGTATTTATACAGATGGATCAAACGGTACAGAAGGTTGTAGCTACGAGGTTTATGTTCCCAAATATGATTACAAGCTGAGAGTAAAGCTCCACGATGAAGGTTCAATATTTACGGCTGAAGCTGCAGTAACTAAACACTATCTGATGTATGTTGCAAGGAAAATCTGAAAAATTCGGCGATCATGAAATGTACCAAAATGTATTCAAAGGAGAAAACATCACATTAAAACGCAGCCAGTTGTATTGGAAATACTGATTCAAGTAGACAAACTTCGGTAGATCGAGGTAAATATCAATATCAATATCAAATTATACTGGAGGCCATGACTTCCTAGTTAAATATGATTCTCTCAGATTTCTTTGCTCGATGAAACATCTATTAATGCAATAAGAATGGCAGAATCATTGAGATCAAAGAAGGAAAATGGCACCTTATGCCAAAATACATGCCTAATATTGTTAAAATTCATCAGTCTACGATGGCCAATCTTGAGTTAACCGCGATCAATTTTCAGCTCACCTATCGGAATTCTTCTTGTATATGCGAAGATCCACTACGAATCCTAAATCACATTTTGTTGGAATATCCTAGGCGGGTGCTATCGATGTGAATGCTTGTATTCCAAATTAATCCCAAAATTGATCCGAGGGTTGAATTCATAAAAGCACAAATGCTAGAATCTAGATTAAGTAGAATTTCCCGGTTTACCAGTGTGAGTTTTTTCATTTTACCGTTGACTAATTTCTGTTAAGTCATCCTGATAGACTCCAGGATGTGAAGTTTGTCTTGATCCTACGCCCTTCCTATCTATTTAATGTATGTAGTTATTTGTTTTATTTGGTTGCGTGTTTCCTAAATAATGTGGCGAAATGGGCTTTGATCCCGAGCGACTTGTAAGTAAATAAATAAAAAAATAACTTGTGACAAGCAAAGCTTCAGTCGTTTATTAAAATGATAAGTTCGTTTCATGGACCAATTTTGAACAAAAATATTAAGATTGTAGCATTTTTTATTGTATTTACGTACCTTTTTCGTTCATTGTACTTATTGTCAGTTATCTAATATACACATAAGCATTTTGTGTGGTCAAAACTTACCTAACTCTTAAATAATTATTAAAAAATTTTCCATTCGTGTGGTGTGTAAAAGTATGTTAATCGTAGGAAAAGGAAACAAATGCGATAGAATATTATTCTAATCGATTAGTTTTTAATAGAAGCTAAACGATTTGGAAATTCGTAGGCAGTAACTACTAGGTTGAGGTATTAATAGCGTGAAGTTGGCAATTATGTTGTTATTAAGGTTTATTAACTATTGGTGTAAATTGAAAAATTGTGTAAATATTAGTAATCATTATTAAATTCAGTTGATAGATGCTAGATATATAGAGATTTGGATAAGTTGTGCGTGGAAATAAACCGTACGATTGTCGTCAACGGCGGTGAAGTCGATCGAAATAATACGATTTTTTCAGATAACAAAAGAGAAACAATTCTTTGAGCCCGCCTTAACATATTGGTAGATTATTGGTTTTTCTTTCCAGACTGAAGTCGCGGTTTGTTCTGTATCGCACGGAGCCTCTTTTGGAGTGCATCATATAAAATCCAGTTGACAATCAATTGCTGGGTAACCTTGTGCACCCATTTCCTTTCATACATATTTTCGTGGCACCTATAGGGTGCCGTGAAATTGACACCCGTGCTTCTGGGATCTGATTAAGGGGACCAAAATGAGGAGTGGAAAATTTTCCGTATATATGTAAGCAATAACTTTTACCGCTCAGCCGCTCCAATGGACGAAGTAAGTAAAATGCTACGCAAAAGACTGTCCCGTTAAAGAAAAGTAGGAAAGTGTTGGTGATGGTGCACCTAGAGATCCGTTGACTAATTTCAAAAATTATTAACTAAGCCTGTCCTACATAGATAGTTGTTGAACGATCTTCCTCAAGATATAAGAACATATTTGCACCGCGGCGAACATTATTAACCGAGAGAAATGTGAAAGCATGTTTAATGCTGCAAATATTCCATGGATCCGATTCAGTTTGTGGTATCTAATTTTATAACAGCTTTTAAGAAGGTTTTTGTATACGAATTTTGTAACAATTTAAATAATAAGAATTGTTTTGTTTTCTCTCATATATATACGTGCTATATATGAGTATGTATGTCCATCATGCATCTCTGATCGGTGTTATTTGTTTGTGGGGATGCACATACTACAATCCTGGCGCGACACGCGGAAATGCCAGCTCTAGCCAATACTGCGGGCCGGGCATATGCGGAAAGGTTTCCAAATCGTCGATACCCTGATGCAAAAACTATAAGACGAATAGAACAAAGATTATTCGTAACGGGTAATTTAAATCCTCGACAAAATTTGGCAGAACGTCGATCTACATTAAGCGTCGATCAAGAAGAGCAAATTATTGAATTAATCGAATTATAACGTCCCATACACATATCCGATGGAGTTCTATTAGGAGCTATAATAACTTATCGGTTTCAACATGGTAGTACACCGGCACATTATGGAATACAAGTGAGAAATTTCCCGAATGAAAATTTCCTTGATTATAGAGAGGTGGCCCATTTCGTGGCCTGCTACATCACCTAATCTGAATTCCATGAATTACTGTCACTAGGGCTATTCGAAAGAAACGTTTATCGAAAACTTGTTGTGAAGCCTGCAGATATCGTAGCTCGTATTTGCACCGCTGTGGTGGCAATACGAAAATATGTAACAAAATGTTCGTGCTTCAACGATAATTCGTACGAATGTTTGCCTTGACGTAAGAAGCAACTTATTTGAAAATATGTTGATTATTTCGTTTTTAATGTTTACATATTTTTTTAAACTAGATAACAAAAGACAAACGAAAAATTTTCCATTCTTCATTTTCGATTATTTTTGGCACCCCAAATTAAATTCTAAAAGCAATTTTACGACTCAGTATGAAAACGGTATAATAGTTTAAAATGAAAATATTTGGCATTTTTATACAAAAAGATGTTGTAGGACCCTAAGGTATTTATTTATAAAATGCTTGTTATATTAGAATTTTCCTTAAGAGCTATTCTCGCGTGTTTTACCGTTCTTTTCCTTTTGACTAACCCTGTATCGCATATTTGTTTGTATGGTCCGATGGCCAATACGAAGTTAGCGTCCCTTCACAGTGATCGGTTAATGAGGTTCTTTATAGAAACCGAATCGCAAGTTCTAGGGTGGTCTTAAATACGAATTTGACTATAAAACGATCCTTTTATTTTTAGAAAACTTGTGACATAACTTTCGTTGAATCCTATTCGTCATTTTCTTTTAATTTGTAAAATTTCAACTTCTTACTTCCGGCCCCTCTTCCACTTCTAGTTGGCGGTAAAAAAAATATCACAGGTATATATAGTTCGTGGGTGACTGTCGAAAAAAAGAGCCAGATATAACGAGTCCATCGAGTTTACGCTTCTCCAAGTTTATATAAGTTTAACCTTTTAAGGAATTATCTAGAAACGTAAGAAATTTTGTGAGTCCTCGTGTAGGGCCCAGAATCTACGGGAAATACCCAGCTAGGCGACCGCCATCTACAACAGCCCTTGTCGTCGACCGTCGCGCACGTCGACTACGCCATTCCTCTCGGCAACTTTCGATAGAAGCCGCCATCGACACAAGGTCAGAACTTTCCATTTCATTAGTCATCTCGCCAACGCCAGAAATTCATTACCCGCGCACGAACATTCCGACTTTGGAGTATTTTTTTTATTTTTTTTTTACTTAATCGCAATCTTCTCTTCGGCCTTGAACACTGTATTTAATTATTTATTTATTCTATTTTCTTTGTGTTTTATGTTAAGTATTTGTGTACCTAGTGGTTAATGCTAGTTACGTGCTAAATATCGAAATTCAACCTTGAGCTTTAATTTGTTAGTTCAAAACTAGATACCAATGCAACACTGTAAAGCTGGATTCAGTTAATCGAAGTTTAAAACCGTATATTTTATATAATTTTCCATGTGACTGTTTCAACGAATTTACCTTTGTAGGTTATTTTTTTTTATTTCTCTTTATCTTGACTGTATTTCTTGTTAATGTAAACAAATGTTGCCGTGTAAGCAGTTGTTCAGGACCCAAGTGTAACTTTCCTTTTTTTTTTTATTTCAGTTATATACATTTTGTTCTAGTGATTATTTTCATTTGTAAGTTGCGCTAATCCCCCCTTTTCCCGCAATGTAAGTTTGACTACAGGTAGGTCCTATTTACTCTGGTTTCCACGTCTACAGGGTAGGTATTGCGCGTTCTTTTGTGCTCCCTCCAGACGTGGTGGCGCGATAGAAGCTTGAAGGAACCCACGCCTTCTCCACTGAGCTTAATCCGGCCATAAGAGACGCCATAACATCCATCGATCTACATGCGCTAGCCCTATTGGTTATACAGCGCGGCCGAAAACTTTTGGACTTCCTTTTGGTCATTTGTTCATTATTGTCATTTATTTTTTTTTGTATCGCGTCAGCCGTTCAAGCAACATGCTTTCAAATGTAGTGTTGACGTTCACCTAAGGCATTGTGCGGGAAAGTACGCGTCGGCTTTACCCCACAGCAAACACGATTTATTTCTTCCTCTTCTTTTTACAAAAATTGTGATTGAAGCCACACAAAAAGTAAATTTCTACATTTTTTCACAGATTCATCTGTGCATATTTTTGATTTCATATATTGTACAATGTAATTAAAAAAATTGTTGACTATACTGTTGTAAATAGAAAACAGCTAACGCCTTGTTCCTTAGGAATTAAAAATGTGAAACACCCTGTTTGATCGACTTCCCCCCGGTTGACGGCACCTAAATGATTTCAACTGGTTTAATATATTGAGATGAATTAAACGAAATATAAAATTAAACAATACTCACAATCAATTTTGAATAAATTACTGTAAGTGTTTGTATTTTAAAATTCCTCTGTTAAAACCTCTTTCCCTTCTTTCTAGATGATGTTCTAGATCCTCCTTGTGTCAAATTCCTTGCAACCCTTTTTCCATCGCCTCTCATTCAACTTTTCTTCTTCTTTCTTTTTGGTTTTAGACTTGCTTTGATAATTTTTTATAACCAACCTACTTTAAATATTTGTCTTAAATTAAATCTGATATGAAAAGTTTCTATTTCTGCGTTCTTGTTTACTTTGTTGTTATAGGAATACTAATCCAAGGTCTTCGATATTATGATCTTAAGGATTTTCATTACTAAATTCTATGTAAATGGTGTTGTGCATGATGTTTATGTGTCTTTTACAAAAAGTGATATTATAGGCCGTTTGGCAAGGTAACATTTGTGATAACTAATTTATTACGAAATAAGACAGAACCACCACAAAAACCAATAAACACTTGAGATTGTAGTCTGTTCTTGTCAATTTGTATCAAATTTGCTATAAGGTAAATTATTGAAGATAATTTGTGACTTTGATTATTCCCCATAAATTAATATCAATGAAGTCGAATAATAAATAAAAACAATTAAAATTCTATAAATATAAAGTAAATTTTGATAATTATTTAGAATTAAAAATATAATTATACATGAATGAATTTAGGTGTAGGTGCACACTCACTCCAACAACAAACGCTAGAATACACTAAGTAATTAAGTAAAGTATAAGTAACTGAAGAATCGCTGATATGTACGAAAATATTCCAATTGATTACATCTTACGATTTGTTTACAAACCACCAAATCTATAAATAGAAAATCCTTAATATGTTGGTAGATATATATCGTGCAATTTGCCTTGTTATTTTACGTGAGAGTAAAGCAACGTCGTACGTCCTTTCGTTTTGTTTATTTAGATTTATTGATACGCAAAACTTTCAGTGTCAAATCGAATTCTAGAAATCGAACTGTAGAACCTCCAGAATGGCATTCATCTAGGTCGTTTTGTTTTCTGTGGATAGTTACGCGACGAGAATATGCACATACATACATCGTACACATGAAGTAGTCAGATTAGCCGAAAGATCTCGTCGCGTCGTAAGCATTTTGTAGCCTGTTTCTCTACTTATTGTGCGTTGTATGTGTGCGTACGTGAATCATGAACTGTTGCAACAACAATGCAAAAACGCAGTGCTTATAACGCACACAGCGGTAGTAATAGCAGAGAAATTTACTGTCATATGTATTCCTACTATGTTTCGTGCATAACGTGCATTCACAATAATACCATATTCACATATGTACGAACTTTGCTAGTGAGAATTCAAATGCTGTCTATTACATCATGTTTGGCCAAGCGTTTTGTATTCAAGAACATCCGTCGCTTTCATCGCTTGACAAAGTAACTTCTAATCGAATAGGCTACGTCTACAATTGGAAATTAACGCTTGTTCATGGTACGGTTGAATATGCGTATTCAGCGGTGTTCACTGGTGACATTAGTGTTCACTATTTTTACAATGCTATACAAAGCAGGGCCATACCAAACAGCATTGAATATTTTGAAAGTTTGAGATGAGACTCTTCGCTTATTGTTGGAAACTGCTAATTATTTTGCACACATTGAATACAAATTTGGAAATATTTTATTGTTTTATTAAATAACATTTAGTATTCTGGAAGTAAAATGAATACTTTTAGATACAAAAGTAACCAAACGCATATTCCGCCATATTTACTTATAAAATCGATCTTATGCGTGCTTCGTGTTAGCATATAGCTATATGCTTCTATTACTCTAGCTTCTTTGGTTTATTGTGAAAATTCAGTTCTTAAGCCTTAACGCGCAGATGTCCTTTGCAGTTAAAACAACTGAAGGAGCGCCGCAAATATGAAATTTTGAAATAAATTAGTTCAAATGGAAAATTCTATATGCTATGTTTTAGTTTGACACAATTTTAAGTTTACAGCGGCATAAAGTTCATAGTTTACGCATCGTTGTTTAATGCCATTGTTTCTGTAATCTAGCAGAGCACTTCACTTTTAAAGTTTCCTAGTTCTTTCTCCTTTTTTCTCCTCTCTCTTCTTTTTTTTTTCGTCTGACATTATAACTTGTCTACCTAGTGTGTGGACCGAGATAACTCCGTTCCTGAGCAATTTAGAGATACAAAAAAATTTTCGGGGAAAAATGCTACACAACATTATATTGCAGTGTACAGGGTGATTAGCTTCCACTGTCTGCGATACAAGTTTGATTTTTAAACGAAACACCCACTATATTACTATATTTCTGAATGGATCTCTTCAATACACATCAAGAATATTCTCTTTTTCCATTTGAGATTTTTGCGAAATGGCGGTGTTTCTTTAGCGACCGATATCTCAAACTCCTTATAGACTAGTACGGTGATTCAAATTTTATTGGATAGCGTATTTCTTGGAGTTTTCGTCAAGATATCGAAGATTTTTTGTATCAACCAGATTCTACAGGAAAGTCGTCGAAATCGTTGCTAAGACTGTTTCATCTTATTTCATTTTTTTAATGGAGCATTTTCTACAAAATCTAATAGTGAAACTCTTTCTTAAGAATGTTTTCCTATACCTAAAATGCGTCCTTCTTTGGCAAATTAAATAATGAAGCTAGGAAGATAAGTTTTTCGATTTAGAACGTAGAGTGCTATGATGCAATAAGGTAAATTTTTGTTTCTCTGAAGATATTCATTAAAGCAAATGTGTAAACGTTATCTTTTTTGATAAAATTCCATCATTTACTCGAAATAACATAATTTTACTACACACATTGTTTATCAAGTTAACAATAGTTAACATGGTAATTAAAAAGTGAAAATGAGGATCGATGTATCTTCGAAACAGCTGTCCCGGATTAATTAATTAAACTTGTGCGGTGCGGAGTGTGCTGATACTTTTTACCAAAACAGTGTAATGTGAACATAGCGAAGGTTAAGTAATTACATAGCCTTTTACAGCTGGTATCCGTAAAATAACAGCTGAGTAAAAACAACCTATCGAACGTGCCCAATAAGTTCGGAAAACAATACTGAAAGTTGTTTAAAAAAAGATTCTCAATTTAGGTAAATGGAAATGTTTATGAAAAAACTTCCTGGATGAATAATTGAAGGCAATGTATAGCATGAGCATTATACAAATAGAAAATACTTCGGAGATGTTAGTATCTGTTCAATAAAATGCAACGAATCACATTAAACTTTGTATGAAGGAAAATGATGTTCACTTTGAATAGACGTTAAAATTGTACGCGTAAATTAAATTTTACTAATTATTTTTAATGAATATCAAAAAAAATACAAAAGTTTATAACATCTACATACCTTCATATTTAATTTACTAAACAACGACATATTTTGGGTATAGGGAATTGTGTACAAAAAGAATTCAAGAATCAATCTCTCTATCGCATTGTAGAAAAATATACAGGCTAGTCCATTCAAAGAATTTAAAACAGCATGAATCAAATATATAGCAACGATTTCGATGGCCATCTTGTAGAATCTGGTTGATATATCGGAAAGTCAATGAATCCAAAAAGAATCCAGTAACGACAAATTTGTTGATGTGGATGTTAGTCGTTATTACTTATTACTGAAACGATCTGTTCGTTAATTAATTTTAAATTTTGATGTCTGTTATGAAACACATGTATATTCTAAATATTGCGTAAAAGTCATGAGAACCTGAATGTTTAATGCTAAAGCGACAGTTGCACCACCTAACACGCTAATAATTTGTAAAGTAAGATTATCGAAGATAATGGCTACATGCCTGCATATATGAATCAAAAGGTGACTTTGCATTGAATCAATATTGTATACAAATATTTTACTTGGAAGCAAAACCTATGTCAGTATATTGCAATTTTTGTTTCGGTGTCGATTCAAGAAACTCGTCGAAAAAGTCGTTACTGGCTAAAATACAAGGAAACTTGTACCTATTGTTATTGTCTAATTAGGTATTGTTGAAATTTCATTTCGTTATTAATCTGTGAATTGAAATCACGGTGTACACTGCCGTTCAGAGAAGTTCGGTCGGTTAGTAAAAACATGAAAAGGTTACAGAAACAAACGAAACTAAAAACAAAATGCAATTTTATTGTATGTACAGGTAAAAAAGACAAAAAATAAATAAATAAAAAGTTATTTTGGCCTAATATAACATACTGAACATTATTTTTTTTTCATCGAAAAAATCTTCTTTGCTGTTAATCACCGCTCGAACTATTCTAGGCATTCTTTCGATAAGTTTTGTTAAAATGGATTGTGGAATATTAATCCATTCATGTTGCAGAATATTCCGTAAATGTTCTTGTGCATATTTTTCGGATCCTCCTGTCCAGTTCATCCCACAAAACCCTATAGGGTTCAAATCTGGGCTTTGTGGGGGCCATGTCATTACTTTCAGGGTGTGCTGTTCTTCTTGCTCCTATGGATAGTTCTTACACACTAACGCAGTGTGTTTTGGGTCGCTGTCATGCATGAATGTAAAGTTACGGCCTATTATACGCAATCCTAATGACACTGCATGATTCTGGAGTATCGCGAAATAATTTTCCTTCCTCATTACACCCTGCACTCTGCATAAATCTCCCGTCCGACCAAAGGAGAAACATCCCCACACTAACACAGAACTACGCCCTTGCCTTACTGTAGGCACAACGCAGTTCGGGATCACTTTTCGGTTTTAGATCTTCGGACATAAACTCGTCGATTTTGCAAAAAAATCTCAAACTTTGACTCGTCACTCCAAAGCACGTGTTTTCAATCATCTAACGACTAATCCAGATAAGAACGGGCCCACTGTAGCCGTTTTGCTCTGTTGCCCCGACGTAATAAGGGTTTTCGAATGGCAATGCGTCCATGAAGGTCCGCTTGTTGAAGTGGACGTTTTACCGTACTCGCCGAAACTTGTCCTTCACGGCCGGCCGGATTGACTTCGGCTGCTATTTGTGGCGCTGTTAATTTTCTATTGCGTTTGCTTAATAATACAATTCTCAAATCTTCAGCTTTTGTTGTTTTCCTAGATGCTCCAGGACGAACACGATTTTCTATAATTTCAGTTGTCCGATATCGCTTTATGATGTCATTTACTGTTGAACTTCTCATATTTATTTTTTCAGCAATTTGTCGCCCCGAATATCCTTCTTCAAACAGCGTAGTAGGCTTGCCACGTGCTATTTTGAAATAAATTTTCTTAAAACTTTCGCGCAAAAACGACAGATGCACACCAACACACGTTTAACAGTAAAATGAAGCAAATTTATATCTTTACGCCTGTGATAAATAAACAAGAATGATACTGCGGTATATTTCCTAAATGTATTGTTCGTTAATAATCCCCAAACGACCCGTTTCACAAGATCGGTACTTCCGAGAAATTCTTGGAGTGATAATAAAAGGGACTTTATTGTGGATGTCGCGATATTTCTACTTTACATAATAATGTATGGCTTTAATCCCTTAGAAAAGAGTGTATGCTTAATATTTTTCTAATTTTATGTATTAATAATTGTATACAGTGTGATATAATAGATTTTTATTGTACGACCGAACTTCACTGAACGGCAGTGTACATGATGATAATATTATCAAATTGACCTGTGAAGTTTTGATAATGCAGATTGTTTTCAACATTTCTTTTGTTAAACAACAAACTTGTTTTGTAAGCAAAGATAAATAATCTCGCTTACAGATATGTAATACCCTCAACATTGTACACCTATCCAACAGCTACATACAACCACACGTTACAACTATCGAATTACAAAACAAGAGAAACCGTTTACCGTCGATAAGATTCATTCATTTAATTTATTTTCTGTTACGTGAAAGTAATCGCCGGTAATGCTTCATTAGTGTGTTGGTGTTCGTCAAACTCAACGCTAGCATAGAAGCAGTTCGGTATTGCTGAATTGAAAGGTGTAGTAACATCAGTTATTGGCGGATGCATTGACGAATGTTTATGATTCACGCTTGGTTCGGGCAGAATTAAAATCGCTTTGGCTTATTTTTAGTTTTATTTATTTTTAACCGTGCATTTTCATGCTATAAATAAGGACACGATTTATATAAGAGCTGTAAAAATATACGCTGTATGGATGGCATGTCTGACAGCAACGGCGTTTAAAAAGTTACTTGAATGCCTTTGGTCTTTACACGTGCTCCGGAAAAAGTGTCTGACCCTAATCAGTAATGGTTGCAAGAAAAGTATATACATTATTAACTTATTAACTTGATTTTGTTTTCTGTCTTTTGATAACGAAAAATAACTAAGAAAGCTTCATTTAGATCTAATCTATTTATACCACAACCTATTTATATGTATTTATGGGTGAATGTGCAGCATTGGGCGAAGCGATGCTTCTAGTTCCTTTTATCTTAAATTTCAATTAGACGGGAGATGTTGTGGAGTAGAAAATAATGGCGAAAGCAACTGGAAAACAAACAAAGGCGTTAGGGGTAACCTTGTGGTTAATGAAAAGTGAAATCGGGATCTTCCATATCTTCGGTGAGAGTAAAAAAGTTAATGAGTCAGCGTTAGTTATATAACGAAGTGCTTTTATCCAATGAAAGGAGCATTTAACAAGTTGATGTTTTTCGTTTCTTATTTTTTACCTTTTTGGATATGCAGCAATTTCACTTGAGCTTGTTAATTTTTTGCAACAAATCATGAGTGCATCATATTAAAGAATTACAATACAATAGATTTTAAATAAAACAAGTAAATCCCGTAATAGGAGGGACATCAATCGTATGTTGGGACATAATTAACTTTACGACGAGAGGCCGATAGTAACAGAGCTTTGAAATGCAATTGACACGTTTTAAGGGTTCCAATGATTATGACTAAATACCACAAATAAAAATTAACTTTTAGATTCTTTAATACAATAATTGCTCCAGATTTAGTTAGATTCGTCCGATTTAGTGGAAAGTCCTTTTCTTGGTTGTACAATACAGATGCGTATGTCCAATGGGAGACTTCCATATACAATCTTGATGTCGGATTATCATAACGCTCTTTTTATACAGCCAAAAAGATACCAACAGGAAAATGTACAGCGTACAGAATTGTGTCTACTAAATAAACGGTAGGATGTCAACATTTTCAGATAAGGTAATAGGTAGGTATCTCTTGAAAATATTTCCGTATCTCTGTACAGAAAGATCGATAAATGGAGAACTAGACACTTAGTTTGTTATTATTATTGCCAAATAAAGGTGCTAGGGGCGAAAGAAAAAAATGCTCTCTCTTTGTTTTTTTTTTAATCTTGAACGTCATTTGTTACCGGTCCACTTTCTCTTCGGGTTCATAACAAACATAAAATTTAACAACTTTGCCAAATTGTCGAAAATGAATTTATTTAATACAGAATATAATATTACGAAGTTTTCTATTTTTTCTATCCGCAACTTTGTGTCTATTTCTAACAGATTTCGAGACATTCGTGATTTATTCCTCAATTGCATAAATTTAGACACATCTATTTCCTTCAAAAAATCTTCCGCCGAAAAATCCAAAATGGAAATACATTTTAGCATTTTTTTTTATATTAAGCTGTATACCTTGCTATATCCAAACATTGTATTAGAACACATCCGTTATGTGCAGTAGCATCAAATAATGATATAATTTTTATTTGCTGCATCATACATCACTATGTACAATTCTAACTTAATGTATTACTAAACACGTTTGATCTTAGTTTTTAATGCGCTGCTAGCATTTTCACAATTGTATTTGTATGATGATCATTGCTTAGATTTTTTCTATTACAACGAAATTTATTTATCAGATCGAATAATTAATAATGACAATTTTTATAGGAATTTCAGCACCATACATCTGAAAAAAATTGGTTTCAATTTGACAAATGTTTTCGGTTGAGCATGTTGTCGATCAAGATACCGCAGCTTGTACATTCTGTAGGATAAGTTCTTTTTTTTAACTTTTTCCTAATATGTACCTATTACCTAATTCCTCTTTACTTAAACTTGCATCAACAATCTGAAGTCATCAATGTCAATATTCACTGTTATCATGATAAGCAAACTATATTAATACTAGAAACGATTTGGATGTAATTTCCGAATGCAATATTCGCCTTTCATTGCAAGTAGCTAATGTTAAATAAATCGTATAAAAATATTAATGCCGGTATGTGTTGTTTACTGCTGTCATGGTAACCGAACAATACTAATACCAGCAATTATGTGGGTGCTACGCCCAAATTCAATGTTAGTCACATGCATCATTAACAAAAAACGCTAGATGTATAAATTTCCTAATCGGTGTATTCAGAAGAAATTGATGGTGCTATTTCGAAAAATTATATTTCAGGTGAAAAGTTTGGTGCTAAGTTCCGAACTCTGAATATATTTCTAAAGCGCTTTTAGTACCATCTCTTGATAGAGGCAATTATGCAATTTAATCTTGTAAAAAGTTTATGATATTTCGAAGGAAATAGATCTCGAAGTTAATTAAAAATAAAGATATGAAATCCGTATTATGTTGATTTATTTCTGGTTGGAGAAACGAAAAACATGTACAAACACCACGTTTGCATACTCTAACGTAGAATAAGTGCGTGGCATTTTCTAATAAATAATGTGGAAACTCGAAAATAAACCTTAAATCATTGAGGCATATCAGAACAACAAAGTTATTGAAATGATTTTTAGCCACCCAAAGGATTGATTCAATTATCCGGTAGATCATATGTGATAAGAAACGAATAAAACTTTTAATACAGAACGTACCCGATCTTTTGCTTTACATGGGTAGTACAAGGATATTTGTATTTTATTTAAGACATATTAACTCGAAAACAAGCGGAAATTGTTGTATTGAATGTGATTGAACGTACACATAGACCACCGGAGGTATCCTTTTTGCCTTAATGAAGATATAGAATGTTGCCTGAGAAGTCTGATAAACTTAACAAATATTATACTGGATGTAGGTGGTAGTAGAAAGTATTCAAACGGAAACTATTCTCCGCATTTTTTTACTAATACCTCTCATTTGTAATACAAAGTGGGTTTTTTTGCTTTTGTCGAACTGCAGGCAAATGCAAATACAGACACACATGATGTATTGCTGTAGGTGGTTATAGTCGAAGAGTAAGACGTATTTGTGAAAAGGTTACGTAAAGCGCAGGATTTCGGCGGGTCATTATTTTCATCATTTAACTTTCACCGTGATCGCAGACAGTAGCTTCCTAGTGTGTAAGATCGCCGACACATGCATTAAAGTGTTGATCACGAATTTAAAAATTATAGACGCGTCTATGCGAAAAAAGGCCGACAATTTCTGATAGCGATTGCACAATGCCTATCACGTATGTCATTAGGCATACAGCAGCCGACGTTAATTAGTGATTTTCGATTATATGGGTTGGCTCCTTGTGCATACGGTGATGAAGCGGTCGCAATTTGCAACGATACATTCGATGCAGTTTCACAAGATGTAGGCAATTTTGGGTTATTAGTTTTAGATACTTTACCAAATACATGTGGCTTGGCTTATGTAAGAGTAGAATTTAGGATTGGCAATTAATTGGTTAGGTGTGCAATAATCTCGAATGCACGAAAAAGAAATTTTATGAGAATAAAATTAGGAGCTCTGTAAATATGTACATCTGCTTCAGTCGTCGATGTCCTGTGGATGGAAATTTTAATTCAAAACAAACGTTGCCTATTTGCTTGTTTTGCATCTCAAGTGAGTAGCCCCGTTATAGTCGTAAATAAAATACCGTGCGGTTGAGTCTAGTATATTCTCCGTTTACTACTAAATTTTGTTTTAAGAATTATTAACTACAAAGAGCCTTCTAGAAACTAAAAAATATAACTGGTCATAACAATAGCATGAAAAACATAATAGTTTCATCTTAGCAATAAAGGCGTTATGCCTTGTATTCGCCTGGAGCGTGGACGGAAGTCTAAGTAATTTACCGATAACTTTCTCAAATAAAAATATTCGGAAAGATGTTGCGAGCAACACAGTTTTATATTTAAGTATACTGTGTGTGCAACTTCTGCAGTGCATGATGATACAAGTTTGTTTTTCTTAATGCTTCGTGTAGTACGTTTTTGGATGTCTCTCTTCAATTCATCTGAATTTTCATCATTTCCTATACTTATCTATCTCAGCTTTTGAAATAATTGACATAATATGAGATTATTGTTTTTAGTGGTCTGTAAATTTTTCCAGAATATGACAAACTGTTCTGAAACATTTTTTTTATAAACATTTTATTATACAGTGTCCGCGGAAAAGTCTGCTCCATATGAGCCCAATTTGTCATTTAAAAATGTCGAATGTCAAAAATTGATGTTATTAAAAAAAATTACTCCCGTTTACCTAAAAATTTTTTTCTTACATTTTCTCAGTGTATTTTCTTCATCAGTAGCAGTTGGAAATTGGGGGTTCGTCTTAAAAAAGAGCAAATATAGTTTATTTTTTATTTTCCCAAACTAAATAATTTTGCATAGAAAACTTAAGGACGTTTTTGGACTATTTTCTTATTTTCGTTACTGAAAATGTTAATAGTGGAATCATACTGAGTTGAGAAGTTAGGAAATACCGCCGATATTTTTATAATCAAAAGAAACTTTCCTTAAAAAAAATCCTTTTCCGATAAAACTTTCCTTAAAGTCTAAAGTTAATAAACATTATTGTCTATTTTTACATTTCCAATTAAATAAAAGGAATTGCCTTGATTTGTTCATATATAAAATGTGTAGTTTTTTTTATAAATTTTATAAAGCTATGCAGATCTCTTTAGTAAAATGCCATCACCTTGAGACCAGGCTTGATGATGAAAGCGTTTCTTCAGGAGCTGTTGCTTTTAGATGATCAACGTTTAAGGAAGGTGTCTCACAACATGATGTGTCCCTAATGTACGCTGGCAGAAATCAATCAGTGGACAATCCATAAGTTTCAGAAACACTTACAACATCCACTCGAAACTCGAAATAAACATTTCTACAGTGTGACTTATACTCTGTAATACATATATTTACGCTAAAATGAAACCAATTTTTTTTTGAATGCACAGTGGATCAAAAAGTGCATCTAAATTTTCAAGGCGCACTATTATTTTTATTATTATTTTTTGAGTTAGAAAATAGCAAAATTTTATTAGCGATTTTTTGTATTAAAAATTTGAATACACCACTAAATTCAGAAGATCTTATCTCCTTTATCAAAATTTCTAAATATGTTTATTAATAAAAAAAGCTTATGAGACAAACATTTTTCAAACTTCACGGTGCATTATTTCATAAATCCGCTTCTTGGAATGTATAACCAAAATAAATTAAAATTAATACAGAATTATTCACAATGAATTATTAAAGAAACATGTTGCCAGCTTAATGCACAACTATTCTAACTTAATAGGAATTGTGAAAATGTTTCAGTTATTAATAGTAATTGTTACTTCACCCATGCGTGCAATGCATCCAATGCATATAGTTTAATTGAATTCCCAAGTGGACAAACAGACAAATGTGGAAAAGGTTCAGCATAGATCGAATTGATTTACCATATTTAAAGCATCGCTCATTAAGTTATTTGAACAATAAAAGAACTTGCTGAAAGTTGTAAGAATAACTCAATTTAGCTAAACAGAGATGTTTAAAATAACTTTCTGGATGAATTTCTTAACGTAGCGCATAACATCATACAAAATATCATTCCCATAATCATAATTTGCTAGTGTTAGGAAGTGTTCACCAAAATACAAGGAATTGCATTGTATTTTGTATATAAGAAAATGATGATTGTTCGACTCGAAATTTTATATGAAAAATAAATTCCAAAGATTATTTTTAATGAATAATTTATAACAAAAGTTTAAAATAAAAAAAAATAAACAACTAAGTATTAAAAAGTGACCCTTCTCTGTCCAGCAAACCAGAGAAGGGGTGGTTCGATGTCTTAGCAGGGCGAGATTTTTCTCAAATAATTAATTACGTTGGAAATACCATTCACCGACGGAAGCCAACACAGTTTTTTAAAATTGCTAACATTTAAAACAAATGGAAAATATCGACAGTGGCACGCATTTTATGGCAATCTTTTGGATTATTATCAAACGCACTCTTTAGTGCGATCATCATAGCGTAAGATTTCTGCAGCTTTTGCTAAATGGTAGAATTGAGTTTATGTAACCAATCCCATTTGTAGTCTTAAATGTACCATGTACGCTATGTAACTCAACACCGAAAATGAACGAATGAAGTGAAACACTTAAATAATTGCATTTTTGTTGATTTTTTTTATCATACTTTCTTTATTCTAATGTTCACCGCCTCTTCTTCTGCAAACGGTAATTCCTTTTTCAAAATTTTCAATTATTTTGTTGCACATATTCAAGTTAATTTCTCCAAAAACCACAAGAATATTATTTTTCAAATCATCAATTATCTGTGGATTATTTGTGCAGACTTAATTCTTAAAAAGTCCCCCAAAGGATCTCGAGAGCCAACCAATGTTACCAGTTCGGGAAATTACACACCCAGAAAATTTTTCGTACAATAAATTTACAGTTTCCCCGGTAATATGGCAAGTAGCGCCGTCTTCTTGGAAGAACAGATTATCGAGGTCCATATCTTCCATAAGAGATAATTAACATCTGACTATATCGTTCACCATTGACAGCTACAGTTTCGTCATCCCCTTTTTGAAAAAATAAGGTCCAAGCAGACCTTGAGGCTCAGAAATCCACACACTACAAGGATTCCACAATTTCGCGGGAGTCCCCAAAAGCGACAGCTTTGTACATTAATGTAACTACCAACGTGAAAATGGTCTTCGTTGCTGAATACAGTATTCGTTATCGACTGCAATCTGCTGTAAGATCCAATCAGCAAACACACAACGATTTTATTATTAATAATTGGTTGTATAATTGATTTTGAGGTATTCAGACTTTCGCTCACACTTTCATTCACACTAGCGATATTTTCAGCTGAACGAACGTTACGTTCTCATAAAGGCTCCTTGATATCAAGAACGGAACTAGTTCGTTCAAATTTTGCATTTAGATTTCTAATTGCTCTATCCCTAAGCATATGATTTCGAACAAAAAGAAGACGAAGTCGACGAATTTTTATGCGTTTTTCGAAGGTGAAGCGCGGCATTATGAAGCTTACAGCTTTCTAGATGACATAAACCTTCAAAGCGAGTGTTTGCAACTTCATGCTGGGACATTTTCATTATGTTATTTGTGTATGAATATAGTCGCTAGTTTATACTTATCCTTTTTCCCTAAATTATCCAATGAAGGAATTACGCTTCATCCAAGCATTAGCTGTATATATTCGTTATTTCGTCAAACCGCTACTTTAATTTGATGAGGTTTATACTTCATAATTGCTGAAACATCTAAAATATTGAAAACGAGTGGAAATTTAATTTTGCCATCTTGCAATACCTTTTAATAAGACACATATTACATTTAAAATGGTTATTTTATCGCAGTTTGATTTAGAAACACAGCTTTTCAATTTTGCAAAATCTAAGCCTATAATTAGAGATAAAACCATAAGTATTTTAACCTTCGAATTAGTTTACGGGAAAGTGATTTCTTATTTCTCAATTTATGTGTAATTACTGTACGCTTTTAAATCTACTTGTGTTAGTTAGAATTTCAAAGCATTGCGACGGAGTTTATCTGTATACACATGTACTGTTAAGTTGGCTAGAAATTCAAGTAAAATCATAGAGGTCAACGTACCTTTTGTTTAATTCTGGATTATGCACGTACATATGTGTGTTGATGTCATTTATGGTGATCTTTGTGACATTTATGACGTAAGAAGATTTCTCATAATGGATTATTGATTATTACGTAATATTAAAAATATCTTTTTTTTTTGTCTTTATAATAAACAGAATTTCAAACCTAAACCATTTATAAACCAAAATTGTCCAGTGATTGTTTCAAACATAAGGCAGAATCGATTTAATAAAATGTTATAAATCGGGTAACAACATAAACTAGTTCTTTAGGAATGAGATGTTTAATTTTAAATTACATTTGCATTGCGCTGTAATCCGCAGTAGAATAGAAACAGTGGCGTTGTAATAATGATCCTTAACGGAAACTTGAATTGCATTCAAAACAGTTGCTCAATTTAAATAGCTTATAATAATTTCACGCATGATAGTCCGCAATGTCACGCCACAACGTCACAGTGTTTTACTAAAAATATACTAATGCTACTTATCGCAGGTAAGTATATGATTTGTGCAATACTCAAGTAATGATTCCGTAAAGAAAGTGTTTAACTTGTTGCGATTTATGTTTTAGGGGTATGAGACTTTGTAGCATATTTATTTCAAATAATCTTCCACTACCTTGAGTAGCTGTATCCAATGCTGTGAGTTTCGTTTCGGTTATTGTTTCTAGGCATCTCTTGATGTTTTTAATAGTCCAGGCTTTCACGGCCGTTATTTATGCTGGTAGCAGCTCTCGAGTTTCGCCATGTTGCTGTGCTGCTTGCTCCTGACGTTTCATGTATAACTGTGGCACATTTTCGAAGGTAGTGTGTATTGTGTGCCTTTCAAAAGTATATAGTACCTTTGAAAATGAGGACCACAGTTGTGTGTGGTTAGGAGCAAAGAACAATTCAACACAGCGGAACCCAGACCTGACCAGACCAGACGGACCCACGACCATGACATATACGAATATCCAATGTTCATAAAATATTCAATGTTCTCGGTGGCCAGTAATACATACATCTGTGTGTTAGTAGATATACAGGGTAAGTCAGGAGAATCAGACCAAACTCTAGAAGCGTATTGTACACGTGAAAATAATGTAAAGAATCTCATGTGTTTTTGTTCGATTTTTGTTTCAAGTTGTGGGATAACTACGAATAAACAAAATTTCATACAAAAATTTTTTAATTATAGCATTTTTTAAATATGTGTTCAAAAGTACCGCCACCCTTTAATATCGGTTGCGGTATTCCTAATACGTCGGATTAGTGCATCTCGACCTATCAGAACAACAAAATTATTGAAATGATTTTGAACTTCGAAAGGATTAATTCAGATAGCTGGTAGGTCATATATGATGAGAAGCGAAAAAAGCGCTTACACGAGTAGTAAAGACCACCACTTCGAGTTCTCTCTCATGCGCGTGTACGAAGGTACGAGAGAAAGGTTCGAAGCTTAAGACCTCCAACCGCCGCTCTCGCGCTGCGAGTGCAATCTTTTTGAAAATTGATATTTGTAGATAAAATGAAATTCCAAAAGTTTTACTTTCACTATTAATCAATATTTGCACAAATAAGGGGGTTTAAACGAAACAATTTTGTGGAAAAATGGAAATTTCACATTAGGGGTTACTTTTTACGTTTTTGGTAAAGCCCTAACACAACAACAATGCCTCGAATCTCTTTACTCAACCTCTGAAAATAAAGCACTATCGAGCAATTTTTGTTTTTTATTTTGTTATTTAATTTTATGTTATCTTTTAAATTTTAATACAAATACATAATTACTGTTAAGCTGTTATGTATTTGTATTAAAATTGGCTCTTACAACTTTAAAAATTCTTTGATGTATCACTAATTTTTAGACACTCTGCATGAGATGAATAGAACGTTCTTTATTATGTTTTGGCGAAACGATGTTATTATATTTTGGCACTTAACAAGTGAAAATTAACCAATTAAGTACAACGGCGTAAATGTAAAAAATGTAATATCTTAGAAACATTTGAAGATAAGTATAGAAAACCCTAATTATAGTCGTCATAGAATTTTATGCTGAATTCGAAAATCTAATAATAGGGAGTTCCATTTACTTTCGGTTAACCGGAAGTGTAAGAAACTTGAAGATATTTGAGAGAGAAAGTAAGGCTTTTTACAAAATATTAGCTACAAAGACATTTAAAATGAGAAAGACTGTTCGGAAACCTTTCGTCTTTTGACATCACCGTCATTAAAATCGAAGTGAAGCTTTTTGATTACTCACCTGATTTCGAAATTGAATTGTTTCTGCAAAACATTAAAAGATATCGGAGATGCAGACGCACTAATAGGAAATTTCTGCTCGTGGTAAGTCTAAAATAAGCTTTTACAGTAACGTCGGGCGACAAACGCTCCTAATTTCGAAATATTCAGCGAAATACGAACGATCGTAATTTTGTTTTGGTCGCGCGAGATTAAAATTAAAAGCCATCCGACGCCATGTGTGCATGTATGTACGTATGTTGTGCATGTGTGTACGTACATAAAATGGAAGCATGTATGGTGGGTACAGCACGCACTACATATCGTGAATATCATAGATTCCGCTGCTTGACAGTGTGATGTTTATAATTAGCTGGAGGTAGTTAACCCAGGTAAAAGTGATTTAAATTTAGTCACTGACCTATATTCGATTAGACGTCCGGTTGGAACTGCGTTCGCAGACCGCCCGCTGTCAGCTCTGACTTCAGAGTAACTTAACTTGGGTTAATTCTGTAACGTTGTAAATACCGACGAACATAATACATATTACTGATTTATTTGCGCAAAACAATGCAGGCTACCTCGTAAAATAACATCATTTGAAACGTAACATGCTAATTTCTAACGTACTGTAATTTCAATTGTAAGTAAATTTTATTGGTTCAATAATTTACTTTTATTAATTAATCTGTACTTTTAAAATATTTCCTTTTCATTTTGTAACTTTCATTATCCACGTAGTACTTTTAAGATCCTCTGGCGAGCTGTTTAATTAACAGGGAAAATTTCGCGTTTAATAACAAAAAATAACTATAATCTGACGATTTTTATCTACACCTTTAGCCCTTCTATCTAACTAGTCATTCATAGGCGTTTTATTTCTAGCCTAATTGTTGTAAAGCAGGTGTGTTAGGTTCGATTCCTTAATGGGATGAGATTTATTCAAATATTTAATTACGTCAACAATACCAAAGAAGAAATGTCTTTCGGGTGATGTCGCGTAGTTAATATTTTACTTGACGTTTTTTCAGAAGATTTTTAAAGACAACATGGTCAGCGAAACGTCAAGTAAAATATTAACTACCCGACATCACCCGAAAGACATTTCTATTATGGATTACGGACGTGAAAGCCTACACTCAATACCAAGGAAATTATTTGGCATGTAGAATTTTTATGATGTATTTGCAGATATATAATAACTAGGTATTCAAAAGTGAACGTTCCTAACATGGTGTAGTGGTTAGCACGCTCGTCCGGTATGGAGGAGGTGCCAGGTCCCATTTCTTATCGGGACGAAATTTTTCCGATACTTAGTTACGTCGGAAATAGTAAAGAAATTACGAATTTTGATGATTTGCGGTCAATTTGTTTTTAGAATTTGCATGTTAAATTAAATATTTATTGAATAATTGGCCCACTTTGACGTCTCTAGGCACTTATTACGAAAAAGACAAGCGGCACAACAGTAGCCTCAACCTCGGTGCCGTTACCCTTACGAATTTTGAGCAAAAATGAATGAAAAGCATGAATGATTTCTTGTACTGTCAGTATGTTCAGAACAAATTGAAACGAAATGATGCTTATTTAATTTTGCTCATACTAGTTGTGGCGTCGAGAGTGTTGTTTATTTTCTTAAAACAACGCGCACGTCTTTATTCATGTACTAGCTGTCTCACCGGAAACTGCTTCGGCCCATGTAGGAAAGAGTACAGATTGGAAACCTCTGAAAACATAGCAGTACACTGAAACCGACATGTACTATTGAACTAAAATATTTTTAATAATGTGACATTTTTTGGTTATACTGGGATTACCTGTAAACTTTGTTATTTTAAATGGAACAGCTTATATATTATTACATTTTTGAATTCTTAATTCGATTTTAAGGTTTGTTTGATAAAACAACTAACCATATTTCCATGCGAACTTTTATCATCGTGAAACTATTTAATATGGAAAATTGAAAAAAAATCGAAAATGTAGTCCTCACGAATTATTTTAATATGGTTTTAAGAGCACTAATTATTTTTGGACAACATTTCTGGATGAATGAAGCCAAATTTACAAGAAATCAGCTACGAAATAAGTACAATTCTCACTACTGGAAAAATATAATGTTTCAGCGATGATGGATTGTTTCCTAATGGCCATGGCTAATTTGGATATCTGCGAAGCTTCATTCATCAAATTAAAGATGTAGTAATAAATGGGGTGTTTCATTTAAAATATGCAGTTCCCGGTGAGACAAGCTGTATACACATTTTTTTTGTATTGCGATATCAACAAAATAAACATGCTGATATGTGTGAAGGTAGGTTTTTTTGATCTGCTTCCGAAAGTGTAACAATATACTGAATGCTAAAAAATAATAAATAAGGAGCGTTTCCTGTGAAATCAGAATCGAAAAAAAGTGAAAATGCTGTAATAAATTCGTTATCTTTGTTATATACTTGCAAATTATTTTGTTGGTTCTTTTTATTTTTCTTTTTTTACCTTTAAATGGTAATTTTCAGTGTCTTTTACCTTTTTTTTTATACGTCTCTAATAAAGGAAAAAAAGTGAAGAAGAAAAATTTGTAGATTGCGATCTGTTAAAATTATTATAGTGCTTGAAAATGCCGATGAAGATGTACGATGAAACGTAGCGTAACGAACTAAATTAAGGAAAGGGAGCTTTTGATTTTCCTTATTTAAAGACCTAACAAATAAAAGGAAAAAACAAAAAATGACGATTTAAGGGTCAAAAATAGAAAAAGAATCAACAAATTGACAGCTAGGGTGAGAAAAATGGCGTTTCTACGAAGAATTAAGGAAGCATTATGGAATTGAAAAGGTGAAGGAGTGCAAAGATAATCAAGAAACTTACCAAAATAGAACAAACTCGTATCAGTTTTTTCTTGTCAAGACTTGTAAATATACGTGTAAACATATCATGAAGGAAGGGAAAGAAGGAAGAGGGAAAATTACTAATAATACAGTAGTTGGCAGGGCGAGATTGGCAAGTATTTTACTATAGTTACAAGTAACGTATAAAAAAATGAAAGTGATTATGACGGATGAAAATGTCGAAGGTGTAAATCGGAGGAAAGGAGTTTTTTTTTTACTTTTTACTTATTTAAAGGCCCAAAAACCTAAAGGCAAGAACACTGAAAAATATACGAGATTAAAGAAAGATACTTCTCAAACAAGAAAGTTATTCGACCGTTTCGTGGCTTTGTATCTTGGGATAGTTTTAAAGGTGTAAAACGACGCTTAAAAATTTCTTTAAAACTAACCTGCCGTTGCACACTACGCGATAAAAAAGTATTTTAGTTAATATGAAGTGGTTAAATATAAATAATAAAATAAGACAGAGACAGTTAGAAATTGGCTTAAACTCGCTGCTTCTTTAATAAATGGGAATATATTTCTTGAAAATAGCAAAATGCATCCAGTTGCTTTTTAAAACTATTTACACACATCACCATCTAGATTTACACCATTTAGTTTTAATTGTGGTTATTGTAAAATGATTAAATTACAAAAACAATGTTATGACTCCTTTAACATTGGTCGGAAATGGGTGCTACACAATCATCAAATCTTAAATTAAGTCAGGTTATTATAAATTAATATACGATATAAATATGAAGCACTTTCAATTGGCAGTTGAACTCTGCATTAGATTTGGCAGCTCACCTAATACTTTGAAAATAAAAATTAATGTGTAGCAATTATAATCCTTTTGGTGTAAGCTTTTGTAAACATGTCATATGATCACTGGCTCTGTATGCAATATGAGTAAATCAAATAAATTAATTCCACAAACATTATGTAAAAAAGATAATAATGTAGAAAGTAGATAAAAAATATTTGCTATTTACCTCTTTACACGTTGAAAGATTATGAAAAATTTCAGTGACAGTTAGTAGTTTATTTACATTAATTTGAAAGTATTAAACCGATTGCCCTTTAGAATAGGCCCCTATTCAGCCGATACCTGAAGCTTTGGTACACGTATGAAAGTAAGTAAATCATTCGGCTGCCACACCTCCTTATATACGTATATATATCACATATGTGTACGTATTGTAACATGAAATGTACGCTACACGAACGATACAGCTGCACTGATAAACAAGAAAAATAAATAATGAATGCTGCTTTATCTTTCATCAAAGCTTACGGGAACGTCGTGAAGTTATATACGGCAACGAACGTTTAATGATTTGCTTGAGTTTCGCTTTGGTACAAGAATGGCTAAGAGTCTTAATTAGTAAATGTTCTCGAATATGGTACATGGCGAATAAGTGTTTTTAGATTTATTAGGGGGCTTAAACGGATGATTAATGATTGACCGGCTTGTTACATGTATATGAGTGTGTTAGTGAGTTTCGCAAGCTCTTGCGTCTCCACTGTTATAACAAGGCTTGTTTATTGTTAGTATAGCACACGGTTGCCCAAATTCGTTGTAAACAGCAGGTAAATGTATCTTGCGCATGTGAAAATGATGCTGGCTTTCTAGGGTTCATAAGTCTCTTTTTGAGTTCCTATTATGCAGCCGGCATAATTCTTTTATTGGTTTAATATTTTGAAAAACTTAAAATTTCGGGTAATGGTTGTTATCATTTTTTTAATGTATCACAGTAGGTCTGAACATAGCAAATTTATAACATTTTTCCAAACATATACAACTGTACTTATCTTTTAAATATTGGGTTGTGAGGTTCGATAATACTAGATGAAAATACGGACCTACAGACTGAAGAAATTAATTAATCAATTTAAATCTGCAGATGTGGAAGTATTATTAACTAATAGCAAATGTACGCAAAACTCATTTTCAGTTCCCCCTTAACTTAATTAACCCTGTGTAAATACGGATTTCTACACTACGCTTCCTACACAAAAAAATGGGGTATAACAGGTGTAAAGTTATATAAAATTCTGAAAATAGTGTTTGCTGTAAGGTGCAAGTGATAAAACAGCACGAGTGTAACAAAATAGATAATATTTTTGCAATTCTAATATAAAGATAACGTATGTTAGTACAGCCTAGCTAAATAGCTTATCTATTAATTCTTTTGCCGAATTAATGCTTGGGGTTACGTAATCTGTTCTTAAACCATATAGCGCTCGCTGCCCTCTTGAGTAAAATCTATCATTAATGTTATTAAGCATTTATCTTTGCACATTGAAATTTAAACTAAACAATTGTAATTGCTCGAAAATTAATCGATTTTAGAAAGGTATCCTACATTCAGTTATACAGCACATTTTTTTTTACAAATTTGATGTTTTTTCGTATTTTCAAAAATTTGCTACTCAAATAGCTATTTCAGAGGAAGAGAAGGTAACATTTCCAAAGATTCTTTATCATATTGTAAGCTGCGGAGAGTCTACTTCACCGTAGTAAGTATGCAACAAGTTGAAGAACAAATAAAGATAATAATAGCTGGTACGATATCATTTTCTTATAATGAACAATTTAAAAGAGGCAATTTAAATCGAGCTAGTATAATTACCCAACAGGATACAAAGGTTCAATAAATACCACACTATCACTATTACAAGATTTTATGAAAATACCAGTAATTCAAGCAAAAAAACGAAAGAATAATGAAACGGAGCAAACGAAAAGTGAGTTACGAATAAAATATTTTTCAACATTTTTCAAGGAGACTATGTTGATGCTCTCAGTTATTTAATCCCTTCAAATACCATCTTATTCCGCAAAATAGGCGCTTATTAATATGACGGCCTCTTCGTTCGATGTTAATCTTGGAAAAAAGTCGCCAAGGGATTGTAAATATGGTCTATCAATTCGAACACCAATCTGTAAATTTTCTTGGCTGTTTTCTACAATTTCTGCTTTCAGCTTGTCAAGTAATGATACCATAATTTGCCTCCGTTATTGTCTTTTCCTTTTTCAAGATATTTGATTAGCACAACTCCATGAGTATTCCAACCACTTTCCCTTCTTCATCGTTTGTGAGTCGATTCACCCTTCATAGTTTGCTGCTGATTCGACTGTGCCTTAGCTTCGGGAGTGTACTGATGTATTCATATGTAGTTATTAATCGATGTCAAAATTCCGGCTTATTCAGCTTAAAGTGCTTCAACAGGGCTTTGGAAATCTTCATTCGGATAAGTTTTTGCTCCTGAGTGAGCAAGCGCAACTGCAATATGCGGTTAGCTTTTTTATGCCTAAATCTTCAATCATTATATGACAAACACGTTCTTTCGAGATGCTCACAGTTTCTGCTATCTCCTTTATCCTAATTCGACGGTTGCCTAGCACCATTTGGTAAACTTTTGCCATGTTATCGGTAGTGGTTGCAGGTTTTAGCCGTTTCGAACATCCATCGTCATCCAAGCGAAATGATGGTGTGAGTCGTCGTAAACAGCGTCAGCAGAACCATTTAATAAAAATAGGAGTTAAGTGATTCGGGGTATAGCAAAAAACGTTACAATATTGGCATGGGTATTAGAATTGTAGAAAGGTTATTAGGACCGTAATGTCGATTTTGTTATAAGGAAGGATATTAATATGAAATCCTGATAATAATTTACCGTAATCCATACCAAGGATAAGATGAGCGCCATCACACTTAAACCTCAACAAGTTAATGAATAGTCTTTGTACTAGATTCCAACATTGGAAATATAATAAAAATACCATCCATATGATGACAACATATTCCAGTTCTGACTTTAAAAGCGAATAATATAAAGAGTTTAAAACAAAATAATAGTAAAAGTACTATTACGAGATATAAAACCAGATGTATTCTTTGTAGACGAAACAACATTGTTAAACTAAGTTCATATCAAACGTTTTCTCGAAAGTTGTACTAAGAACTGGAAAGTTTCTTTGGCGCACGTATGTAAGGTTTTATAGTGCTTCTATAATAATAAAGTAATTATCCTCCTAGTATGGATTTTCATATGCATCATACTAAATAGCACCTACTGCAGCTAGTAACGAGTATATTATACGTACACGTATATTCTGAAATTATTTGAACTAGCGGTTATATTAAGAACTCTTTTATCGTATAGCGTTCTTATTACTATGCCACTGACATTGTTTTGGATTGCTGAGTCAGGTGATATCATTAAATACCGTTCGTTATACAGGCTTATTCATTTCCGAGTCTTGATTAATTGGAAATATAGGGTTGATTCAAATTTCGCAAATTTGCTAAATTTTGTGTTTGTTATGAACCCTGAGAAAAAATGGACCTGTGATAAATAACGTTCGAAATTGAAAACAAGCAAAAAGCTCTCTTTTTTTACCACTAGCACCTAGCAGAAAGAACTAAACTCGTACTCACTATAACTTTCGATCTTCTGTCTAATGGTGTATTCTAAATGTTTTTTGTAATGTTTCGATTTTTTCTGGCCATCATCAACTTTGTTATTTCTTGCCGACACCATATTGGATTCTGCTATCATGAGAAAGTTTTTTTTTCTGATTTCAACTACTAAATTATCTAAATATTTCAACGACAAGTGTTTCTTTGCCTCTTACGTAAAGTCTACTCTCTTACCCTCACTTTTTTCTATCTGCTGGACATCTCCTTCACTGTTATCAATTTTTCCACCATATTACCAAGAGCAAACACCAGATCCATCTCGCCGTGTCGTTTCACAAGTCACTGTGTGAACAAATGTGACTTGTGTGGCGTCATGACTAGATCGTGATACTAACATATCTAAACTTTTCTCGTTTGTGTGAACGATTTACTAGCATGACATTTGATGTTGTGGCATTTCGTGATATCGACGTCACAGTTTGTAATAGAAAAATGTCATACACTAACGAAGAGGAACGAGACATGTTAAGTAGATTTACAATTATATCCAGAACAATAATGACATCGTAGCACTTTTCTACATTTTCGGTTTTTGAAATTTTCTTTATATAGTTCTTCTAGGGATTATACTGAAGACATTTTGGAGTCTAATTAAGACCAGCTCGAAGTTCTTCTGTTTTGCGAGATATCAGCTTTACAAATATTACTTTTAACAACTATACAAAGAAAATAATCCAGAAGATTTGTGAGATCCCGCCAGCCATTCGCCAACCCCACTGATTGCAATTGAACGGTTTGTAAAATTAGTTTTCATTCAATTCTTATTAACCATAAACATCATGCAGCGTGGTGAACGATCCATTCTCCAGTTTCTATCAAAATCTAGAGGAATGGTACTATGTGACTGTTGCCGTTTTAGGTACAATTATTGTGATATTTTGTACTTATTATTGTGGTATTTCGGTCTGATGAAGAAAATACTTAACATATCTCGTTTCTCTCTGTTGATGTAGAAAATTTCTCTATCATTAATAAACGATAATTGAATGTTTCCTGGCCACTTTATTTAATCTCCTTCATCAATAAAGGCGATACGCGGTTGAAATTGCAAGAAAATCTTCTGGCGGTGTCGAAATCCAATATGAAACCTATTAGAAACAAGTAAGTTAATGGCAAAAGAAGCAAACGTACTTTTTTGTTTTAGTTGCGAACGCCATTATCACAGGTCCTTTTTCTCTTCGGGTTCATAATAAACATAAACTCGAGTAATACTGTCAAAAAAAGCCTATTCTCTATCTCTAATAATAAGCAAGATCCCCACAGTAAAGGTCGAAGATAGATCAGCTTGTATACATACGTAAAATGTTGAATGTAGTTTTTGGCATTGAAAAGGATTCGGGCTATTTTAGAGAGCTATTGTTATAAATCTACATTTAATTCTTAGAACAAAATCATGTCAAAATAAATGAAGTTTGCAGGATATGATATAGAAATACAAAAACAACGTAATTTAAATTACTTTTAATTATTGAATAGGAGTCTTAACAGTCAAGAAGGTGAAGGTGTGGAATTAAATATATGTAACATTAGTCGGTTCTGTTTTTATATGACATTTATTTATACTGTTTAAACCTTTATCTCGAAGTTTTAGGCTTTCTTATCTACATTATTTTTGTTTTTGTGTTATTTACCAATTACTTTCATTTCCCTGTCGAAAATGATATACAATCACATTATTACTGGCTGTATTATCAATTTTAAAAATGTTTGCTATGTTTCAGTGGACGAATTTCTATGTCGTGTAACTATTTGAAAGATTTTGTCGAATATTTTCAGCATGAAGAAACAACGCTCTTCAAAATCGTCTATCCTAAGAAGCATAAACGTATCTTTGAACAATTAGCAACGCAATTATAAGGTGTATACTAGATTGTGAAGTGCATAGAGGACGCTAATAGCAAAACAACAAAACAAAAGTATTATCAAATGGTTATGTGTGTGCTGCGTCTTATTAATCTTATCGTGGGCAAATGTTAGTGACATTTACATAAAGTATTGCTGATATAATTGACAGTAAATAATCAGTGTTTTAAGGTAACGTAAATTGAAAAATTATCTCACAGATAAAGAAGTAAAAGAGATTCTAAATAATCTTTTGGACAGTGAAGATGGTTATGCCTTTGATGCTAGTGAAAACGATGTTTTATTAGATGTGAATGATATCGATGAGGCAAATGAAAATGATAAAGATGAGTCAGTAGAAAATTGCTTTGATGTCCAAATAAATAATGAACCACAAAATAAAGCATATTCAAATTATAAAGGTAATCAGGATCGATGTGGTAATAAGAATTTCGTTGTGTGAAAATTCTTCATTTCACTTTTTAGTGCTCATATACAACGTATAACAACCAGAATAATTCGAAGAGTTATTTTATTATAGCTTGGAGAAAAAGGAAGTTGGTCCTATCTGAACAACAGCTGCAGTTTCGTGGTGATACGATGCTACCAAGCGTTATTTCGCAACTTGACAGAAATCTTCAAATAATAAGATTAAGAAAGCTATGTCTGCGAACCAATTTGAAAAAATTAGACGGTTCCTTCACTTCAATAACGCTGTACCCCATGATAATAATTATGATCGACTGCATAAGATAAGACCTCTTGCAGATGGTCTGAATAAAAATGTCTCTAAAATACCTTTAGAGCAATATTTATCTGTAGATGAATAGCTTTTCTCAACTAAGTGCAGACATTATCTCAATCAGTATTTATCTAATATAGCCCACAAATAGGGTTTTAAATTTTTTGTTCTTTGTGGTGTACCGGTATATGCTTATAATATACAATATAGACAAGAGAATGATGAAAAACGCAAATGAGAAGGCGAACCGAGCTTTGGCGCCTTTACAAATGTGATTCAATTAGCAACAATAATTCCATGAAACATGAATTACAGATTATACATAACAACTATTACACTCTCCTTCCAGTAAAGCAAAATATGTATAATGTGGGAACGGTACGTTCAATTATTAATTGAAAATTACAAACCGAAAAGCTATGAAACAGGATAATAGAGGTGCAAGTGCTGAATTTATTGGTAGCTGTAATATAGTGGAAATATCTTCGCTTGCTTGGTAAGATAATTAACGTTTTTGTCAACATTTGCAGGAGCGCCACCTGAAAGTACAATTGAACGGTATCATAGGAGAAGTAAATTACTATAAACTGCCCGTCTGTTGTTAAGGAACACAATCGTCATATTGGAGGAATGGACTTGTGGTATTTTCATTTATTTTATCATCTTTTAAATTTGACAGTCACAAAGACATAGATTTTATACTAAAAAGTACGAGAACAATAGAACCTTCCAAAGCTAGATTGCATCCAGGCCATATTCAGACTAGCAGACCAGTATCTTTCAATTACGAAAAGGGGCAAAACCATCAGCAGGCGTCGAAGAAAAATTGCATTTAACAACGATTAGATACAACAGACTGCAATCGGTACACACAAACAATGTGTGAAAAGTGTACAGTAGCTCTATGCTTTACCAAAAGAAGAAACTTTTTAAAAACTTTCAACTTGTGAACATTGCTAATGCACATTATTGTGTATTACAACACATATAATTTTTGAAAATAAATTTTAATAGATTCTTCCGTAGAAGTATGTGCGATTTTACACATACGGGGAAAAAATCATGCAGTGAAGAGATAAGATCCTCATGCTTCAGACTCATACCCTGAAATCATATTACGCACCAACTCTTTTTGTTACGTATAGATAATTATATCTTTAGTTATGTAAGTTATCCATACACGTTCTCAAGAAAGCTAAGGTTTGCATTCAGATTTATTTTGATAAGATTATAGCGTTATATGACTGTTTACATATGACCGCAACACTACGCAAGTCTGTCCATCTAAGATGGCAATTGTCCGTTATATTTCTTATTTCGTCAGGTATACTAAATTGGCTTGTTCCCTGGTATATCATCCTAATATTCAATTCTTCTTCTGGACAAAGAAATAAGATAAGCCTTTTTAACAATGAGAAGAGGCTAATGTTCGCCTATCTATGAATGTACACATACGTAATAAGAGGAGAACACATATCTGCAATATGTTTTTGAAAGCTGAATTTAAGAAACGTCTTTACCTTTTGTATTCTTGGAAATTTCACAACTAACACGCGCGCTTCGTATAGGTACGTCTGTGCATGCGGACGGACGGTTTACAATCGCTTACCTGAAAAAAGAAAACGTATTATTAGTTAAGCGGATAATCCTTGTACCATTGTTGTTTAGTTTTTTGGCGAACACACGTATCACCATCGCAGAATGAACCTCCATTCAAATACGTCTAAAAAAATACCGTATATGTGTGGCAATATTACTGCAGGGTACGTCATTCATCATTAATAGTCGAGCATATATGGTAAGGTTTTCGTTTCTTCTTTCTTATTATAGTATTTTTCCTTCGATTAATTTATGTAACCTATATCGCCATTGATACTATTCGAAAGTTGCCTCTAGCGCTAATGGCTGTATATTTTAAAGATTATTCTTATATAACCCATGTAACTTATGCATCTTCTAATGAAAGCATCTAAAAATATATTTTGATTGCTAGCATGGATCTGAATAAAATACAATAGTATCAGAATAAATTGTAAGGTCCATTTGTGAACAAGCTTGAATATAATATTTCTTGCGGTTAATTTTTTAAATGAATTTAATGGCAACTTATAACATTGTGCCACCTGAAAGGTGATAATAATACTTAGCTTTATTGCACAACAGAAATTTCCAATTACTGTACAAATAGTTAATTAAACAAATTATAAAACGAGTGCAAAAATAAGTAAGAATAATTGTGTCTAACGTATGTGAAAGATGTCACATTACGAAGAAATAAGATTAAAATTTGAGGAAAACATATAAACAGGAGATTTTAAAAGAGCATTTGTTCGACAAAATGGTGGGTAGAACGGATTCGAATTACGGACACCAGAACGCGGGAGTAGTGTCGATCCGCTAGTGAAGCCACAATTTCGAAAGAAATTAAGAGGTGGTAAATTAAATCGGCACAAATGTACGATTAACGGCTTTCGGTGGGTACACTCCCGTTCTCCTCTGGGTGTCGGAACCAGCTTTAGCTTTTGCAATTATACATCAATCGCACAGTTCCTCACATCGCGCGTAAGATTTAATAAAGGATTTGTTGATAAAGCAAGCGATTTAACCTCAGCAAATATTTAAAACTGGCAAGTCAATCGAAAAATGGAATCAAACCGAGAATATTTTTATGCAATAACTTTTCACAACTTTCTGAGAGGATTTTCTCTATAATGAACAACTCTTGTTAGATTCGGTTCATCTGGCAACACCCAAACTATCCAAGCTTTGTCACTTGTAATGTTGTACATGGCATTTGATTTTTCTCTGCCTTACACTAACTGAGGGAAGCCTTTTTTCGAGCTTGGGTGAAACTATGCGGAATCCATCGGGAGCAGACTTTTTCAAGTGTTCATTCGAAATTGAATGTATTACAGTTAGATATGTCTAAGGATGCCGCTGTCTCACGGTAGGGCACACGCCGATCGTCTTTAATCATGTTGCACACAGCATCGATGTTTATCGAAAGAACAACCGATTTTGGTCGACCTTCACGAAATTCATCATAGCTTGACGTTGTAAACAGTTGTACCAAAAGTTGGACGGCGTGATTGGAGGTATTATTGTTATATGGGGCCTTTACTAAAATCTGAAATTATCTAGAAAGATAGATGTTAACTGAAATAAGCATAAAAATGTTGTTTCGTATACAATAAATTTGCTAGAATTATTTCATTTACAAAATTCATTTGCCTTACCCTGCCGTAATAAAAAAGCATCTCATGTTCAGCTATAATATAACTGCCTGAGTAGCACTGTTAATAAGAACGACATTAATTAATTAGCCTTTATACATGAAAAACAAGCCTTACGAAAGACAGAACTTTTATCGGACTTGCACATAAGTTTCAATGTACGCATCCCAAGTGGTATGTAAAATATGGACACTTTATTTTACACAACTGTCGAGTAACAGGTGTACATGTGGTGGAAAACAATAAAAGAAAATAATAATCCATCTGTAGAGCATGCAGAGAGTCTGTTTACGTAACTAGCGTTACGAATACTCCGGTTATTCCAGATCCATAAAGAACTCGATTTTATAACATGAACAGAAAATTCCATTTCATTTCACATACTTCAATGAAGTATAAATTATCTCATATGCTTCCAACTATTTATGAATTTCTTACCTAAAGTAGGCCGCAATACGACGTTAAAGTACTTAAGCCAGTCACCAGTTGCCCCCACTGCCCTGTAGTCCATCTTGATTTTAAGGAATGTGAAAAAATGGTTGAAACTTAGACCAGGACTGTACTGAGGATGATTTAATAACTCTAATAAATTAATATCTTACTGCTCTAGAAACTCAATCGTCATGTAAGCTGTATGTGAAATCGTGTTATCGTGGTGGAGGATTTGTTGGTTTGTGCGGTTGCATATATAAAGGAACTGTAGCATCATGACTCGATATTGAGGCAAAAGTTGCGACCAGTTTCTTCGACACACTCTGGAAACGGATAACGTAGCTCCTCCTTATTTGGAAATACCCACACAGCGGTTGGTTTTGAGTTCATAGGAATAAATTAATGATTCGTTATCACATACGATACTGTAAACATTTTTGGAGTTTCCCCAACAACGGAAACTGGCTCAAAGTTTTTCAACACCAATTAACACGAATGGTCTGCCTTTTGTTCTTCAGTTAACAAACGCGGGAAAACCAACTTTGTCAAAGCCAATTCACCACGTACAATTTCTTGGATTGAGCTCGTGTTTGAAATGATTTGTCTCAATCATGCGATATGTTGCATGTCATTTTTTTTTGCTCAGTTCGTGTACAGCAGGTATGTTTTTTTTATCCTGGGATCGTCGTTAAATCTGGTACCTTGGAATTCGCAGCAGTGGCGAGACATTGCCGACTGATGTGGTACTTAATTAGCAAAAACAGAAACCGAGAAAATGATTGCTTGTATCTTTAGTTGTAGAGAAAATGTCGCAGGCATTACTTTAGAGGACCGAAGAACAGTTAATGCTGAATGGTATACAACAATATGTTTGCCAGAAGTTGTCAATGAAATCAGGGAAAACAATCGACAACGTCGCATCATCCTTCATCGTGACAATGCTAGCAGAGTTTTGTAAAAACACCAAAGGTATCCATCCCTCGTATCAATAATAATATCATTAATTCGAAACAAACCTCTTTGCGCCACTATTTTTGGGGGGTCAAGTAAAACATGTTTTGATAGCTTGGCGTAGAACACTCAATTGTTAATGTTACCTTTTGAAGAATTATCAACATGATCAAAAAGTAAATGTTACTAAGATTAGGGAAATATTTTAGTTGTGCTATATTTAGCTTTCATGTACATTCTATATTCGATAATTGTTACAAATAATGACATTAACACCAGCGAAACAAAAGGAAACTAATCATACGAAATCTTTTCCGCTTTTGGAAGAACTCACCCATTCAGCATTTCAACATAGAAACTTTTTGAACACAGTACGATGAATGTGTTTATTTCTTATTTTATATTTTAAAAATTTCAGAACATTTAGTTCGCTCGTTCAAAAAAGAGTCTACTGCTTCTGGTTTCCTATTAGAGCCATCTTTTCCGATTGCAAGTATTATACACATATAGGATGCAAAGGGATTAACCGCGGCAATTTAAGTGCAGTAGTTTTTATTTTAAAAGCCTTGTAAGCCCTGGAACCTTGCATCGTTTCTTTTCATATTTTCGTAAAAATCAATTCTTAAAATGTTATAGAAATTATATTAAATGGTTGTTGAATTGTGCCAAGAGTGCAATTTAAACTGATTTAAATTTTTGCAGATTTGTACAAAATACGATCGAATAAGTAATTGAGTAATGTTTAGTTATTCAAAATAGTTAAGAAATGTTTACTAATTTTTAGACTTGTGAACTTTTTGCGAACAATCTGAGTAATCTGAGAAGCCTAACATAGAAACAAGTATGTTTTTAACTAAATTCAGTTTTATTCCTCGACATAGTCCCCTTGAAAGTCAATACACTTTTCCCAGTGATGCCCTCATTTCTGTAATGGTAATGGTGTATAATTCAGTAAAATCGGCGTTTACGAATGTGATGATCGATCACTTCGATGCAAAATTCAGAAAAAAAATCGTCGAGGGCTTGTGTTAGTGTGAGTGGTCTATCAATTGGAACACCAAGTGGAGACCGCCGCCATGTTGCCGTTTTCTGCAATTTCTGCCTTTAGCTTGTCAAGTGATGATGTACGCATCATTTGCCCCAGTTATTGTCTTTTCCCTTTTCAAGACAGTTGATTGCGCAACTCCATGACTCTGCCCAACCACTTTCCAGGAAGATGGAACAGTTTTCGTTTTTTGCCGAGTCGATTCACCATTCCAGTCCGCTGCTTCGACGACTGTGCCTTAGCTTCAATGTTCATATGCAGTTATTAATCGATGTCAAACCTCCAACTAATAATAAGTTCTTTCGAGATGCCCACAACTTCTGGTACCTCCTTTATCCTAATTCAACGGTTCAGCTTTTGCCATGCTATCGATAGTGGTTGCAGGTTTTGTCCGTTTCCAACGCCCATCATCAACCAAGCGGAACCATCACGTTTAGATTCAACTGGTCCAAATTTCACTGTGGCAAACGACCGTGTTAATTCCTGTAAGTAGCATCCATCTCGACTTTAGTTTGTGTAAGCGTCTTGTTTTTTAAGTGTAGGAATTTAATGGAAGTTCGATCTTTTCTACTTTTCCAGAAACTTTTCAGACTACCCACGTATTAGATCTTGACTTTCCGGGAAAGCCGTAACTTTCTATCTAGCTTTATAGACTTACTACTAAATGTTAAAACACACTACAAGAAGTTTCAAAGTTGAATCGATATACCTGGACAATAAATAGAAAAAGCTTCCGGTTTTCAATTTAGCAAAAGCAACAGGCCCTTGTTAAAGAAAAATCAACTTGATACATTTGAATTTCAGGAGATTAAAAAAAAGTAGATCGTTCTAAAAATCATTAGGAACATTCGTAATCAGGAAATTTCGGCTTTTCCGGAATAGTTTAGGGGGAGATAATATCATTAACACACATTTTGTAGTTTAGGAAATCGAATTCTGCATAATACAATTAAATGGATCGGTGCGGCATGCACATAATAAACATTTTCTATGTATCGACGTCAAAGTAGAAAAAATCTATTTATAAAACTGCAACAACGTTCGTTTACCGGTCGGTGTTGATGACGTATCCTCTAGAAAGAAACGAACGAGCAGCGGCTATTGGTGCAAAACACGATTTAAATAAGTTAATAACCGTATGAAAAATTCATTCACAGCGAGCAGTAACCGCGTGCAATTCCATAACGCAGGTAGCGGTTAGTTGATCACAATAGTAACGGGCAGCGCTGGTCGATCGTTGCGCATTCGGTGTCTCCATCTGTCGTCGAAGAATGAATCAGCAGGCGGACGTCGCGATGCGTGCAATAAACAGTCGAAGACGAAAATGCGCCGACGCCGCTTCGCGGAGAGTGGCCGAACTATTCGCGTATAATATCTGTCGACCTTTCAAGGCAGTTTATTGACCCGGTGACGTACGCGGAAGTTTACGTCAGAGTCACTAGCCGCTGATGCTGGTATTGGCAACCCGCGTTGCAAGCATCAGCTAAACATACGTTATTTGAATGCTTACAGGAGAAAAATCTGCTGAAAATAAAAATGATGCGACCTGCTTATGAATTAAATCCAAATGTTAGTTTAGTGGAAGTTAGTTGTTGCCAAAATTATTTATTTCTACATTTTAATAAAAAAAAGAACGGCTAAACTGATCCATATCCGTTTAGAGAGGACATTCGAATATTTTCAGTAATTTATAATTTATGCTATTAATAAAAATAATATAAAATAAATAAATTCGCCCTTTATAGCGTTTTCAAATATGTCGGAAATTATGGGGCCCGAAACCACGACCCTGAAATTAAGAGTCTCATGCTCTATCGACTGAGCAAGCTGGGCCTCATGTTGGGTACCATATTTGTAATGTTTTACAAGAGAAAATGTTGAGAAAATTTAGAAATTCAGGATTTTTCTAAATTATATAGATGAAATTTAGGGGTCCTGGAACTCGGGAGTGTCTCTTAAATACTCTTTCAGTAATTTAGATTTGTATTTAAAGAGATAAATGGATTTCTAAAAGAGATAACCTACGTAAAATTCCTGAACATAAACGCTATATTTATGTGTTTTGAAGATCACTTACTTCTAAAAAATTACTTTGAATTCTTCAAATTACCACCTCTTAATTAAAGATTTATTCAGGCACAAGTTACTTGGATGATAGATAGACTCAAAGTTAATTATAAAATTAGCGTCATTTCATGTCATTGTTTAATCGCGTTGGCGATTGTTTTATTTCCACAGCCACTTTTGATGATTTTACTATTTAAAAATATAACGTGTGTATAAATTGTCACAAAAGCTACACGTAGCGATATACTTCGTTCGATTTTGAATCGAAAATCTCAATGCTAAAATGTTGTAGTATGCTTTATACGTCTTCAGGGACCACTTGAAAGTAACCTATATTTGGCAATACTGTAGTTGCATACTACTGTAATAATAGGTAATTAGAATACAAACTCATTGTCCTACAACGTTGCCAAATGTGTTTTTCGCGAGAGGAAGGAGGCTAATGAAGAAATGTTGAAAACAGACTCTGAAATCAAAAAGAAAGTGTTTGCGAAAAAATAGGAATAAAGGGTCATCTAAATTTAAAATTGCAACTATCTGTATCGACAGATATCAAGTTTTTTAGTGCTTATTAAAGCACTAAAAAACCGAATTTCAAGAATATCGTGAAGACGTATGAAGCATGGTACCACATTTTAGCATTTAGATTCTCCAATCGGAAACGAACGAAGAATGTTGCTACGTGTAGCTTTTTCGACAATTTATACACATGTTGTATTGATGTTCAACTACAAACGGATACTATTAATTTTGATGTAGCATGATGCAGGAACGCAGTTGAGATTCATTCTATGCGCTTCGATGACATTTAACACCATATACAACTCTACAACGTGAAATACTGAGAATTTTGATAAAGATTAATTGAACGACTATTAATTCATGAAATTTCACTTGAATATGCCTAAACTTACACTGTAACTTCTAGAAAGATACATTAATTTAAAAAAAAAAAAAAATAGAATATGTCCAGTTTTACCAGTATCGTTGTTGGCTGGACTTACATTATCCTTTCACTACTCACGCTCCAAAGATAATCGGTCAGAAAAAGGAATTTTGTTTTAGAAACCGAGCTCGCAACCACTAGAGGGACCTTTACTTCGGACAGGTGGACAATCTGAAGTTAATAGATGAGATGTGCGAGTGGCTAATGACAGATAACCTCTGAGACGTTAGTTGTAACATTACAAAACATAAACGAAGGTGACTGAAATTCGACATAAAACGATGAAATTTATTAGAAGCCGCACAACAAATACAATGAACATTGTTTAGAGGATTTCGGAATTTAGTTCAACGTGAATTTTTATAAAAATATGTTTTTAAGTGATTTTCTTACTATAAAGTATAACGTAGACATTAAACAAAATAATACTCCCGAGATATTAGAAAATATTCCATATGCGAGGGATTACGCTTTGTGAAGCAAAATGATGAAAATTTCCAATATTGTATGCGTAAATTCAATTTTATAGATCATTTCAATGAATATATTTATAAAAACAATTATAGTATTTCGTCGCAACGCTTCATGCCTGTAGAGATTCTTAGTACTAAAGAACGACACATTTTAGATGTAGGAAAATTTTCATAAAGAAAAATTCTACAACAATTTTTCTATCAGCATTTGGAAAACATACAGCGTGTTTTGTTGAAAAATAAAATTAAATAGCATCAATCAATTATCGATTGCCATCTTGGAGACGCTAAGTGATTTTTGATGTATTTGCCGAAAACTTCAAGAAATACTTAATCGAATAAAATTGTCGCTGTAGCGCGCAAGTCTTTCAGTTAAAAATCGGAAATTATCTAAATTATCTCAAAAGATATGATAAATGGATATATTGAATAAAGATGACATGAATGGCAAAGAAGTATGAAGAAATTTAATAATATGCGGGATATTCTATTAAAAATAGCAAGAAGATGACATTGGATATTTTCTATTTGAAAAATTTCTTTTAATTTGTTTAGAAAAGGAATTACTTTCCACCTATTTCCTAAGTGAACGCTCTGTATATTTTAGCAAAAATCCTTTTTAGATACTTTCGTGTTTAATTTATTGGAAGTGGATACGTCATAGACATAGAAAAATATTTTAAAAAAAATTTTGGTAGGAATTCTGTTTTTTTTGAAAAAATATACGCGAACCATGCTTGAAGAAGACCGACATATGACTTATCGTGAGATAGAGGCATTCTTACGGATATTGAAGACTGCATATCTGCATGATATCGCATGAACGTTTGGATGTGAAAAAGGTGTTCCCCATGAATTTCACATAATTTGATCCAAACACAAAAAAGGTTCCGGTCAACTGGTATAAGGTAGCGCGCAAAAAATTCGTTAGAACTTAAAAATCCATATGCAACATTGTAACAGATGACGAAGCCTGACTGTATTTGTATGAGCCGAAAACTAAGTAACAATCAACTGTTTGGGTGTTCTCAGATGACCGAATCTAACAAAAGTCGTTTATTCATGAAGCACTTCAAGAAAATGATTGCTTGTTTCGATCGAAGAACAGTTAATACTGAATTGATTATGAAGGAGAAAAACATCCAATCAATGTTTAATTGGCCGTATTCACTTGATTTATCGCCCAAGAACTTGTTTTTGTTCTCGAATATCAAACAAAAACTGCGCGAGGAACGTTTTTTATCAGATCAGCAAACTGTTGAAACTTTGAAAAACGATGTTTTGGCGATACCATCTTCAGAGTGGATAAATGTTTGCAGAGCAATGTAAAAGTGTATAAATTTTATTGGCGAATATTTTGAAAGACAATAAAATAATTTGTATCTGTTTTTATTCTGCCTGCTTTTGTAAAAACTTAAAAGTATCCCTCATATCTTCAATTCTTTCTATCTCAAAAACTGTCAGATAGGCACAGATAATCTAAGAGAAAGTCGAGGTGAATTAAGGATCATCATCGAAGCATTGAATACGTAACTATTCTATTTAAGAAACCAAATTTATAGGAAAGCAATTATCTCCCGTCCACGCATTAGATGGGCACGATACGCAAGCATGACTTAAGGATTGATGTTTGGTGAAAGAGAGAGTGGGCGAGAATACATCGAGCTTGCATTTATTAGTATATGCAAATATACGTAGGGCATAGTGCAGGTCTTTTTAACGTAGTAAATTGTGTATTTCTTGTTCCAGACATCAATCAACAACTCGCTCGCGATTAATCCTGCTTGCTTAAGCATGCGGGATGAAAGGCTTCGTGAATTGGAAAAGCGGTCACTGTTACTGACTCAATGAAATGCAATGCAACGAACAACAGTTAAAATACGAAAAAGTGCTAGAGTGAAACGAAAAAGAATGTCTTACAATCTTGTTAGCTGTATCATGAAAAATGTTTTACCTAATTTTGTTTGCAAATAGTTGGCTATCAACTGGCGGAGAGTGTTAAGTAGAATATAAGTTGCTGTAACATAAAAAATACACAGAATTTTGACTTTAACTTGTTAGCGGAACACAATTCAACAATCTTTAGTTACAGAATATTAATATGTACTAGTGTAGTTAGAGATAGACATGCTCTCTTAGCAATTAAGTTAAACTTCATTCCGTAGATAGCATTTGGAAGCAGTTTAGTTATGTACAACCGTGATTTCTGCATAACCTAATCTTAGTGCGAATTATTTTTTAATAGAATTGAAAGGCCGAAAATTTTCTTGGGATTTCCATAATTAATTGCTAGAAGAAAACCTCGTTCTGGTAAGGAATCGAACCAGTCGCCACGGGGACCTTAATGCCAGGAATGTTCATTTTCAATACCTAGCTGTTATTTATGTGTAACATTTCGACAGATAATTTTTATTCTTACGCGCTAAGATAGTGCTAGAAAGCCCAAGGAAATTTCAGATATTCACAATTCACTAAGGAAAGCCAAATTATGTTAATTAAAAGATTTTCTAACAAGAAACACTGGCAACCCGAAAATTCAGATTTCGATGAAATTCTAGTGACTTTTAGTGACCACTTTTCCTTTGAAGCTTATCATGTTTGCTACTGCGCCCTAAGGAATAGCGAATGTCAGCAGAACATGTCTTTTCAACGAGAAATAGCCACACTTGCCACCAATAAATAAATCTAAGGCGAGTGGTTTCCATATTCGTAAACAATCTACCACACAACACGCGTCATCAGTGTTGGTTTTAAATCAATGGGGCTCATGCACCCTCCTCGCGCGATGGATATTGGAAAATTACAAATATCTTTGAAGATCGATGGATCGGCCCCAATAGATCTTAGCTTTGGTCACCTAGATTCCCAGACCTAAGTCCTAATTTTTATTTATGGGGTCCAAGTTTACACATCTTCGTTTAGAATAGAGAAAACCTCATAAATAGAGTACACGAAAGCTTTAGAACTTTAAACCACGACGAGGTTCGAAGAGCTACAAAAAGAGAAGTGCAAACGAGAATTTTGCATGGTCTCGAAGCAGAATTGTGAACAATTCGAATATTTCGAACGTTTATAATTTATATTTATGCTTTTATTATGTCGTTTTCATTCAGTTTTCTGTTTAATATTGTTTATGTCGCATATGCAAAGATTTATTTCTTCATAGCTAACTAAAATTTTAATTGGCAGAAATAATTGCTTATAATTCTTAAACTGTTCAATGTAGGTATAGGGATATCTAACATACATCGATGGTGATTGCGTTTTTGCTCACGATAATATACATTCTCCTAAGAAAAAATCGATTTCCTTGAAGTGAACATTCGCAGATTGGGTCTTAAATGCTGAACCCCCTAAATGCCCGAAAATAGCACGAGCCTAAAAATAATTTATTATAATATAGGGGACTTGCTTGTTAACTGCTATAATTGTTTAGAACTTTCAGTGAATGGGTTGCGTTGAAAATTCTGTAAGTACACGGCTTTTCTATTTAATTTATGTAAAAGAAATCTGCTCCAGGTTACTGGATGTTGATATGTTTAGTACCAATGTGCATAGCTAGTACAAAATATTGCTTGACGCATTCGAATTTTTCAAACTCTCTATTTTTTTCTTCTACAGAATGAATGTACGCACAAACTAGGGTCTTCTAGACATATCGGGCAGTGGTACCTGAATTTCTTGTAAGGTCCGCCTTTGTGTGGAACTGGCTCCAGATAGTAGAATTCTGATTGTTGGCCTTTGGTTGGCCCAGAGTATATTCCATTGACCTGTAACATATCCTTTGTAACTTCCTTTCTGAACCTCAAGAGGACAATTTTGTTATATCTGCTTCCTTCTTATACATATATGTAGTAGGCATTCCACATTGAAATATCTACTAGATGAAAGAACACATTTCTCCTCAATCTTATGGTTTTCCTTGGTAGTTAATAGTGTTCCATCACCTGATCTGGTCTATCTATCCCGGACCTGTATTCATTGTAAGCGAGAACATACTCGTATTTGTTTGCTTTGTTGATATTGCAGCCACTATATTCTCACAAGTTTCGTTTTTTACCATTTAAATGCCTTGGTAAGAGCGTAAAGCGGACGAGCGGTTTATCACGAAAAAACCTCTTCGTCCAGTAAACTGGACGCCGGTAGCGAACGTGTTAATGGTGCTGTAAGTATTGATCTTCCTGGGGTACCTAAGATGTACGTTCAAGATTGCATGTAATAACACATTGTATGAGGCGTTTTTTTTTTCTGTAACAAGTAAGCCATTCGAACAAATATTGAATATGATGAATAAAACTTTCTGTCTCCGAATTTAATGAGATTTTCAAAAATGCTTGATTCATTTTTGACCCTCACCATGGAAATCTCGCTTATTATTGAAGATAGAAGGTTAAATTTAAATTTGGTAAAGTTGCTATATTTTATATTTGTTATGAACCCGGGAAAAAATGAATCTGTAGCGAATGATTTTTGATTGAGGATTTTTTTTAACGGAAGAAGCTAATTTTCTTCTTTTACTTCTAACACCTTTATTTGGCCTTGCAGAGAAAAATTAAAAACACATTTCCTTCGATCTTCTATCTAATGGTGTACGAAATTTTTATATGACGTTTCGATTCTTTCTTGGCCACCAACAACTATCTTGTTTTTTATAGGCATCATGATGGATTTTGGCTCCGTCACAAAGAGTTCCTTTTTTCTGATTTTAAACATCTATAACACGTTGTCAAATGTTTACGAATCTATGCTTTAAATGACCAAAAATACAGTTTAAGGTTAAATAAGGTAGCCATGAAATTTCAAGCTGCTAAACATTTCAATTATCGTTCATTCTTTCTTAGTGGGTTCGGTATACTCCCGAGTCACCATTCGCAGTTGGGTTACAATTATCTGTGTCACCCTTTACGGCGAGGGGGTGACAGTTACAAGGCCATGGAACACTTTACACACTAAAAGACTCCTGAGGTTATGACAAGCTTAAAAAACTTATACACCCCGTTGGGCCGTCACCACACTTAAAAAAAGTTACTAATAAAAAGGAAATAGGATGATGACCACATTTCAAAAAAGTTTTGAACTCTTCAATTTCATCAATATTTCGCTTTTATTTTAAAGCTTCATCGGGGACTTGAGTTTAAAGGGTATTTCCCCGATGAAGCTTTACAATAAAAGCGAAATATTGGTGAAATTTAAAAGGAATTTTTTTTTAAGTTGGTGTTTGATTTTGCTAAAAACTTGGCCAAGGAAGAATCGCTTACCAAGCCGCGTAATTTTCATGTTAGCTGCAATGAGAATGAAAATCAAGTACAGCTTTGGATAGCTATGAAGATAAAAGAGGTCGAATTGGAAAATATCCATTCACCACAGCAAAATCTTCCCAGTTTGCAGTGATATCTCACCATGTATATTTAGTTTTCATGGATACAGGACTGTCGTAAAGTATTTTATCAGTAAACACTGTTGCCAGAATTGTTACAGTTTCAAATACTGCGTGTTGGCGAATGCAAGCACAAATTTCAGAAAACATCCTGGCATATTTTCCATTATACTACATTCGGTGCATTAAAAATACCAGGTTTGCATTTTCAGATATTTTTTATTATACTTTAATTACGTTGCAGAAAAATGTATGCAATAAGTACTTTACTAATAAGAAGTTCGCAATTGCAGTCATTTTATACAGGTAGTTATTATATTTTTTAATGAAGAAGGTTCACATTGTGTTTCGTAAATTTTTCATTGCTTACAAAACCAGAAGAAAGCAAGCAGGAAATAAATCTTGAAGTAATATTAGATTAGTATTAATATTAGATACAACTACTTATTTTTCTCTGTCTTATTAAATTGCTCTTATAGAAATACAAGAGAAACATCATATTCATTATGCATCTAAAATTAATACTTATTTTTCGGAATATGTGTATTGTAGCACAATTTCCTTAAAGAAATACCCACCAGTAAATGTACGGAGTAAGAGTGTAGCTTACGTAATTTTTTTAAATAATATCCAGATTGACGAAATGTCACAGTTTTCGATTATAATTAATGCCAACACGTTTAAATTGTACGACCAACGATTATTTAAATTAATTTAAATAAATAATAAAGTGATATCAAGTATATACGATAGCTTTGTTGCTCGGTATCCGCAAAAACAGAAATCGTCACCAAACACAGTTAAACGTATAATACCGAACTTCGAAAACTTCGCATCGGTCAAGGCAAAAATTCAAGAACATTAAATAAACAATAATTACTTTAATATGGTTTCAGCTCGAATAATTTTTGGACATTATCTGGACAAATGATGACAAATTTACAAGAAGTGGGCTCTCAAACAAGCACAATTCTCATTAATGGAACAATTCAGATCCCCATTATACGTAAACTTTCTACGTACAGGTGCAGAAATTTTGTGCAAGTAAAATTATTATTGATGTGAAAGGATTCGTAACACACGCTGGAAGATATCCTTGGCAGAAAAAATGCAAACAAGTATGGAAATTGTTATTAAATAAAAATAAATTAAAATTAAATTAAATAAAAATTATAATGTTCGTTTTGTTGTTTCCAGAGTTGTTACTATATGCGAGTTACTGCGAGAATTAAGGAATGTGAAAGATAAGTATGTAATAAATAATTAAATATATTACACGGATTTCTTATTCCCAGCGATCGCATCGTTGATTTAAATTGATACAAAGAAAAAAATATTTTACGCGAATGCTTCGTTCAGGCACATACACGTAGTATCCTCCTTCCATATATAGCCAATGGATAGCTAACGGTACCGCCATCGAGGAACGTAGATGTGATATGATGGCGAAGAAGCGAGACCGTTGGCGTATGGTCGAGAGTCCTACACGCAAGAACCGGCAGCGGTACGAAACAAGAAGGCACGAGAAAGAAAGATGGAAAGTAAAGAAGAAACGGTATAACAACCAGCCGCAAGAAGGTATGATCCGTATAACGGACTGGTCGCCTTGAATAACTGTACTATGGTGCTGGTAACCCAGTGCCGAAGAGAATCCCGCTAAGCGGCCGCGGATTCTCCGCTTGTTAACTCCCGTATGCTTCCCATACGCAAGCGGATGTAGTTCGTCGATGTTTTGTTTTGTTTATGATGCTCATGTGGCTGATGTGGCCGACGATGGCGATACGGAGATGCATTAGCTTCTAAGAACTCGCCTAGCTGCTGCTGCTAGGTAAGGTAGAACGCACATAATCCGCGGTGACATAATAACGATGCGCAATAGTATCGTATGTGCAGCTTTTAACAATTTTATGACCTGCTAATTATGAATGAACTATATGTACACTTAATATTTGAAGAATTAATTTTCTTTATTTATATTTATAAGCAGTGTATTCACTTAGTGTGTGAGCGCAAGATATTTTTTTATATTCGTATTGTATAAGTTCGATTTGTTAAATTGATTACCAAGTTTATGCATGCCTGTTTAATTCATGTCGTTATTCCTTAATATTCCTTATGTTTATTTAATAATAATAATAATAATAATAGTTTTTATTGTCCAACAGTAAGTACCCCTTAAAGGACAAAATAAGAACATTAATAAAAAAAATAATACAGTGTAATCAGGTCAAACAAATAGTATACAATGAAAATAAACATAGCTTGTGGAAAACATAAATTCCGAGAACGTTCAATGGCTAAGTGTTTAAAAAATCATTACAATAGTCATTAAAATTTCTAGACATGTGATATACAGGCGACCTAAGTAAAATGTTTGCCCTGGCTCTTGGAACATTTAAGAAAGTGCATGATCGAGTGTTACGTGAGGGTACATTAAAGCTAAATTGCGAAATGTATCAATTTTACTATTGAGTAAATTATACAAAAACGCAGCACTATATCTATTACGTCTATCAGAAAGTGACAAAAAATTGTGTTGAGACAGGAGTGTTACCCAGTCAGAACGACGCTTGGGATAACTGCTAAATACTCTAAATGTTAAATATTTTTGAAATCGTTTTTGTACCTTCTCAATCATAATCATTTGGTACGTACAATATGGATACCAAACCAAAGACGCATACTCCAGTTTGCTTTGAACTAAAGAGAAGTACAGAGTTTTAATTGCGAGAAGATTATTAAAGTTACGACTTGATCTTATGACAAACCCAAGCGATTGGGAGGCTGACAAGCATGTCTCGGAAATATGATCAGAAAAGTTCAGACGAGCATCAAAAAGCACATCCAAATCATTCTCCTTGTCCTTTCTGAAGATTAGTTGCAATTTGACTGTGTATAAAGCAACCCAGCATTTGTTTGCGTTTAGATATATTCTATTTAGAGTACACCACTCATCAATGATATTAAGGTTGGTTTGTAGGTTAATACAATCAACATTATCAGTAATTACACTATAAATTTTTAAGTCATCTGCATACGCCAAAAGTTCGCAGTGCAGTTTGTTAAGAAGATCATTTATAAATATATTAAAAAGCAATGGCCCGAGATTTGAACCTTGTGGCACACCAGAAGGTATATTGAATGTAGCCGATGTAATGTCGTTATAAAACACGTAACCCACTCTATTCGTAAGATAGGAAGACGTGATTCTAAGAAGCGCTGAGCAGAATCCAATGGCATGTAACTTGGTTAAAAGAAGATTATGATCACATGTGTTTTTACAATCTCCTTTCCTTTTGAAAACAGGGATTACTTTGGTGATCTTCCAGATATTGGGAAACGTTGACGACTTAACACATAAGTTAAACAACACTGTAAGGGGACGAGCATACACCGAAGCACAGTTCCTCACGACAACTTCCGGTGTACCATCATCTCTTTGATTCTCGTAGCACTGCACAATACATCACTCTCCGTAACTGAAGGTATGTTAAAGGACGGATAAAAGGAAGGTTGCTAGTTGAAGTAGTGATTGTAGAGAGTCCAGAGAAATGTCGGGGAAATGCTTCAACTATATGCAAAGGCTGCAGCAACTCCTCCTGATTGTAATACATGTGACCTGGAATTCTAGATGCCATTCTCCTATTATTTACAAATGCCAAAAAGTCTTAGCATTGCTAACAATTTTTGATAACTGATGTTATGCACTTTCAAACTTAGTCTTAAGATCGCTACGCAATCTTTTAAATTCACTGAGATAGTACTCAGATTTAATTGATTTCCATTTCTTAAAATATAATTCTTTTATTTCAAATAATTGCTTGATGTTGTTATTAAACCACGCAGGATATTCACGACCACTTGACCTGACCCTAGACACATATCGATCAGAGACTTTATAAAGAGTGTTATAAAACGCATGCACCGCTACATCAACGTCGTTATAACTGGATAAGAAATTCCACTCAATAGTAGCTATCTCTGAATGTAATTCCGCCATATACACACGACGAAAGTTATAGCGCACGTTATTGTCGGATGGAAAGTTGATAGGTCTTTGCAGAGTATAGTGATGCAAAATTATTTCCAGAGCAGGATGATGTAAATCTTCTGAAACAAATGGTACTACGTCACGCACAGTTTCCAGCAATACAGGTTTCAGTACTGAATTTACTTGTCGCAAGTCTAATGCTTTCATAAAATAAGCAATCGCAGCAGCTTTCCCATCACCCGAGACATTCATACGAAAGTCAGGAGCGTTGAAATCACCAACTATAACACATAGCTTGCCCAATAGCGTAAGGCCTAGGGCACAAGAAATGTTTCATAGTAACCAAGATCGATGTCTGGTGGCATGCAAATGTTAGCGATGTACACTGAGAGATGAGAAATCTGACACCTAAACAGCATTAAGTCAATTAATGGGGCCAAACCAGCAAGGGCGGAAACATCAACTGAAGTTACATCGATGGTGTCGGTCATCGCTTCTTTAATACTGGTGCAACCCTGCTGATCTTCCAAAACGTCGGAAAAGATCAAGTTTTAATCATTAAGTGAAAAATGACCGTTGGAAAAGTTCTACTAATACGGATGCGCAATCCTTGGTAAGAAAAAGAAACCCGGTGGTTCATTATTCCCTGAAGTAAACAGCGACATAGGGGAACGAACGGTAGACTCGCGAAAACTCTCAAGTATAAATAGCCGAAGAAAATTCTGGACTTTAAAGGTTATAGAACTCCTAAGGTATTAAGGATTATTCGGGGGGCACAGTGGACCACGCGACTGCAGTGTAGGAAACCATTTTGGGACCACCTCGTTATAATAATAAAAAAATAATAATAGCAGTGCAGTCGGCATTATAACAATATGAGGCAGCGTGAAAGATTGAGGAACGTCGACAGTAGAAGAACAAATTACAAATGAGTTCACTGTATCATCGGAAGCCGTAACGATGCGACAATCATCCTGCTAGGAATCCTGGAGGAATTGTGTCTATCACCAATAAATTTTCAGAACGTGTTCAAATCGCTAATAATTTTCGATTCTATTGATGTTCGTTTATACGCAATCGCCGCTTCATGCTTAATAACAGCTCGTATTCTACAGAATTTTTCTATTTGTTGAAGTAGTACCCCTTTAGATTTATCAATTTCTCATTTTTGAATTATACCATGGACGGTTTACTCGAAAATCGGAATCGATAACCGAGTATAATTTGTCGTAGAAAGAAGATGCGCAATGTTTGGTTCTATTTTGGTTTAAAAGTTTGACGGTATTAAATAAATAAAACTGTCACACATTGAGTTAAAACTGAAGCTTCGTCCATAAATATTTCAATAAGCAGACACAGCATCAATATCATTAACAGTTTGCTTGGCAGCTAGATATACCGCTCTTTATTATTGCATTGGAATAGCTTATTACTAGGATTACAAGCTGCAGCCTAAATGTATAAAATTTGGTCAAAGAATTGAAATATTGATAAATATACATATACAGCAGGCTAAGCTTCTGATTCTTTCGTAGCTTGTAAGTATGTATTTCTCTATTTAGAATCGCAAAATGAAGCCAATCTACTAGAGCCTTAATAAACCCTGCTTAAACGGCATGCACTGCTTTACTACATGTAAAAGGAGAAATCACGACACATATATATAGTAATGTGTAAGTATACCTAACCTTTACCTGTCATGACGGTATTAGAAGGAGAGGGTGGTGCTTGTGTGGATGCCGTTGTCGTCGGCGTGCTTTCCACCCGCGTTTCTGACGTTGGTGAATCATCCTCCACCTCTTGGAGGTCCGCAGGAAGTATCTCTTGTCCAGCCAGTTTAAATGTATTATTGAGTAATGAATACGGCCTTATAAATTAGGTGTAGAAAAGCAGGCGAGCTTTAGAACTTTTATTTATGCTATTATTTTACGGTTTATCTTTTTTCGGTATTACTTCGCGCTAGTACGACTCCTCTTTATAACCGATTCAGTCTTTGATAAACGTTCGATTTACTTTTTCGGAATGAAGTTGATTTACGTAAGTTGAAAGACGGTAAAAACGTATAAAACAGTTCCCAATTCGTATGTACTTGTGTATACTTTTTTTATATATTAAATTTAGCAAAAAGGGATTGATTGCTTGGTTTTTATTTAACTACAAACGACAATTATTATTATCATTAGATATATTATAAATATACAAAATCTGCGCGCCAATCAGAAAGAGGAAATAAAGTGAACACCAAAAAATCGAAGAAAGAAATTTTCGACGTCAATATTGGTGTTGTTATTCAGTCGGCTTTTGATGATCTTCTCAGTCAAAATTCAGTCTAATACAGTCTTCTATATTTTAAAAGGGTGGTGGTGATGGTTGAGTATTAAATTATTTCTTTCGTTTAAGTGTGTGTGTCTGTATGTTTTATTGTATTCCTTGACGTATATGTTAATGTAGTAATGTGATTTATATTGCTTCGCGAAATTCTAACATTAGTTTTATTTGGTTTAATTGTAATATGCTTATTCTTAATATAGTAGGTATTTTACGATTCAATATAGAAGAAGGCCGCTATTAATAATGATGTATAGAGATAGAAATACGAAATAGTGATTATGATAGATACTAATAAGTATAAACTCGTAATACTCAACATAAAATTTGTTATTTGAACTGCATAGGTGACCACGATAAATTTTTCTTTTTTTTCTTTTGCGATTTCAACACAATAACACGTTTAAACTATGGTAAACTCATAACAATGAATATAGAAACTTTTTATATATGCGTTGTAATAATAATAATAATAATAATAATAATATTATGAAAACACTCTTCTTTTTTGTACATCACAAATACCGGAACACATTTAGGTTATATGTATCGTGTATGTTGCATTAACGTCGAATGTAAATACGCGTTTTCTTTAAATATTTCGTTTCGATCGACGTAACGCGAAATTTATTTATTTACTTGAGACGAGACTGGATGATCACACCACTTGATTACTTTTGGGATTTATAAATTCTTGTTATATTCTTTACGTTACTTTCGTTAAATCTTTTATTTTTATAAATCAATATAGCTTCAGATCGATTTCGGCGGATGCAGGTTAAGAACACACCAGACATAATTCAAGGCAAGGATGATCTGCATTTCCGTATAATACGAACGATGGCGTTTCACGGCACTCTATTTCACGTAGATTTAAAGCTTGCGGGGATGATTACTGTTATTTGCTTATTAAATGGTTATTGTTTAATTGTTTAATGATCGGTGGTCTGCACGGAATTATTTACTATAGAAATGGTGGTTTTTTGTGGTGGAGAGTCTATATTTGTGAAGCGTTGTAAGTATAATTCGATACTATGCCGGCAGGAACGCTGCTGCAGAGCGGAGGAGCGGTTCACAATGGGAAAATTTCACGGGAAAGCTCCATTCCTGATGCCTACGACGGAAAGCTCGCACTTCGACGACGTTGTTACATCATTGCGATGTAATAACTCGATTTGCGAGATCGGCGAATTAATTTTTTTTCTCAGTCAACGTAAATACGTTTTAGGAAATGGAGGAAAATTTGTGCAATTATCTTATTTCCGTCCAACTGATGAGCCATTCTGATTTAAATAGATCGGATACTGGCATTATTTTCAGAAAATAATTAAGAAACACGATGTTCTCTTTTTTTATAGCATTCAGGATCTAAATTCATATACCTCGGTAATATAAATAAAACAAGCACTCCTCTACGTTGAAGAGAAGAATCGAAAAGAAATGATACTAGTGGCTCTTAGAATTCTGCAGAGGAAATGAAATTCAAAAAAGGATAGAATAATAATAATAACAATAATAATGTTTATTGTCATTGTTATATGTAAAACGTGGATATTGTCAATGTTGCGTTAAAAAAGTTCCGGAGACTATAAAGCGTGGTGTTGAGCAAATCACTTTTCGCTTTTTTGAATTTTATAGTTATATTAATCTCTTTGACATTTTAAAGCAGCTTGTTCATACGGGGCCTATATATTATTATCACATTTTTTAATTCCTAATTCATTTTAGGATTTCTTTTAGGATTTGTTTGATAAAGCATGTTGCTATGTTGCTATTTCTAACCATATTTGCAAAATTTTGCTTATTCGAACATTTTTGGCAGATGACCGAGTGTATGTGAATTTTTATCGCTGTGATAATGTTTAATTTGAAAAATTAAAAATTTGCAGAATTGTTGACCATGTAGGGTAGTTTTAGATTCCATATAGAATTTTCGAAAACATTATACAGAGTGTTCGACAATTACGCTTAAACCTCCAAATCGAAAAAGTGTCAAAACATTTTTTTTTTTTAATACAGCTACTTATTCTTCTTTGTGTTATAAATGACTCCTAAGAAAAACAACAAAAGTGTCACTACGCATCTAAAATTTTTTTTGGAGAATGTGTTCTGTAGCAAAATTTTCTTATATGAAAGTGTTGGCCAATATATGTACGGAGCAAGAATGGAGCTTACGTAGTTTTTAGAAATATCATCCAATTTTTGTATATCTATAACTATTACGAAACAATCCAAATTTTATGAAAGGTCATTTAGTTTTTAATTATAAACAATGCCGGTGCGTTTAAATTGTAGCAACGAAGATTATTAAGATTTGTTTATTGGTTATGGATAATGCAATAAAGTGATATCAAAAACATGCGATACTTTTGCCGCTTGGTATCCACAAGAATAGAAACCGTCACCAAACACAGTTAAATGAATAATACAGAATATAAAAAAACTTCGAATCAGTAAAGACAAGAATTCAAAAACGTAGTTTTTACGAATTTATTTGAATATGATATCAAGAGTACGAATTATTATCTGGACAAATGATGACAAATTTACAAGATTGGGAGTCCATTTCTTGTAAATTTGTCATCATTTGTCCAGATAATAATAACAAGCACAATTCTCATTACTGGAGCAATTCAAGTTCCCACGTATTTAGAACTGAGAAATGGTCACACATCTTCAAAATAGGACGACATTTTAAGGAATAAGTTATAGTCTCATTACTGGGTAGTCTTTTTTTTTACAATTCACATTTTCCTGAATACCTTGAAAAGTATCAATTTTAGATGCGTAATGAATCTGATTTTTTTTTGATAAATAGGTAGTTGTATAATGATAGCAAGGACTGTGGCGTAGTATGGTAAACAACACATAAGGATCGGCAACCTCCGCACCACACAAATTTAATTTATTATATAGTAATATAATAATTAGTCCGGGACGGTCGTTTCGAGGACATGAATGGTCTTCATCATCACTTGTGTGGTGCGGAGGTTGCGGATACTTATGTGTTGTTTACCAGGTAGTTGTATTTAAAAAAAATCAGTTTTGATTCTTTTTCCATTTGAAAATTTAAGTGTAATTTTCAGACACGCTGTATAATATTTTAGAAAAAATTATTCGGATTTTCCCTAATTATAGTTAAAACTGATCGAAGCATAGATGCAAGTTGATTTCATTTGTTGTTTTCCGCGTATGCTAGGAAATTACCTCAAAAATTTAGCACTACTTTTTTGTTATCTAATCTGACCATATTCTGTTTCGTTCTTTTAAAAAGTTAAATGAATCGTGTAAATTGTAAGTTACTTAAGCATCTGAGTCGCATATGTAAAACCGTTAATCTCATCAACATCCTATTGTTAGATTATCATTAACTATTTGTTTGTGTAATTTTAATTGTAAATATTCTCAGCAGGCATTCTAAATAACCTAGTGTGGTCACAGATATATTGAAAACTGAATCATAAAAGATGGATGTACCTCTTTAGAAGTATTTTGCTAATTACATCAGGAAATATATACATATGTAAATGTGTTTGCTTGTAGGCAGCTTTAAAGAGAAGTCTAAGATATTTTAACAAGTTGCCAGTTTAAATTTGAAAGACAAACACGCATAGAAATTAATTACAGTGGAAGATTGGTTACACCGGGTCAATTGATAGGTCCATTGCCCGAAATTAATTAAATTGTCGTCAAATTTTTATTTCAATAAGTCGACGTCTGCCGCCGCCATATAGCACACACCACCATTCTGTTGAAACCATATCTCGTGCGGATCAATGTTCTCCATATTTTCAATTATAAAAACCATTAATCGTGATGTGGTAACGATTTCCACTGCCTCTAACGCGAGCTCCGGCCTGATTTTTGAAGAAATAAGGCCCAATGATGGTAACAACCGACGGCTAAACCGGAACAGTGCATTTTTCTGGTTATAATGGAGTTTCTAAGGTTCCTTGTGGATTGGTCCCACTCTATATGCGCCTTACTTATTAAGTCAAAAAAGATCCTCATCTCTGAACATAATTTTGCGGGTCAGTTGTTTTTGAGCTCAAACGGCGAAAGGACGATGCGGATATCCTAGGAATGTAGGATTAATCTTGAAAATGAATTTGAATAATTTGGTAGCGTTGCTCAAGTGGATGTCTATTCATGATGACTTGCCAGAGTATACCATAAGCTCTGACCATGAACCATAAATGCTAAAAATCCATTGCAGTTGAAAATGGACCGTCTCTTAGTATATTTAAGAAAATAGTATCTTGTGCAACAGAGATTTTGGAACTACCACTTCCAACACTTCCCGCTAACGTCTTTCTTTCATTTCAGCGTTTCTGTATTTTTTGTGTGTTGTATTTTTTTAGATTAAAATATTGCTCAGTTGCTCGTATAGATCACCAGTCTAGAATTTTAGGTAGGATAAAAGGCATATTAGTTTTTTTTTATATTACATTTTTTTAGTTGTCATATTTTACAAAGTACACGTTTAAAATGGATAATGAAATAATAGTATCGCTTGTCACACATTTTTATCAAGGCAAGGGTACCTTGTTAATGTTACAGTCATCAACCGGATGTAAAAAGCAACCTGATATTGGCAAAAGATGAATGAGAAAATATGTGCTTGGAAAAACAACTATCGCAGGTAAAAGTGATAATAAAGAATATTTTTTTCATGTTCTTTTTTTGTGGATCATAAATAAATAGAAGCAACCTTACTATATGAAGCCTAACTAGCGTTGAATTGTGTGTAACTATTTTAATTTCAATAGCAACTAATAGAAAAGTAACGTTATAAAGGAATGATATTCTTATTAACTTCGAAACAACAATACTCACACGCAGATGCTTACAGCCTAATGTGAGTGTAACTTTGGGTGATACGCGTGCGCACGCCCAACTACTGGGTACGGTTCTTTCCAATTCGATCCACGACGGCGATATTTTGCGTTATACCTGTGGATTCAATAACGATTCCGGAGCACACTACAGATCGGTTCGGTCACAATTTTCTCTTTCACTTCGTCTTCGGTTTAATTAATGAATTAGTAAATTTCAAAGAGATCGTTCATGCGTTAGCATCCTCTCTAATCGATTTACGAATATCCGTACGGTGAAAATATGCGGGTGTTAGAATTAAAAATTTTGAAGAGAGGTGCTCAGCTCCCTAGCATTTTTCTGCTACGTAATCGTTTACACTCGGTCGTCGAGAAAATCCGGTGCTGTTAACGTGGGGCAATCCGGAAAACGGGACGAATATACGTTCGATGAAGAATAATAAGATAAAAAGTAGGGAAAATGTAAACAGATTACTACCGTTTCCACGAATTTACATTGTTTTTTATCTCCAATAAGTAATCTATTAACGTTGTATCTTAATCGTTAAATAGAGATAATCGCAATAGCTCAACTTCAGTGACATAGAATTTAAGTAATATACCTAAATTCGAATGCGTTGTAAAAATTTACATCGACCAATGATGTAAAATATGCATAAAGGTTACGTGATATAAAGTGTTCATATGAATATTTGGGAATTTATCGGAGAACTGCTAAATTACCTACTAAAAAGCTTAAGTAACTTCATATTAAATATGCAACATTGCATAAGGTATTTCTTAATAACGTGTGAGTTTTTAAACTCGCAAAGTTATACGTATCCTCCATATCCACATAAAACTTTGTTATTTATTACTTCTTTGTAAATACTTAGTGCGTTCGCCTTTCTACAGTGCATTTCGTTAGAAAATGTTACATTACATCATTGAAACATGATTGTTCGAAAAGCAATTAAACCAGCAAATATGTATTCGTACTAACCTCAACACTACAAATAATTGCAACGTCGAAGAAGCAATGCTCCCGCCTATGATGTTAGCGAATCCTCAGAGCAATTCTCTCCGCGGGGAATATGGCAAAAACCTACTTGTCTGTACGGAGACGTGCTATACATGTCTAACGTGCCAAGATAGTGGATGCTTTTGTGTCCTCAAAGTTAATTTTTTTCGTTGTTAATACTTGCAAATATATTGTGTCTTCTTTAAATGTTACGAAATGTTTCGTTCCAGCATATGTGGTTAAAAATGTTATTGTACGCGGCAATATGATTGATACTCTCAAATAAATCGTGTTGGGGTTGTACCTTAAAATATAATGTTTCTTTTATTTTTTTTTTTATTATTAATTTTCATATTTCCTCTTTTGTGTTCTAACGGATTTTATAGACAGAGTACATTCATTCGGAGTGTTATAGCCTCTTAACCAAGTTAAAATCAGATCTTATTAAGAGGCTAAAAACATACAAATACTAAGTTTTTGACAAGAAAAGGCATCATCAACTGATGCAATTATAAGCCGAGTCAAATCAATACGTTATATATTATTTTTACTTGTTTTTAAATAATTCTAATGGGTGGTTACAATAAAAGCGTAACATTTAATTTCTTCATAAAAGACATATTTCTTTCGATAAACTATAACATCTAACAAATAACCGCCGTAGTGAAAATTTCGCGCATTTGTCGTTTAATTTCGCCAATGACGCGTCGAATTTCATCCTTATCCCCTAAATTGTTGAATGGTTAAAATATGTGTGAAAAAATCGTACAGCTAAAAATCGGATGGCGTGAGATCATGCAACCTTGGTGGTCAATTAGGGTTGTCACTGTGTACGATAACACACTCCGGAAATTTTTCTTGGACAACTACATTGTTTCTTGTGCTATGTGGCATGTTGCACTGTCCTGCTAGAACCATACACTTATCATCCAAATACATACCGGCCAACGCAGTTAAGAAAACAATTTGCTTATCATGTCACGATAATGGTCGTTACTAAATATAATTGCAATGCCACCTTCGTCTTCGAAGAAATGTGGTCCAATAATTCCGCCATCCCAACTCCCCCACGAAACAGTAACATTTTGTGGGTGAATTTTTTTTTCTCGTGGACTCGCTGAGTGTTCAAATGAACATGCGCTTCTTCGCTAAACAGGATATTTTCGAAAAATCAACGTCTGCTTTAATGTCATTAAATTTTCAACAATACTGGTCCTGGTCGACGTCGAATCTTAGCCGTGAGTTTTAGCCTTCTTTATTATTCTCGCTTATTTGAACGAGGCATGCTTTTTCTAATTTTATACAACGAACACAAAATTTAAGTATCTTTTGAAAGTATTATTGAAATCCAAATTTTGGGGTTGCCGGTGTTCTCTGTTGTAAGTGAAATTGAAAATTTCGAGTTAGTATGTGCGTTGATGTTTAAAAATAGCGCAATGGAGACCCGATAGCCGACAATAAAAGCATTTCGACCAATTGAAAATTTTAACAGATGATGCATTACAAAAAGAAAGAAGAATAATGGACATAGCAATTTATTACGTACAATAGTGAAAAACACAAAAGTACAGTTTAAAATTTCTCGCCTTTGCTCTCAACAAATTTTTTGTTGGGTTTGTCCTATTCAGTAGTAGTTGGTAATAGGGTTGTAATTACTAAGCCGCTGCGATTTTGTTATTATGGTTTAATATTGAAGGAGATTCTAGGTAAAACGCTGCGATGCGCTGGGGTAATTTATGCCTGTAATGAGTTACCACAAGGAACGAAAAATTATCGGGATTTTCCTGCATAACTCAAATCATTTCCTAAAAATGAATTCTCACATTTTTGTCTATTAAGCGACCAACTTTGAAGAAAATTCATTCTAACGGATCGGAAATTAAACGAAACACGTAGCGAAGTGTTGACTTCCCGAAAACGGCTGGAAGTACTTTTTCGTAGTAAAGGTTATCCTGGATTCCAGACTGGTATGGCTGATGATTTTGAAGTTTACTGTTCTATGGTATGTAAAACGGTTAACTATGTTATGGATCGGATCTTTCTAAAAGTTGACGACTGGATTAAATTCCCGTCCAAAATGCAGGAAGTTTATATGGCTAAGGTAGAATGGCAAAAACGTTTTCGACTGCCAACTGTTATACCGGCTTTAGGTTGCTAAATAGAAATTGAGAAACCATCTTTACTTGGTGATGAGTACACCAATCGGAAAGGTTGTGCCAGTATTAATGTACAGACCACTGCAGATGCTGATGAAAAAGTTACAAGCATAAGTGAGGATGAACCTATTGACGGACAGCTGAAAGACAATGTAATCCTTTGATTACATTCGCCATGACAGGAAATGCTTGAATTTATTTCGGTATTTTTCATGTTTTAGTTATGTAATGCAATAAGAAAATATTTAAAATTTGATGTAAGTACCAATTTTTCATTGCAGGCCGAACGAATGTTGAAATTGTCGGTTTTGTTGTTACGGGAGCAACTCTGATCTTCATTATTATCACTATACACTTTTTGATCATCTTTTCATCATCTTTTTCCCAGTCTTGAAGCTTAATCACTTTATTTCCTGCTAACTGGGTCGGTTATCTTCTTTATTTGACTCTTCAGGTTAATTAATTGCTTATTTAACTACGCAACGTTATATTGTTTTCCGGTTCCTTGTGAGTATTCTTCTACGATAGTATTCCATGTAATTTTCTTTTCTGATACTGCCTTCGGGGCGCTATACTTTTCAAATAAAATCACGTGTTCAGAGAGAAAATAGTTTGTTTACCGATTTTTTGTCGAAATCTTCACTTTCACTAGACGACATGTCGGAAATTGGCTTTCAAACTGGCATGATCTGAGCGACAAAATCATCTAATTGTAACTGAGGTTTGGTTGCAGTGCGAAGGAGTGAATCGCTAAGGCTAAGCCCTAGATCCTGCTAAGCAGACTCTTTTTTTTACATCGTGCGCGGCCCTCCGTTGCGTCATTACCCACCGCCGCTATCAATCACCAGTGCTGAACTAAATCCTTTCGGATTTATAGCAGAGTGTGGATTGTAAAATTCATTCTATTATTGACATTCCAATTGTCGAAATCATTCCGTTTTACCCATGGCTACGGGAAAATGGTTCGCTGTTAAGAATTAATCTTTTTGTAGGGTACGGCCGTCTATATCGTATCACTTTTCATACTTTTCCGGAACTTGTAGCCTAAATCGCACCACCGCCACCGGTTATCCAAATCATACTAAGGTTACCCAAATCACACTCAGTTTAAAAACACGGAGTTTATTGACCAACTTTTAAAACCCGTTGATTCAGCCCTTACTCGTCGATCTTGTAGAAAGATCAAGCATTTATTTTATTTTCGCTAACGATTATTTCGAGTAAGTTAAAGAGTTTGCTTCATTGAATTCCTTGGATCAAGCCATCGAAATACTTGATGATCGAAGCCTGAAACAGAGACGCCGTACCATCCCCTGCTCTCTTCTTCTCTTTGTTAAAAGAATTTAAGATTACTTTCCACAATGTTATACATATATATATATGGTTCCGGAAACACCAACTCCTATTTTTATAATATGATACGCAAAAGAAATTCTTTCTCGATTTCTGGAGTAAAGCTCCAGGTGTGTGTCTTAAGAACGATTTTTTTTTAAATATTTGCCTTTACTGACGATTTTTTAGTGTGTCTATCTATATATCAATCAAATTGTTTTATTATGTTAACTTAATAAAACAAGGCTAATTGTTTATAGGAGGTAATATCTGGCATAATTAAAGGTGTTACTTCGAAGTGCATTTTTGCGTATATTTTACTAGCTGGCGAGTCATAAATGCATTGAATTATTGTACCACTTCTCGAGCGTCACAATCAACACGGCTAACAATAAGCTTAACCTAGAATACGCGACTCGCATGTTAACAATAAATTTGTCGTAAATATTTCTAGGTGCGAAACTTAGTAGGTTCCATCGATGCATTCATCGTGGCGTACTGACTCCGCTGCTGACAGTTGTGTGTATACTTATCTACGCGTAGGTAATAACTTATTAACGTTCCGTTATTATGCTAAACGTACCGAGCAAACCGTTGCAGAGTGGGGCCGTCGATTATGTGCGAAAATTCGATAGCATCATCGCATTGCGAGAAATCTGAGCTGATATTTAAAAGTTTATTAAGATTACTGTTTCCCGTATGGTTGTTTTTTGTTACTAATTATTGTCTTTTAATAATTGCACGTTGAAAAAATAAGGGATGGTAACTAGAAAATATAGTTCAATGTATTTTAACAATATAACACAATTAACAAACTAACAAATGTTAATTCTGCAATTTTACATACAGGGACAAGATTGAGTGGACACAAAGAAAGATATTGAAAAAACTTTATTGTGCAATATGTAGTAAGAAATAATATTAATAACAAGAAAAGATTAGTAAAATTAATATCATTAGAAGGCTAAGAAATACATCTTACAAACAATAAAAGTAATGATGTAATGAAAGTACAACCGAAGGTGTTCTAATACTTTGTCTAAATTGTCCACCCCGTGCTACGAGAGGCAGAGTTATATCATAACTGTCACACTTCCTCTTTTGCTTTTTCAACAAATAGTTCGAATTTACTTTCGTCACTCCAAACAATCTTTTTACACCATGGCAACGGTTTATTTACAATCTTTTTAGCAAACTTCAATCTTTTAGTTTTGTTCACCGCATTGATGTAAGACTTCCGACGAGGGCTGCGTGCTTTTCAGTGCTAGCATTTTCTCGATTTCCCAGCAAGAAACTAGAGGATTTTGCTTTACCTGTCTTACAATTTCAAGTGTTTTCTGTAGCAGCTGTTTCCTTTTTTCGACCAGGACCTCGCACATTTTCCGCAAGTCCTGTTACAATAAATTTCTGCCATATTTTCTGTACAGCACTATTCAAAATTTTATATTTTATCATCATTACGATTTTAGATGCTCCTCTTCCATTCAAGTCAACTCTGAATATTCCCTATATATATGTACCTCAGTTTTTCGAGATAATTGAAATACTTTGAGATTTTTACAAAATGTCAAAGGCCCATATCTTGAACGCCTTACAAGCTAGGGTGGTGATCCAAATTTTATTGTTTGGAAGGCGTCACTACGAAGAACGCCCGAACTCACCCACACGTATAATATTAGAGGTACTTTAAGTGGATTGCTAAAACAATCCCAAACAAAATCAAATAACAAAAATGTACAGCAATGTTCCGAAACTTTTTGTCTAAATTGCTCAGGAATAGAATTATCTTCCGTCCACGTAGTTGGTGCAGACCCTGTGTAAGAAACGAAATGAACGAAAATAACATAAAAAAAATTGATTAATTATTCAGAAGTTCAAAAAAATAAATTAAATATGATAGATTAGATCCTTGAGGCCAGCAAAAACGACTAAAAGAAATCTTCAATTTTCTACTATCAGAAGATAGCGCATCAATCTGTTTGGAATAAAAAATACAATTGTTATTGTACAAACTCCTTGATACTGTTCCTCATTTTGATTTTTACGGCTCTGTGCCCCGAATTTTAGTTGTGAGAGCATTAGGAGTCGAGAGTTCGGTTCCGGGTCAGGTAGCTACTATGATAAGTGCAATACACCTTTCGAGTCACCATTCGCATGTCGGGATATAATTAACTGCGCTTCATTCTTAACGGCGAGCTTATATTACTAATAGACGTATGCAACAGTTTACACACAATTCACATACTCAAGGTTCCTGCGACACAAGCAAAAAATGCTATTTACTACGAGCTCGATAAGAAAACTTACGATTTAGAACAAAATAGGAGATTATTCGTTGATAAGTTTACCTAATGCACATTAGTTTATTGCGCTTCTAATGTAATAGAATCTGCGATTTTCGTTGTTATTGTTTATCGATTTGCTTTATTTAAGAGCTGGTCACGTGCTTTATTAACGACTTCTCAGAGTCTTTTTTCTACTACTGCGAGTAGGAAACCGTTAGTACCACTGTGGCGGTCGTAGATTTCAGTGATTGCGTACAATAAATGCATTATGACCTTCGGGGTCACCGTCTAACTGTCGAGCTTTCTTTAAGGTGGAAGATTTGAGTCCCTGATACCTATTAATCGCTGTTTTATCCTAATAAACATCAGTAAAGTTCTACTAAGTAGTTACGAATAATGGTACATGGCGATATGCTGGGAACGTAGTAGTATCTCTTTTTTAAAAATCTTCTTGTCAAGATGCATCTGCTTCCCATAATTTTAACCTATGGCGAAATATGCATACAAAACGTTATTTCAGTTACTACAAGGAGAAAAATTTTGGGACAACAAAATCTTGTATTTTTAAAATAACAAAGATTTATATTGAGCCTCCAACAGAAACTTGGGGATTTAAATCCTGAATAAAATTCTTATTTTTTAGAAACTAATCAATTTATTAACATCAGTACAAAGTAAAACCTTAAGATGTTCACCGCGACTCCTATGGTAAATCTTTTTTTAACATTTTCAATCATTTTGTTGGCTATATTCATGTTAATTTCACCAATAATCGCGCGAATATTATTTTTTTATCATTAGTTGTCTATGGTATTTGCGTAGACTTGATCCTTAAGAAAACCTCAAAGGACAAAGTATAGTGGTGTTAAATCACACGATATTGAGGGCCAGGCCAATCCGGAATTCTTTCGCACAGTTTTTCTGGCGGCTTAGCCCCTCCACAATCTTTCGAAGATTTCCGTGTCCTTACAAGCGACAGTTTTGTTTATAAACGTATCTACCCATGTCAAAATGGACTTCGTCGCATAATCTGATTCATTTGTGAAATTCGTTATTAACTGTAGTCTGCTCTGAGATCTAATCGGCAAACACACGTCGGTATTGATGGACCGTGGGTTTCAGTTCTTGGGGCAATTGAATCTTGTATGCATGTACTCGTGCATGCATGACTCTTTGGTCATAATTTGCTGTTGACGAATTAAGATCTTTGGATTTTCGATGACGTTCTCGTGATGGTCTCTTAATATCAAGAATAGAACTAGTGCGCTCAAATTTTGCGATTATACATCGAACAAAAACAACACAAAGCCGACGAATAGTGCTCGTAGCAGAACGCATACTTTCGTAATAAGTTTGGACAAACTTTAGGTATTCTTAGAAGGTGAAACGCTGCATCATGAAACTTATTGCTTTATAGATGACGTATGTCACATGTAAAAAAAGAAAAAACTTCCTGCGGAACACAACGGGTAATCTGTCAGACGACATTTCTTTGAACCAAAGGCACCAAATGATGGTGCTCCGGCGGATTTTTCAATTACCGTTCTAGAGTATTTGCACGGAACTTTTGAACAATTATAGTGAGAAGCGAACCCCTATCATGCCTTGCAAGATCGCCTGATTTAAACCCCCTTAATTTTCTCCTTTAGAACCACTTGAAAACTTCAATGCACCGCCTGCAAATAATCGCGAAGAGCTACAACAATGAGTACATCAAGAATTCGATCGAATCCAAGCCAACCTAGACATTTTCGTAAGAGTTCGAATGTCCTTGCGGCAGAAATGGGGGCGGAGAGGGAAGCCACTTGCTACATCTCATAACAGCTTTTACCCTTGTTTGTATATAATAAAAAAGTTAAGTAAACGCAAAATTTTTCTCCGAAACCGTCGCAGATATGTTAATTAAAACTTTCTTGCGCATTTTGGTCTTATATCCCTAGGTATGTGACGGTTTTTCTAACGCTCGTTGTAATTGAAAAAAAAATAGAATAAAAGAAAATTAAAACTGAATGAGTTCACTTTATGGGCAAAAATAACCTAGATTTAGAAACATAAAGCTGGATTATTTGTATATCCATCAAATTTACCTTTGTACGCATGAGATTTAATTGCTAGATCTACCCAGCTAGGCAGTTTATAATAGCCTTGTCTTTATTAGGATTCTTCGGCGTGTTTGTCAAACTACAGCACAACAATTAACAATTAAATGAGAATAAAGAAAAAGGCGACAAGGAACTTTCGTAAGTTAAAATCACGCAAAACGTTAAATATTTACGAGATGTGTTAAAACAATAAGAATGCAACATGAAGTAAATAATTCAACATGGACGTTGGACGTAGGAATTAGGAAATATGGTATAAAAATATTCAAGTATAGTTTTTTTTCATATATAATTTTTTTTTTAATTTTATCTCGCTTGAACAAAATTCTTAATTTTCATGTAACATCGAATAAAATAACTTTATAAAAAATATGTCGAACGCTAATAGTGAATATTAAAAAATATAAGCACTGTTATGTGGCAAATTTTTAAGTATATGGCTTACTAGCTTTCGCAGGCTTCCAAACGAAAAACATCTGAAATAGAAGTTCCATTGCTCTTAAGAACTAAATTATGACGACTCTAATAGATATCGCAGTGTTATAATTGACAACATCGAGTCTAACTGTCATTAGCGTTGTGAGTTCGGCATATCCACGCGTTCAACTTGTCAATGTCGCCCTGGCGGTTATGAAATCATTTTCAGTAGCTTCAACTCCTTTTATGTTCTACGATCTATTTAGCGGGGGGGTTAGGAGAATATTACAAGTCCAGCCAACGATAGTATCGGTGGAACGGAATAATAACTTAGCGATATATTACCTTGGAAAAACTGTCAAAAAGAACTATTACGGCAGGTCGAACTTAACGGGAGAGATACATCGTAACTCCCATCTTGTGTTCAGTTTCCTCACATCCTAGAACCAATTTAATGTCATCTTTTTTCTACAACAATCTCCAGAATAATTTCAGTCGTATCTTTGTTGTAATTTCGTAAATTATTTATTTTACCGTCAGAAATTTTTCGTTCGTCAGATAAAATCATCTTGTTCGTAACTAAAATTTAATATTGCGTAGTTGTTAGTGGTGATATTGCCACAGAATAGCATAGAATCAGGCTTTCTGTTGGGTCCCTCCATCACATGCTTTATGTTATTTCTAAAAATAAAACTATCCGATTGAGTTTCACTATTTTTCGAAAGGTAAAATTATCAAATTAGCTGCGATTAAAGCAATCGCTATCGCGATTAAATAAAGGAGTGAGGTGAATAATTAAATTTTTGACTTTGAGTGTGATATTCGTGTGTTTGGCTGTAGCTCCCATTTTGAAAGTGTTTACCGTTTGAATTCTACTAGTGATTCGAAGTGATAGTCAAATGTGGTGGTTTGAATAGGTCGAGTTGTAGAAACATTTTTAGCGCAATTAATTTTGAGAAATTATATTTTTCTCTCGTATAAAAAACATTACGGTATATTAGTTACACCGAAAATGAAACAACACTCTTGTTTCCATTTAGTGATCTCCTTTCATGCTGTCTCACTTTTCCTTTCGTAGCCCCCAGCTTAAATATCACCTCCAAAGTTTAGTACATCGTAAGGCGAATGACCAGACTAGATTGACGTCCGGCTCTTATCAAATGCTAGCGTGTAGACACCTTTAATGTATATAGTCTGGAGTTCTTCGCAATATTTTCACAAATTTGGCAAATAAATTTAAATGCTTGATAAATATCTTCCAAGCGTTTCGTAATTCTTTAGTAGTCTATAAACGCCATATTTTAAAATAAAAGTGAGGCGATGTTTTATGTGTTAAAAAAGTTTCGCGTGGAACAAAATTTTATCGTAGAGTCGGTCTCGCCCTTATTTTTCCCTGTTGCACAATAATTATGTCGGAAAAGTAGAAGTTATTTACAACGCGATATAATAAATATAGCTTTCAAAATTTTAGCGATAAATATTTCGGTAAAAACGAAATATTCTACATGAGATCCGTAACATTGAAAGCAAAATATAAGATGTATTAGTATTTCAAAGAGGGTTTAATTAAGACTGTGTAAATAGTAGGGCGGAGATCAATATTTTCAGGCAATGCACGCCATGAGAAATATCTTCTAAAAATATTTCCATTCATACAGGTTGATCGGTAAGTAGGGAACCAGGGATTTAATTCGTTATTTTAAATAGGGGAGCGTATATATTATGCATTTGGTTTCTTCATGTAGAAGCAAATCAGATTAATATGGATTTCATATGCCTATTTGTAGCAAATTTCGAGATATTTCTCAATTGCTCAAAATTTAAATACATCTGTTTCCTTAAAAGAGTCCGAAATGCAGATATATTTTAGCGCAAATTTTTACGAGATAAAATTGCATACTTTGTCCTATCTACACAAGCTATTACGACGCCTATGAAATATACAGAATGTTCCATATTCAATAGTTCAATGGTGGTAAAAGAGAGTTCCAGAGCATCAAATCTTATATGTTATTGTAGACTTCCGCGGTCGTTGTGTTCTTTTAAAGAATTTGGGGTTCCGGGTTGAAACCGCGTAGTAATTGCATGAGAATGTCGACGTTTTGCTCTCAATTGTATGGAGCTTCTTCTGGGCTGCTGCTGCATGTTGCGTCGCTGCTGTACGAAGAAATTTCTTCGCAACATGCAGCAGCCCAGAAGAAGCTCCCTACAATTGAGAGCGAAACGTAAAAAAAATTCTTTAAAAGAAAGCATCAAATCTGATTTGACGGTCAGAGCTAGTTCAAACTGAACGTGTTCTAGGTTTAGATTAGGCCATAGTATTAACATCAAATGTAATAGCCAAATGTAGAATTTGAGCTTAACTGTAAATATATCATTTAATTTCAGTTTAGACATATGCATTATTATATATATTGAACACCTTGTATATTTCGAAAGCATTCTGATACTGTACTTTGATAGAAGCATACAACTTATCTCGTAAGCATTTATGCCAAAAATTATTGGCGTTTCCGAGGACAAAACTATAAATATCTTGGTATATATCATATATTATGGTCCATTATATGTAACCCTCTTTGCAACATTTTAATTAAGACTGTGTGGTATATGACCATTACTTGGTAGCATCTTTATTGGAGTTAACACCCTTATTATTTTATTTGATTCATTCGTATTCGAAGTATAACGACGATTGTTGTTATACAGGCAGTGCAATAAATTGTAAAGTTCTGCAAACGTTAATTTAATTTGGCTTCCGTCGAAAAATTATGCAAATCTGGAGTTAGTTTACTTGGTATCTCCAATGTAATTAGTTGTTTAGAAAAGACTTATTCCGGTAAGGAATCGAACCTGAAATCTCCCGTTCAAGACAGGCGTGCTAGGTACTGAAAAATTAATGTTCATGACATCCAGGTCCTGGTGATGTGGTGGTTAACACGCCCACCCGGGAAACCAGACTAAAGAGATCCGATTCTTCCGGCTAGTTACAGACCTATTTCACTGCTATCAACAATGTCAAAGATAGTGGAGAGAGTTATATTTGAGGCGATTCAGGACTACGTTGTCGATAACGATATAGTGCCCAGGAAATAATTTGGATCCTGGCCAGGCCATGGCACCCAACAGCAAGTTGCTAGGTTGGCGATAGACACGATAATTGTTTTTAATAGAAAACAACATACAGCCATGATGATGGTCGACCTAGAAAAAGCATTCGATCGAGTCTGGATAGATCAGCTATTTTTTTAAATGATTAACGTCAGGATACCGCCACCACTACACCACAATTACTTGAAGAACAGAACATTTCGAGTGAGGATAGATAAGGAGCAGTCGCGCCCTGTACAGATGCCTGTTGGAGTTCCCCGAAGATCAGTTCTCGGGCCCCTTCTTTTTAGTATTTTCCAACAATAAGTTAGATTCGCCAGATTCTATTCCCATTCTTTCTCTCAGGTCACTGCCTTTCCAAAGATGCAAAATCAGATCCCGTACTATGAGATATACCTCATCAAATGGAAATTGTTCGCAAACCCGATCAAATCAGCAGTCACCATCTTTACCCGCACCCTGTACTCATACAACGCTACACCACATTTTTAATACCGCACTTCCGCTTACCACACCGTCAAACGTCCGAAAAATTATGGCTGCCCTACAACATCTTTGTTACCTCTTTTTGCAACGACATATGCACAGAAAGTACACAATCCTACTGTACAGAGTGATACTTCGACCTATCTTGACCTACGGTGCACCCCTGTGGTGTAATGCCGCTAAGCATCATATTAAGACGCTACAAGTAGCCCAAAATAAATGCCTCAGACTGGTTCCCCTCGCATCAAGAACCTGCTCCATGCAACAGGAATTCCAATGATTCGCCAATACGCAAATAGTCTTGCCGAAAAATTTTACGACAAAACTGCCGATTATACGTACTGTATGATTTATGTATTTGAAAAGAAACAATATCTTTCATTCATTCATCCGGCAAACGGGAGATATCAGGTTCGATTCCTTACCGTGAGGAGGTTTTTGCAAATAGTTAATTTTTTGCTACCTTTGATAAAAGGACCAAAGGATTGTATGTCTTACTACTCCATAGTTCCATTTGAAATATTTGAGAGAGAGGTTAGAAAGAGGAAGAGTATGAAGTGTCTGTGTAAGTTTTACATCAAAATGCTCTTTTCGAGGATACCCCGAATAATAAATGAAAAAAACTAATAATATTACTTATCATTTCGTGTATGCAGGTATACACGAACACGAACACCTTACTGTAGTATAGCAAAAGCATGATGAGTCTGCCTGTAAAATTCAAGTTTCCTTTTATGAGTTGATTAACGTTAATAAGCTCCTGAATAATCCTAAACATGAATCTGGGGAAGAATCTAAGGAAGAACAGACATTGAGCCCTGCTGATGGATAAAATTAATTATGTAACTCAGTATAATTCTGTATAAATCAAATGAGCACCCAATATTTAAGCTACGTGTTTCTGAAAGTTTTCGTTGCGAACTATAGCGATACGTTACTCTAAAGACTTTTAGTTATGTTACATGAACACGATTTCTACTTAAAATATACGTAACTTGTCCGATTAAAACGTCTTTACAGATTGTTAAACATTATTACTTGGCCTTAAGTACCTTTTCCAATACGCTTACGATAAAACCAAACTTCGATTAATATGTAAATTCCCAGGAAACAGCAAAGACGAAAAGTACCTGATCTTACCAGGTGGTTCAAGGGTCGCGACCTAACTGTACTTTGATATACGAGCTTGGGATGCATCTGTTAGAAACGGTGCTACCTGAATATTCTTCTTCGGTTATCCTTTTGTCTGTACCTGTGTTTGCGTGCGGGGCACTACAAATGTGCATTCGATATTTGACGGATGTATTCAGTTTTCGTATCTTTCGTATTTTGGGATCATCTCGATTGAAATTCGATATTTTCGAGGGTGGTATTTTTCTTCTATACTTCGAGTAGATGGGACGTGGGTAATCTAAGATAGATAGTCGATGTAACGGTATTGTATTCGAAATAGCGTGGGTCGGATCTTTTAAATATTTATGACCTTTTTGTTGCTCAACACTTTAATCATTCTAACATTACCAGCGTTAGTTATGTATGCGTTTTTTTTTTATTTAATTTACTGACTATGAAGTAATTGATGTAGTTGTTTACATTGTTTTTCTCGGCTAATGCTGATTAAGAGTTCTCTTGTCTTTGTAAAAGCACAAACTTCAATTTAGTTTTATAGTTTGTGTACATAGAAAATAGACCATGTCTACGCAAACAAATAAACTTTAATTTTCCGGTCCTCTATTAAATTATTTATTTACTTTTGTAGAAATCAAAAGCACTCTGCTTATTCTGGATTGTGAGGTGTGCCCTTTATTATTTAAAATTGCTAGAATTGTAGTTTGGAACATTTAAAAGAAAGGAAATAAATCCCAAAATAGTACGTGTAGTGCTACTACTTGAGCTACTACGTTAATAATAACAATAATAATAGCTAAAGTGAGAAACTTGGTTTGGAATACGTACCAGAATATGAATATCTCAATAGTCAATGATAATAATATATGTCTTATTTTCAAGATCTTTTGCTTCAGCTCAACAATGAAGTTTAAGCAAGTAATTATATTGTAATGGGACTCGGTATAAAATTAGTTAATTACTCAAGGTTTTTTTGCCAATAAAAATCGAGCAGAAAATTAAGCAATTTTTTATGTTAGAGTCACCGTATTTTTCTTGAATTTAAAAAATTACATATCTGAAAGACTATATATACATATACAGTGTGTCCACGGATTTGGTGCAAACTTATACAACAGTGAACGTTGATATATTTTTTAAACCGTTTTGTTTTATTTTTTTTATACATATTTTTAGATATAAAATATTTAATAATATTCTGGTTAACTAGAATAAATTCTTTGTTATAAATATAAGACTTTATGAAATATTTTCTAATGTATATAATTTCGAATGTGATAAAAAACAACAAATAATTTATTCAACCTAACCTCCACCTACTTCCACACACTTCTCGGTCCTATACCTAAATACTCTGTAAACGTTCCTAAATGTTCTTACATCAATCTCACTAATTACTGTTCGTATTTTATCTTTTAATGCTACCAAATTTGCGTAAAAATTATTATTTTCGCACACTCTTTGTTTAATGCGTCTCCAAAAATAAAAATCCATAGGTGTTAAATCCGGCGAACGAGCTGGCCAATGAATAGGTCCAAAATGACCGATACATCTTTCAGGAAAGTGGTCGTCAAGCCAGTTTCTAATTAAATTAGTTGAACGCGCAGGGCATCCATCCTGCTGAAAGTAGACTGCATCTCTGTTAATATCCTCCAACGATGGTAAAACAAAATTTTGTAACATATCCAAATAATTGTGTTGATTTAAATTATTTTCGAAAAAAGGGACCAATGCTTTTATTGAATATAGTTCCACACCACACATTTACATTGTTATAACGCTGATTTTTCCGATTAAAACAAAAATTTGGAGTCTCTTTTGCCCAATATCTGCAATTGTGGGATGATACATAACCATTACTGGTAAAAGTAATTTCGTCCGAAAACAATATTTTATTATGAAAAAATTGATCCTCCATAATATTTTCTCCAACCCAAGGCTTTTTGCTGTAAACTCTTGCTTACACCCTACTCCGCCGCTCTCTTACGTAGTGATATTGTTGGATCTTCTAAGACAGATCACATAGCTAGAACAGTTAATACATCATCTTCATTGTATTGTTTCTTTGTTTTCTTCTTTCTAACAACAGAGCCAGTTTCATCAAATTTGTTAACAAGTTTTTTCAAAGAATTAATAGCAACATTAATGCCGGGGAATTTAACGTTGAATTTGTTGATCGCTGTTCGATATGAAATGTCATCAATTCCATAACACTTAATCAAATAAATTCGTTGTTGCAATGTTAACATCATTGCGATCGTTTGTGATTGCAAATGTCGTGTCACTTAAATTTGAAACAGACAAATAATTAGATGTCAACAAAATTTCAAGGCAATACGATTATCAACAATAATTTGAAGTTAGTTACATTTAGAAAGTAAGCAGACACGTTTTCAACATTTATATGCATACAGAAGGTAATCAGCGCATTTTAATATGTTTTCTAATAGTTTTAAGGCAAGCAAAAACTTTCGTAAAGAATAACCTTTTTTCATAAAATGTAGAATAAAAAAGTTTTCCCCTTGTGCACCAAATCCGCGGACGCAGTTTATAGACAAATATTTTTTTTTAAAAGGATCATGCAGTCTGTTCAACAATTGCGCGTTTAAAATTGATACTTGTGAAGATATTTCGGAAAATGTATATTCTAGCACAATTTCATTATAAAAAGGTACCCACCATATAGAGTAAGAATGTAGCTTAAGTAGTTGTTTAGAACAATATTCAACTTTTGTACATCTGATTTACTCATAACCATTACGAAACAATCCAGAATTGGTTTTCAATTATAAACAATGCGGGCGCGTTCAAATTGTATCAACGAAGGTTATTTAAATTTGTTTATTATTTATATAGTAATGCTATAAAGTGATATCAAAAAAATGGGATACCTTTGCCGTTTGGTGTCCAAAAAAATAGAATCCATCACCAAACACAGTTAATCGAATAATACAGAATTTAGAAACATTTGGACAACATTATCTGGACAAATGACGACAAATTAACAAGAAATTTACTCCCAAACAAACACAATTCTCATTACTGGAATAATTCAAATCCCCACGTATTTAGAACGAAAAAAATCAATATTTCATTAATGCTGGATTGTTTCCTAATGGCCACAAATCTCCAAAATAGGACTACGTAGCTATATTCCATTGCTGGCCAGACTTTTTTTTACAGTACACATTTTCCTGAATATCTTGATAGTAATGATGTTGAAACTGAAACGTTATTTACAGGGTTCTCAGACCACCGTTAGACACGCGTTAGAATTTGTTGCAGATGTGCCTTTTAAATCACGTCGAATACAGATCTATAAGAAGTTTTGATGAATACAGCTATAATAGTTTTTATTAAGATATTTCAAGTGAAACATTTGCAGATGTATATAACAAAAGTCATGTAAATGAAATGTTTAGTGCCTTCTTAGAAACACCACACTTTTATGGTATTTTGAAAAACGCTTTCCTGTATATAAAACCAAAATTACAGGAAAGATAACCAAATCACGATATAATAATGAAACCATTCTACGCTAAGAATAATGTTATATTGACTCAGTTGTTGTCTACTTTTGACGTTATGTATAAAAAATTGTTTAAATATTATCAAAACCAATATAACTGTTTGCTGCAAGCGCATAGTAGAGCTTCTATAATCGTAGATTAATGAATTCGAGTGATAGAAGCAGAGAATGTGGAATATTGTTCGAGAAATACGTGGCGATGTGAAAGAGCTAATACTTCCTAAAGGAGTGGCTACTTTCTTTAATGTTCATTTTACAATGGCTACAAATCTAATAAATTCAATAAAACAACCAAAGGATAAGATATTTAGCAATTTCAAATCTAATTCTGATTCATTCTTTTCTACTCCTGTTGACGCAAATGAACTTCAAAATTTAATTATAAGCTTTGAAAATAAGAAACCATCTGGTGTAGATGAGATTCCTATATCTATATCGAAAATGTGTGTCAATGTAATAGTTCCTCCACTTTCCCACATAATCAATACATCCTTTACAACTGGAATTTATCCTGACAGACTAAAAATTGCCTTAGTCACACCTATTTACAAAAAAAGAGATAAAAACAATCCTGCAAATTACAGGCCGATAAGCGTATTAACATCACTAAATAAAGCATTTGAGTCGGTAGTGGTTAATCGTGGGTTTAGATTCTTTTCTAAAAATAAGGTATTCGTGCCTTGTCAACATGGTTACATATCAGGTAAATCCATAGAAACCGCGTTTTCTGATTATATTACAAATATTTTGGAGGTCTGGGAGCGGCGCGGCCTGGCTTGTGGTATCTTCCTTGGCCCGTCAAAAGCTTTCGACTGCTTCGATCATTTTTTATTATTCAAACAACTTGAATGCTACGGAGTACGTGGAGTGACTAACTTGTGGTTTTCATCGTACCTTTCTAACAGATTTCAAACAGTCGAAATAAATAAGGGCGGTGTAACAGCAGAGTCTAGACCGGAAGCAATCAATGTGGGGGTTCCATAGGGCGCCGTATTCGGTCCTCTGCTGTTTATAATCTTCTTAAATGATATGCAACAGCATCAATATGTCCTGGGCAATAATACTTGCAGAGTAAGTGACGTTGGTAAGTTCTTGGGAATTTTTATAGATCAACACCCTAGATGGAACTAACACATAAACGAACTTTGTAAATCCTTAGGCAAAACCTGTTTTCTAATTAAAACTCTGTCCAGGTGTTAGACATGGGTGCTTTAATGGTGGTGTATTATGGGAAATTTTATTCTAAAGCCAAATTTGGCATTATATCTTGGGGCTTGTCTACTGATATCAATAGAATTTTTACTCTACAAAAAAGGACAATAAGGTTTATTTTCGGTAAAAACCATCTAGAAACTTGCAGAGGACTTTTCGAGTTAGGTAACATTTTAACAATATGTGCACTTTATATTTTAGAATGTATAATATTTATTTGCAAACATAAATACTGTTAGTGAATCCTTTTTTGAGCATGAATATTCTACAAGAAACAAAATTAATTACAAACTACCTCGACATAGATTGATTTCTAGTGAGAAGTTTATGCAATATGCTGGTATGATTTTTTTTAATAAGTTACCGCATTGTATAAAAGCAATAACAACTATTGGTTTATTTAAGGAGCATTTGATAAGGTATCTTTGCGATATATAGCCATATTCAATACAAGAATATTTAAGCCATACAGCTTCTTATTCTCTGCTTTTATTTTCATTTCTTGCGTTGTAGTATCACTTTCTATTTAGTTCTTATCCAATTTAATTGTTTAATATTTTTTTGTTTTATTGTTTAATAAATGTAATTTAATTGTTAGCTAAGTATTGTCTCTCTTCTGTACACATTTAACTGTTTTCTCTAACATTTTGTTTGCTATTATTATTATTGAAAAGTATCAATTTTAGATGCGTATTGCATATGAATATATCCAATACTATGCTATACGGCCAATAGTTCTGCGACATTTATTAATTATCCAAGTTAAACACTTTCACATTTATAACGACTCACATGCACTCCATTTATTAGAAATGTTAAAAAAAGCCAAATATTTCAAACTTGGTTAGAAATAGCGAGATAGTTGTTTCATCAAACAAACTTTAGTAGGAAGTAGGAATTCAAATACGTTGTTTTTAAAACATCCAAGTTCATAGTTATTTTCAGTAAAGTGGAAGTGTCAGATTGTTAAAAATGTTTTAGATCAATAGCACACGTCGGCTTTAGTCTACTGCCAAGTTTTTAGAATTTTCATATATCGATCGATGCAGTTCCCGGTGAGAGACCCAGTATAATAATATATCCCCGGTTTCTATCAAGTATCAATGAATATTATATCAAATTGTGCAATTTATTCATTTTCTGGATTTTATTTCGATTGTTGGTAAGATATTAGATTGTTTTATGTCAGACAACCTACAATATCTGCCAAATGCTTTATAAAATCCCGTTATTCAACAACCAATAAAAATATAATAAGAATTTCTACGTATGTAGAAATATTTGTATTCGCTGTGGCCACCTCTGACCTCCACACCTTATTAATGTACATTTTTTTCTAAATTTTAATGAAATGTACGCGTATAGTGTGCAGATAGGTATGATACGTTTATAATTAATACGCCCTTTTCGGCACTCAAAGATTTTTTCATTTGTTTTTGGCTGATGCTTCTCTTGTTTCTTTATGCGCGAAATTGTTTTCTGAGTAGGGATTAGGGCATGTTTGTTGGATTAAAATATGGTCTCATGATCAAGTTCGTGAGCTAAGCATATTAAAAACTGCCCTGTCCCCTATGCATATAAAGTTGCCACAATAAAAAAAAAATAAACATACCAGGCAAAACAGCGCTAAGATAATATAGTAATAGTCAATCTGATCTTAAATTCATGCCATCTATTCTATTATATATTTATTTATTTTTTGCTATTTTAGATTTATGAATTCCAAACCAGGTGCACACGTATCCAACATTCATACAACACAATACCCTCTGTTAACCTCTTCTCTTGACCACAGTTTTATAAGCCAACGCATAACTAGAATTTATTTCAGCTACACAGAATTCATCGATCGTTTCCGGTCTTCATGCTTTTAATATGACTCGATCTTGCTGCGGACAATTTAAATGAGTTTCTTTTTTTTCCCAAGGAAAACTTAAGGTCACATTTCGAGAATTTTGTAGGCCCGGCCCGATATTTTATTAGTCCAACCTGTTCACCAGTTCGTCAGCTCGGTTGGGCTCGGCACGTTTACCATCCGTGCCCGTTGGCATGGATGGTAAACGACAGTTTTGCCGGTTGTCGGCCAACCATGTTCAACAAGAAAATTGCCAAATTCGTTTCATCTAACTTCAGAGAACGCGAAAAATTCAAGTAGCATAGATATATTAAAATTCTCTTTATGGTAACACAAAGCAGTGTTTTTATTGCAAAAGTTGACAACATTACAGTAATATTCTGTTGATTTTTATAACTGGTAACAGTATTGATACAATTATCTTCTGCAGCAATTAATGCTAGCGAACTTGTTGACTTAAACAGAGAAAATGTAAAATCTGTTGTTGCCTTAGATGTGAAATATTTCATATTTGATGGATCCTTCCTTCCATGTATTAGCAATTCCTGCTAACGAGATAAAATGGTCCTTCTCCCATGAAACGCTTTCATGTTTTCTTAAATTATTAACGCTTTCTCTCATCCAATTTCATCCATCTTATTACTCCATCCTGAGTCACCATGTATGGAAAAATCTTTTACGTACCTTCGATTTTAACGTGCTTATTGGCATTGTATGTTAACACCTGAAGGTCTTAGTATGAATGTACGCAATAATAGGTGATTTGTTTTGGCTTTTTTGGTCGCGATTGCGTTAGTTCAACCTTAGCGGTTGAGTACTAAACTCGAGAAATACCTGTACATATAACGCAGTGAGGTAGGGTCGTTAGGATTTTCACCTTCCACGGAACGATTTGTACATACAACGGCATTATATTTTGGTGGGTTATACACTCCGTGGCCCGTAGTGTTATATAGGGTCAGTGACCGGCCATACCGCCGAAATAACTGGCTAGCACGCACATTGTCCGCTCTTACCTCCCACCGCATTTTTAATGAAGCCGGCCTACCGCTTTTTTATTATCCCCATTGCCTCCCGAATATCTGTCGTGGTGTTTCTTTTGTGACAATGTGGGTGTGCCATGGTGCCCGCACGCACACAAACACATCTAACCATATATACGAAAATGCCACGAGTTATTTCTCTCTCCACATATCGCACGTTATCACTCTCGTGAATTCACGATATACCGCAGGTGACAAATATAAAGATCGTTTAGTACGTATTATATAACAAGAGCGAAAAATGTAAATTTGGCGCCATTTCTGCTGTTGTGCTTTGACATGAAAGTCATTACGACAGTTTGATGGTAGACATAGTAAAAATGCATTCTTATTGCGAAACATTATTTCAAAAATGGTGAAAGTTTGCCTGCCGTGATTCACAAATCGCGTCCAATTTATACTGTGATAAGAATAATGGGAAAATCCGAAGAGATTACTGACATCAGACCATTGATACGTGTTCCTCTAGGTCGTTCAACAGAAAACATCACGGCTGTTCGCCAGAATGCGGCGACAGTCCGGTAACATCCATTTGACACCGTGCTTAAGAATTGACCATTTTAAGAACACTATGTAGTGTATTCTCACGAAAGATTTGCGTCTTCATGCCTACAAAATCCAACAGACTCAACAACTCTAACTTACAGACCACGAACAGCGAAGAAAATTTGTCAGCTGGTTTATTGAACAGTAACAAGGGAACGGTGAGTTTTTCAGCAAAATCATCTTCAGCAATGAGTCTCATTTTCATGTTGATGGCTTCGTAAACAGCACATGTGTTCTATGAAGAGGAAATGCGTTCCAAGCGTATCGTGGTTTGGTGTGGATTTTGGACTGGAGGAATCGTTGGATAATTTTTTCTACGAAGAGACTATTGGGAATGCAATGGCGAAGAGTATTGTGGCATGATAACCCAGTTTCTGTGCTTTAGATGGATGGTATGCATCTCGAAGGCATGCGGTTCCAACAGGACGGTACTATTTTTTTAAGCATCACATGAAACAATGGCATTATTGTACAAATTGGCAGTCTAGATCGTACACTTTATCGCCTTTGGACTTCTTTCTCTGGGGCTTTTTGAGGTCAAGAACCAAGTCGTTAAGACGCAAACTGGCTGGAAACCACACTGTTCTATGCATAATTCCCACATGTCTATTTATATATGTCGAATTAAATGTTCGATATTTTCTCAAAAAAATGTTTTATTTGTGTCTATTATAAGTATTCTGCGATATTTGAAAATATGATCATAGTATGCATTTGAAAAAATTTGAAAAAATATATATAATTTTGTACAAATTTTCACAAATTTGTTCAAAATCTTATGAATTCACTTAGAATTAAACTCCCTTGTATGTAATGTGTATTATGAAATTCTTTTTGGCCCGTCACTATATTCTCTATGATCCCTTTTGGGTTTTAGATATTTTTATTTTCAATTTTGCATTTTTCTTAAAATATTTTAAAATTACTTCAACTACACTGTTTCATAACTTGTGGCTTTTAAATTTACTTCTACGTTTTTTTTTAATTATCAAATACTTTTTGTGTCTGTTTGCTTATCCGCCTCTATAGGGACACTAACCCAAGGACTCCCTGATGGATCCTTTGGTGATTGCACAAGGTACTACCTTTTTTAATATCCCGTCCAGATCAAAAATTCTACGAGGTTCCGTCGCTATGTACACCTTGGTATATTGCTCTGTTAAGCTTCGTTATCGTTGGCGCATTTCTTTGTGAGTTATTACTATTTCTGTTGGCCTGTGCTCCTTTGCTTCAGGACAGAAAAAAATTTTGTGTCTGCAACCCTTGTATTTTTACTGGCTTATTTAACCTGACAAAATATATGGTTGCCCTAACAAAAACTATAGTTCGATTTAAGAAAAAGTGTTGTCACATATTTTACTGTAAAATTTGTGACAGCACTTATTAAATACAACGATAATTTCTGTTAGGGCAACTGAATATTTTGTTATTTATAAAATGCAAGGGCCGCTGTCCCATTTTTTTTCTGTTTGCGAATTTTCAAATGGCTGATGAAAAAGCAACGGATTTACATCAAATTCTGTTTCAAGTTGAAGAAAACTGCAGAATGCTTTGAGTCAAGCAAGAGCAGTTGAATGGTTCAAGCGTTCCAAGAAAGACTGAGAATTTGTGGGGAATCCAAAACGTTCGGATCAACTGTCAACGTGCACAACATTGGAAATAATCGCGAAAGTGCGTGAAGAGATTCGCGAAGACAGTAGGGAGACAATCCAGGATGATGGTAAAAGACTGTCGCGTCGCGTCATGCGGAACATGCCAACGCAGCGAATTTTGTCCCCCGCCTTCTCAACAGCGATAAACGAGATCTCCGAAGACAAGTGTGCAGATCGACGTAATCCAAGCTTCCTGTCTAGAGTCATTAGAGAAGATGAATGGTGAGTCTATGGTTACGATTCTGAAACTTAATAACAATCGTCACAGTGAAAAGCTTCTTCAAGGCCTCGATATTCGACGAATTGTGCACAAGGTGTTCATTCTACCTAGTCAGACTGTCAGACTGAAATGCGGGGTTTTGAAGAAACTGAAGAAAAGTATACGACAAAAATGGCCAGAATTCTGGAAGAACGAAAATTTGTTGTTCCACGATGACAAAGTGCTCGCGTATCTAGCAAGAAACAACATGACAACGCTTGGCTACAGCAGATGATTTCCATCCTCCAAGCAGATGGTGCTTTATTGTGGAAGAGTCGCTGCCTGCATTGGTTAAATGCGAAACACTTCCAATTATGTTAATCTTGGCTGCAGATATGCAACAACTATTGATATGTTGATGAATAATAAGTCAATATACTTGTTTGCTAAACCAATCTATGTACTAGCTAATTATTTTTTTGTTTTACGTATTACAATCATATTCTGTGTCGTTTAAATTGATTAATTCTTCACGCTTACATATACCAGCGCAACCTATCTCCAAGGCATCCTAAACTGAACATTATTATAACAACCAAAATTGTATGAAACTTAAAGTCTGAATATAATCATTTATTGCGAGGTACATTATGTTATCAGCTTTCTCAATAAGTTAATTTCTTCCATTTCTAATATTTCAGATTCTTTTAGTTCGTAACCTACTGCTGAACGTTTCAAAAATGCTTGTGATTTACATATCTTGAGTCTACGTTCTCGTAAATTTTAAGGCATGAACGTAAAGTGGAAGGTTGCTATGGAAAAAGCGATAAAATAATTTCATTATTTTTTCTACTTTCAGTAGAAATGGAACCTCGTTCTACTAAGTAGGTACGTGCATGTATTTTTTTTTGGACGTCGACATCGACCATAAGTCATGAGATACGTTTAATAAAACTCTTTCATCATATCATAGCCCTAATGATATGTAAATGCCGTAAGAATATCACATCAAACATTTTACCGAATATAAATGTTACATGTAAACGAATGCCACAAATCGCTGCCACAATTAATAATCGTCGACGTTTCAACTGTATCAGTGATTACATCTTGGCATTGCGTATAATGCAAGGTTCGATTTCAATTTAAAGATAACATGTTGCTTGCCATTACGTTATTCGCGGCATGTATATGTTCATTAATCAGTTGAACAAACGGACTGTCTCTGAATTATTTACCGTGCGAAAGAACAGCAACAACACCAGCCTCAATAACAGCCAGAACGCGGCCACCGTATTAAACTTGAAATTATTATGAATTTACAAGACGGATGATATTGACAAGAGATTTTTGCGTCCGTAGTCAGTCATGAAAAGAGATTGTCAAAAAAAAAAAAAAACGAAAGGATATTCACATTTTGTAAGGTCGTTGAACGGATCGTGGAACGGATGATCACCTTTTCAGCTGGCATAATTAATGCGAAAGCACAGAAAAGTACAATGCTGCCGTAATACGGTTGACTCTGCGTTAATGGCATGATTGTAAGGAAATTGTGTACACGTAAAAGCTCTACGTGGAGACTTAAGATTGGCAATTACGAAAGGGAAAAAAGGGCGGAATGATATGCTTTAATTATGCTTCTTTCATTTCGAAGTTTTTTTTTTATTTTAGTAAATGGCAGAGTATAAATTGTCTCCGAACCATCATCCTTATCATAGTTAATTTACTATTATTAATATTTGATCGCGTCACATAAATGGTGGAAAATAGGTCAATTTTTTACGAATAAACTATTTCTGATGTTGCTGTTGTTTTTAATAAATTATAAATGTACAAAGCTTATTATGCTCTCATTATACACCATTATATGTTATATACAGCGTGTCCTCTTAGTACATCAATGATGATTTCTTTCCAGAGCAATTTAGAGAAAAAGCCTTGAAATAAAAAATCTTGCACATTATTACGTGTCTTGATGCTTCTCTACAACTGATGTCAATTTACAACAGATTCTCTTATCCCTACTTTTTTGTGGTGACGGTCCAACGAGGTGTATAAGCCTTTTAAAGCTTGTTATAACCTCAGGAGTCTTTGTGTGTAAAGTGTTTCGTGGCTTCGTTACTATTACCTTCTCACCGTAGAGTGATTTGGGTGGGGAATGGTGCTTTGGAATTATACCCGTCCCTCTAAGGGATTCGAAGTCACAGCACTTCTAACTCTGCCAAATCAGACTCAGGATCTCTTAACATGGAACCACCGAGTCGTTTCGTTCTTAGTTTTTAAAGGAATTGAGATAATTTGGAATATTGCTGCTTCTTTAACCGTTGATATTTTAAGGGCGTCTTACACGCTACAGCGGTGATTCAAATTTTATTCAACTGAGTATTTTTTAGTTTTCAACATTTTTTTATATCAATTAGCGTGTGCAACAGGGCTATCGAAGTTGTTACCAGGTTCATATAGTTTAAATGGAATTCTGCATACTTTTCTAGAATCTGTTAGAGAAAGAGAAGATCCTTTTATTAGAATTTGTTTACACCCACAATGTGCTTTTCTTTAGTAGTTTAAATATGAAGTTGCTTAGATAAGCTTTTCGTTTAAAAACATAGAGTGCCGCGATGAAATACTAAAATGATAGCTAGATATATTCATTATAACTAATGTGTAAATATGTTTTTAAATCTTTCTTGGTACCTACTCGAAGTAATCATAATTTTCCTATATGCAAGTTCTAGCAAATTAACAAGCAGGTATAAATAATAAATAGCCAAAATAAGCGCACAAATGTTCATTAGAGTTCAGCACAAAACGGATCATTTTATTTAAAACATAAGAAAATTATTTAAAAAATAATTGCAATGCAGTTTAGCTTAATATAAATGTTTATGAACACATTGACTGGATGAATTTCTCAAGACAATGCATAATGTGGATGCCACGCAAATTATTAATTCCAATACAAGGAATCTTATTGCAGTTTGTACGAAGAAAAATAGGGCTCACTTCGAATAGATATTGAAATTGTAATTGAATTAAATTTTACAGATTATTTTTAATGAATGTCTACGGAAAAGCAAAAATATTTTGTCGTTGTTCAGTCCGAATCCCCTTCTATGGGTAAATTTTTTGTTTCTAAAGAAATACGGATGGTTAAATTATAAAACGATTGTCGTATCAGAAACACAATTGACTGTATCAGTTTACCAGAAATGACACCAACTTTGGCTTTTTAAATAGAACACTTTGTATATTTTTACATTTTTTGGAATCTACGAGTCATTCTGCATCTGAAATTTTTAGTCTAGTCGACTATGACAGCAATGTTTTTTTTTGAAGTGTGCCTTAATGTGAACAATAAAGTACAAAATTTCAAACACAGTTTAGCAAGCAGCTTATGCTGTGAACTTCTGCTATTATTATTTTGACACATTCCTTTTTATATTGAAACATGAATCAAGTGCTTCTATAATGAAAAGCTGGATATTTTAGAAATACAGTTTCGGTGCTGTAGAAGAAGCTGTATTTTATTTAAAGAATGAAGGTTGGAGTTATTTCCTGGTACTGATACAGTCAATTGTTTTTCTGTCACGAGATTCGAAATTTACGGCAAAAAAATTAAGTGTTTTGTAATTCTTCAGAAGAAAAGAAGTTACCCGTAGAACGCGTTTCAAACTGATCATTCTGTATAAGAGAATTCTCACCGTATTCCTGGAAACTCCGAGAAGTACTCAATCGAATAAAATTTGATTTACCGCTCTAGCGTGTAAGACGTCTAAGATAGTTTGAAAGAGCTAAGTTTGCACAACTTTAAAGATACAATTGAGGCTTCAATTAAGCTGTTACTGTTTAACAAATGAATACTTTGATTAGCAACTCTAAATGTACAAATTTACCTTCTCTAGTTACGTAAATATTGTTCCTGTTTACATGTATCTTTTCGTATCTTCTCTCTGTGATTTTGAAGCAACATGCAAAATAGGAATCATCGGTATGAAACGTCCATAAAGATTAATTAATTTATATTAAAGCCAATTATTTTAGATTAATAAACTTTCATTGTTATTGTTTTACGATTTCAACAGTAATTATTAAATACAGGGTTGGGTTAAAGTAAGGAACCACCCAAATATTTTTGAAACGGAAACGGTGATATTGATGAAACTTTGCAGGTAAGCGTAATGATAATGCATCTGATTTAATTTTTTTTGTTGATACTGTACTTCCAGTTTAACCGAAAGTACCCTCACCTTAATTTTTTTTTATTTAAATGGGACATCTGCATATTTTTGCAGTTCATAGACTTTGTTTTTCGGGACTCATCCATAGTTAGTTTTAGTCCCATTATCAGTAAAAAATCCATTTTTCTGTAAAGCACTTCGCATTTATAGAAAAATGGAAATTAATGACAAAATGAGAACCATCCACTATAAATAAAATCATTTTAAATTTTGAAACTGTTCGTCGTTTATCTTTTGACAATATGCAAGCCTGTTAAGAAATTTCTTTTCTACGGATTAATTCGCATTCAACGACTTATCTTTGTCTCAATCTCTCCAAAATAGTTGGTCGTCTAACGTAAACACACAACTTGAGATGACTCCAAAGAAAAGAATCTGATGGATTAAATCGTAGTGGGGAAACACTCCATTCTGTTTAAACCCATTGTGTTGAAGTGAAGAATACTTTTGCCCATTCTAGTTTCCATCCATAAAGAAGAAGGCCTATAAGCTTGCTTTCTACAGATCTCATCCAAACATTCAACTTTTGTGATGTTGAGTATGAGCTTTGTGAATCAAATAACTGTTCCACTTAAACAAAAAGATGCCTATTTAGAAAATACGTTAGCTGCTAAATGTTCGTGTACGTTACAAATTTCCATCATTCTTTCGCAAAACTCCTGAGACTTCGATCAAAATCATCATCTGACAATTTTTGAATCAAATGTACTTTATACGGATGGTATAATAACAATAATTACTTGTTTCAATATTTTTCCTGCAGAACGACTGCTTGTACATCGGTTTAATGTCAAAGTTGTGGTAGAAGTTCGAGGTGGTTCTTGCAATTCCACAGCAACGTTTGTTCTAATATCTTTGTTAGTTGCAGTCTGAAGACTTTATTTGGTCAGTTTGTGGTAAATTTTTGACAGTTCCAGTCAAACTTACTACTGTTATAGGATTTCTTTTGGGATGCAAATCATAAAAGAGGTTACCCTTCTTCACGAGTTCAAGCACGATTACCATTACAATTTCAATAAACTCTTTCTTATTCAGAAGTACCATTTTCAACCGTATTATTGCATAAATATTCAAGTTGCTTATGTTTATTCAAGTTACAACATCATCCAAAGGACAACGTAGCTTAGAGAATGCAGAAAAAAGAAAGTATTTAATTGGAAAAGGCTACAACTATCAATCTTATGTCTAATTCTAACCGCCCATAGCTAGGAAAATAATTCTAAAAAATGCGTCTTTATGATTTCTAATTAAATATTAAAGGCAAGAACGTCCAAGCGCAGCTAGTAGTCTATAAGAAAACATATAAATTTAAAGTTCCTCCTATTTGGTTACATCGCATCGATATGACAACATAATTAATGAATCAGCAAGAAATCACGGTTCCTAACCTGTAATCAAGTACAGTTAGGAGATACGCACTTGCATTACCGCTCGCACATTCAAAGCGACTCGGCCTATTCGCCGTATGTGAACGGACTGCCGATAAACGAAAAAAGCCCGCTAACGAGTCGAATTAATAGAAGAAAGAAGAAAAACCTCGCCTTCGGCAGTATTTTATCTGTACGCGACGCATGGAGCGTAATAGGTGTGTCTTTAGATTCTCAATCAGGACCCCCTACTATCCTCGTGGGGTACGAGAAAAATAAACGAACACGCCGGGAACAAGATCCGGAACGCGGGCCATTATCCACTGTAACACGAATAAATTCTACTATGTATTAGCGACATATTTTGGTGTAGCGAGACCTTACGGGTTGTAAAATTTTATACCGTTACGCTAGTGATGTGATGATTATATGCTCGTGCTTACAGTATGCATATAAATCGGGATAGATTATCTTTAAAATTTGTGACTCTTTTAGCATTTTTGGACAAGTGGATTAATTTAAAGAATACATTATTTTTCATGGAAAGTGTTGCTTTTGCTTATCTTGAAAAGTATTGAACGATAATCAGAATTTTAATTAACAATTACGAAAACCGAAAATTGTGGGTAAAGTAGCTTTTATTTAGAAAAATTAAAATATAGCATAACCAAGTAAAAGCTGTTTCAAATGCTGTTATATGGTTCAGATGTAAAATTTGGAAATTATTTTTCGTTTTTTAGTATTTTAGATCTGTTGGGTGAGGTTTTATATTAACAAGTTGTTAGGATAAAGTATTTAATGATATTAAACTTATCAAAGCATAGGGTTAAAAAAGACTGATAAGAGAACACAGGTAAGTGTATCTCACCGATTTAGATGAAACTTTGTGCTTTGCGGGTTTATAGACAGGTAAAAGAAGATTTAAACTGTTTTACATGCTCTTAACGATGGTGAAACTTACCACAAATACCGCATTTTGGTGTACCTTGTATATCGTTCGGAAAGCAGAATTTTACAGGATTGCGAAAATGTGCCGCTCGGCGATGTATCCATGTTTGTACCATAAATATTTAAATAGATTGGAAAACCGATATAATTTTCATCGCCAAGGACTAGGAGTCGAGCACTGTAATTGAATAATATAATTTTTTTGATGAGGAATTATGTTGTAATTCATAAGTAGTACTTCATCTGTTCTCATCAAATTTGTACTTTTTTGTTTGTTGGTGCTAAAGTTTGCACTCGGATAATGCCTACTCCAGGAATCCAATAATAACATACTTTTAGCTTCAATATTTCGTAAGTACACATCTACAAACCAATCCTTAAAATGCTGAGAAGTTAGTTCTCCGGACGTTGAAGTGGAAATGTAAACACTAAAAGATTTCGAAAATGTTTTCACATCTTTGGTCCAAACGTATCTGTTGTTTCTTTTAACACAAGGAAGAGGGAGGTAAGAGGCGTCCATTTGAGCGTTGTCATGATTGCGTAACTATGGATAATAGAGCATAAACGAAGATTTTCCACTATCTCTATCTCCATGGTGGATAGGTTGAATGGAATGTATTTACAAATTAAAGTCACTCTCATCCGAATTATAAATGTTGTCTCGTCCAACATCGTTAATTTTAAGTTTCACTTGATTAACAAATCTCTCGGGTGTGGAGCGTAATTCGCCAACATCGGTAGAAATGGATCGTGTAATAAACTTGTTAACTGTTATTTTACGAGAAACAATTTTATGTACTTGTTTGAGATGCCGTAGCATACAAAAATTATGACATTTGTAAAAATATAAGGAAGAGAGGGGGCCTATGCACTATCTGCCATTAAAAATGCATCACACCTATATTGTGCTCGAAACGGCAACGGTAGCGGGGTGAATGGAATTTAATAGTGTTTAGTGATTAATCCCAATCTTCTTTTTGGCTCCATGGCAGTAGGATTAAGCTGCTTCGGAGATTTGGAGAAACAGCCAACGAAACATTTCTCGCCGGCATGTAGCACCTACAATCGGCATAATGGTTCTGTTTCTAGATCTAGACAAAACGTCCCGAATCCCGTAGCTTTAATCTATCTACCAACTATCGCGGACGGAATATTCCAACAGTGTAAATATTGTTCCCTAATGTAAACAAGAAGAAACAATGTAATTCTGCTTCCGATCTCTCGCCAGTAGAACACATATGGGATATCATAGTACACCGGTTCCTGCGAAATCCGGTTCCCATTACCAACCGAAACGAGTTATGGCTCCATGTCAGTAAATATCCCAAGAAGCAATATCTACCTTAATTAATTCAACGCCTAATCGGATTAGTGAATGTATTCAAGGAAGAGGTGGTTCCGCCTATTGTTAAATGTTATTAAATGTTTATTTATTGTTTACTTTTCTTTCGTTGAATTGTCTTTCATTTTCATGTGAGTAGTATAAGCATTTCTGATACTAAAAGATATTATTTTGTAAACATTTTTTGATGGTGCATTGTTAATTGCGGCCAGTATAGTTATTGAAACAGACAGAATGGTAATGTTGAGCTTAGAGTGCTTTACACGCTACCAGTGTTAGATTGGATAGCTAAGAGAGTTACCACCGTTCTTACACTAAAACCCACAAAATTTTACTTGAGCCGGCGAGATACACTTACCTATGTTCTCTTGCAAGCATTGAAATTCTGGACTCTCCTTTCCGGAAATGTGGCATTAAAAGTACTTTCCTACCATATACTTTTCAATTGTTTCAAATTCAAAGAAGAATCAGAAAACTTAATTCATAAACTTATTAATTTAAAAATTTATCCTCCTTTTGTCACAAAAAGAAAAAGTCCGACAAATTGATATTATACGATATATTTCCAAGGCTGCGAAGATCTAGTATAAGCGTAGGATACCGATTGGGAGTCATACTGGGAGATACAGTGGAATGTATAAAAGCACAATATTACCCACGATAGTTAAGACACACAGGAGAAAGGAAAGAATAGAATAGAATTAAAAGCGTAGGAGAAGAGAAACCACACAGAGAGATAGACCAAAGTCAAAATGGAAATTTCAAACAAAAGAACTCATAATGGAATAGGGAATAATGATTTAACGTAATTTAATTAAGAACACAAGAATAAAGAAAAATTGCGAAATACAATAGAAAATATAGACTGACTCCATTAGGAAGAGGTATATCCTGCATGGAATAAATTTATGAATATACTAGGTGTCCGTTTATGAATGGATAACGGCTCTATATCAACAATGGTAAATCCCGGTGATTTCAAAAGAATTAACGATGAAGGTGACCAAGAGTATTTCATTAAATAGCTTTAATTTCCATCTGATTGATTGAAAATCCATAATCCCATTTAGCAATTTAAAAACGTGTTGTCTTTAAACGGTTAATCCTTTTGAAATGTATCCAAGTCCTTAACAATCCGCTAAGGCAAACCAAAATTATCACGGATTCGTCATTAAGTGCTTAAACAAATTTATGCAACATCACCAGGCGGTAATATCAACCGACCATTCCATTTGACTTTTCGGTGAAATTTTTGGTTTTCTGTCAATTCCGGAAATTTTGAATGAAATTCTTTCACCGCTGAAGTTTTATTTTCGAATCGCTAGGAGTTACCATATCCATCCCTAAGCGGATACTCGGTACATTATTTATGGTTAGGCGGAAGTTCAATAACAAAAAGCAACAGGAGAAAACATGCGAATAATTTGGTTCCGCAAAATAAATGTTCTTTGACACGCGCTACGTTGCTTTAAAATTTAATTATTTAATGATATAACGCGAACCCTTCCTATGTACATACCTAATGTACATCGTATATTGTGTGTTCTGTTCTGTTTTCGTAGCCTCTTTAAAATTTGAATAAACGCCGGATTAGTGAAAGTGGCGTTGACCCCTTATCTAACCAGGAAAAAAAAACTTTTACTTTACATCCGCACAACAGTTCTGGTTTTAGGGAGATCTTATCTACACTCACGTAACATATACATATGTGTATGCGAGTCTGATGCAGGTTAACGATTTTTTATGCGGAAAATTTATAAATACTGATCAATATGTGGATTTATCAATTTTATTCCAATTGGTATTTGTTTTGATAAAAAGATTCTAACGCAGTTTCGATGAAAAAACATAAGAACATAACTGGAATGACTTATAATCTTCTGACATTTACGAAAATAACGATTTTCACGCAGAGACTGGACTGAGAGAAACAAAAGCGGCAAACATTGTATAAGAGGCGCCTTTATTACGTTTTAATTGTTTGAATAAGTCTTAAATATGATGGTAGTCTAAACATGTTTCCATCATAGCAGTGGCAGTTTGTTCTGCAAAATAGTGATTACGAATGCGGTGGCTTGCTCATTCGATGAAAGTTTCTATCACCGAGCGAGACTTTAAGCTTAGGAAACAGAAAAAAAGGCGTTCGGGGCGAGATCTGGTGAACAGAGTGGGTGGTCTCTCAAATCGTGAATTTTTGCCATGGTGACCACTGGATTGTGAGATGGTGTATTTTCCTGGTGGAACAAAACCTTCTTTTTCTTCAAATACGACCGTTTTTCCGCAATTACTGCTTACAGCTTATCAAGTAATGGTGCGTAGAATGTCCCCCTTATCGTTTTTCCTTTTCAACTCCATTTTTTTTTACCTCAAAAACTGTCGCCATCACTTCACCAGTCGGTGGAAGAGTCTTTGCCTTTTTCGGAGCCGATTTACTTTAGCCCGCGCGTTTGACTGTGCCTTGACTTTAAGAGTGTACTAGTGCAGCATTTGAACGCGTTTTGGTCCTAAGTAAGCAAGCGCAACACCCAACGCGCGATTAACTTTCTCATATCTAAATCTTCAGTCACTATATGGCAAACACGTTCTTTCGGTATGCTCGAAGCTTCTGCTTTCTCTGTAACCTTAATTAGACGGTCGTCTAGTATAATTTGGTGAACTCTTGCGATGTTGTTGGTAGTGGTCGCAGTGTTTGGCCCTCCTGAACGTTCATCCACAACAAAGCTGGTACGACAATGTTTAAATTCAGCTGACCACACTTTCACTGTGGCAAGTGATGATGTAGAGTCTATTTTGGCTTGAATTTTCCCAGGCGCATTGCAAAAATGGATTAATGTGATCACGAGATTTTTCATGTTTCTTATTTTAGTGATTAATTGATATAAATCTTTCTCCCCAGTTCTAGCCCAACTAATCCAGACGCAGTAATATAGAACAACACTCACTGAAAACAATGTATTAAATTCGAAACGCTACATACGCATATCCATTTATTTCTTTTATACAGTTTCGTGAAAAAAGGCCGTGTGGACGTTTCATTGTCAGCTCTTCTTTATGTTATTTGGTCCGAATTTAGTTGAGGTTATGGCCTACCTAATTCATTTATTCTAATTTTCCCTACGAAAAGAATTCTACTAAAATCATTGTTCATTTTGAACTTTATGATAAATGTATGTACTTGTCGCTATTTCAAGACGCCGGAAAATATCTATACTAAACAACAACACTCCATGTCACAGCTAAAAGAAGTCTGGCTGCGAAAATTGTGCGTCCCTGTATAGCGACTATACTGCGTGTACCGAATATACTGTGATTGGTCCTTTAGCCAGGCGTGTCACGGTTGTCCATGACAACGACGGCCGCGATTTCGTAAGAGCTAAAATATTTTATTTCAATTTGTTGCATGAGGTATAATTAACTTTATAACATTGACCACGGAATAAGAAAGAAACGGCGGGATATTAAATTTGTATTTTAGCAATAAATACATAAGTTCGAGTAACGTTGTTTATTAATTTTTAAGCAGAAACTTTCTGATAAATCCCGCAGTACCTTTGAAAAATATTTCGATGTGTTTAGCTAATCGAAAATAGCTAACCAAGAACTTGCTTTGTTATTCTAAATGTTCTTTTTTATTACGTTATTACGTTTTTGGCTTCCCCACCTTGAATTAAACAAATATAATGTAGGTTTCATGTATTTATTTCTAGCAAGTTTCGAGATATTTATAATTTTGTCTTTGATCGCCTAAATAAATTTAGAATAAATTGTTAATATTTGACTCCATCTTGATAGGGTATTAAAACACCTTCCTACATCTGGATATTGCAATTAGGTGAGATCTAGTAAGCAGAAGATACTGACATTAACGTTTTTAGACTATCGATTCAAAATTTTGAGCTCAAGTACTTGCAGTGGAAAGTAAGTTTTGAATTTGGAAATTCCATCCAAAGGGTTTCTGGTATTAATATAGTTTGGTTACAATGATAACAATGCATAAAACATACAGATAAATATTTCGAAATTTGCTAGAAATAAACATATGAAAACCATATTACGTTGTTTTAGTTCTAGATGAAGAAATATATAATCAAATACAAGGTGTTCTATCTATAAATAACAAGTATGTCATTGGTTGGCCAATTATCGATCACCTTGTATACATAGAAATATTTTTGAAGGATGGTACTTCTTACATTGTCAAAAATTAGTACTTCCTACCATTAACACAGTAAGCATCAATGCTAATCCAATTGATGTGTCATATTTACAAGTTATAATTTTCCCGTCGTGACTAAGAGTAGCTTTTGTAGTAACTTTGCTATTTTACTGAAGTTTGGATAATTTCTTTTTGAAATTATGTTCACTAAATTTTCTTAATTTTTTTGTAATAGTTCAAGAAATTCAATCATTTCCTTTTGGGATTTTATCTCCTTAGTACTGCTTTACTACTTAATTATTAAATTCTATCCTAAAAGAAATCAATGCAATATTTGGGTAGATCAACTGCAAATTTTTATCAACATACTTCACGTAGTCATTAGTCAATTTGCTTTGTTTGCGGAAGATTAGGTACAAACGCACTCATTTTGATGAATATAACGGTTGCAAATTGTTTCGTCGTTAATGTTACAATTAAAACCCGCTTACGTTGGCGAATTCGGTGTAGGAATATTATTGTTTGTTGAAGAGCCATTTGCTTAGGTCGTCAGCACCACGGAGAAAAATGCAATTGCACGTAACAAGGAAAAAATGACAGTTGCCGAGCGGTACGCAATAAGTGTTGAGTCACTTACCTCTTATAGTGCTGGGCATCGTAGCATTTCTTCATGCAGTATGTACGATTACTAAGAATTGGGCGTTGAAGCGATCCTCGTTGCGCAAGTCGACGTATTTATCTTCTGTTGCTTTTCGTTAGATTGGGGAAGCTTATTAAATTTTAATAAAATTACCCCATGCTTTAAAATTTTTTCGGAGATATGTGAATGAGGGAGGAAATAATAATTAAGATGAAATGAAAGACAGCAAGTACGCGTTTTGGAAACTAATACGTAGGTCTGTCGATGAAAACAAAATGCGCGTGTAATTTATATACTTAAGATTATTAAGTGATTGCATTAAATTTTGAAAACGTTATGAAGGTGCATGTCCTATTTCTTCTTTCTACAAGAACCGAGCTTTCCACGATACATGTTTGACAGTTAGGTTCCTGTCAAATAATCTTCTCCATGAATGTATAGACTACCTGGAAAAAATAAGTGTATTAAGATATGATAAAGAACAATTACGTCTGTTTTCTTTATATATAAAATATACTATGAGATTATTGTACTACGATGAAGGTAATATAAAAAGTAATAGGAAATTGGCAAAGATAAAATAGACACTGAGAGGAATAAATTCGGTTAAATTCTTTTTTTTGTTACTTGAAACACAACACCCTGTGCATTTATCTAGATTTAGATAGACAATTAAATAAGCTTTTCAGTGAACCTCTCCTATACAAGTTTATCGTAAAAAATTGGTTGCAAAAATTAAATGAACCCAAACAACAACTTGGCTAAGTGTTTACCAGTGTTTATTAACAAATTTGCACATCTAATTAAATTCAATTGTGTTTAACTGAAAAAGAGAGAATAGAGGTTCTTCTGGCGATTATCGTTGGAGATCAATCACATATTCAAACAAAAGTTGTTGATCTATTTAACGAAACTTATTTAGATCGTGCCCCAATTAACCAATCTAATGTAAGCAAGATTGAAAGCAAACTTAGAGTGTCATGTTAAGGATTTTCCGAAAGGTTGGCCACTCTCAAAATTAAACACACTCTTAACAGATGAAGACCATTCTGAGATAAACAGAAGGGACTATGGTGTTGGGTTAGTAATTGTTTTAAAAATGTTTCGAGTAGTGAAGTGCCACCTTTCCAAAGTACGTTCGGTACAGGAGTTGCCAGAAGGTGACTTTGGCCAAACAATCTAATTTTGCCACGAAAGTCACTAAACATTTTCTCCGATAAGGCGGCGTTTTCCCGTCATGGTTCCGTCAATAGGCTAAACTATAGATACAAGGCGACAGAGAACCATTGGTTGTAGATGGGATCAACATCCACAAAAAATTAATGTGTGGGCGGAAACTATTGGTACCCAAATTTTGGTATCATATTTTATTGAAAGAATCGGGGAAGATCGGGGAACAAGATCAAGTTTATTACAAGTGTTCATAATATTAATCTCAGGAACAAGAATCTTATAACGACTCCTATTCAAAATACTGCTGTTCTGAAAGGTCGTTTACTTACATAATTTTTTTTTTAATTCTATCCCCAACGACTTAAAATCTTTGTCAGCAGCATCGTTCAGGTGTGCGATAAAGCGATATCTACGTTGTAAGCAGTTTCCAAATAATTTCGCTTAGTTTTTTTTTCTACCTACAATATTATTATATTTTTGTTTATTTATTAAGTTGAGAATTACAAAACATTTGGTTTAAGGTTCTAGTTATGTAAGCATGTTTTTTTAGTTTCAACACTTTTTTCTTCAATAAGTATTGGGCTTAAAAGCAGAGCATTATTATTATTAGTTGATCCCCGCTTCAGTTGTCACCTTTCCCAATCAAGAGAGTACCGATCTACCAAAAAAACTAATTTAGTTCCAGCAAAATTGTGCATCTCCGCACAATGAAATCAATGTTCTAAGGTTTATCGGATGCAGTTTTGACTAACGAATGGATCGGAAGTAGGAGAACTCTCGAGTGATCATCCGGCATAACCCGTTTATACCTTTTAGTGTGGTTATTTAATATCCAATATCTATTTCAATTGACCGAATAATTTAAATGGATTAAAATTCGTTTAATTTCTCCAACAATATTGGAAAATGTCCTAGACGCAGTAATTTTGCTCCTTCGAAAATGTTATGGCACGAATAGACGATAGTTTGAGCAAGTGTTTTAAGAAGCATTTCAGTTTACTTTCTAACATACTCAAATCATTTGCTTTTACTTACTTTATTTAATTTCTGTATTTTCATATTAGCTTAAAGCTTAATCATAGTAAATCTGCACATAGAGGATTCACTGAAAAGCTTATTTAATTTTCTAACAATATTCATAGAAATCTATAGAGCGCTCTATTTAAAATTGGCTTGTTGACTCAACCCGGTAGCGATATCACGTTGTAGTATAGCTCAAGAAATAAATTGATGTATTAGTATATTTTGAAATACCAAATTGCCAGAGTTTTATTGGTTATTCCCTTCATCGTGGACATAAGAATCATAACAATCACGATCCAGTGTGTCCATTCACACTTATAAACTTCCTATTCCTCATCAACTGTCATCATAATCAGAATATTGATTAAATTGAAAGGTGATTTAAAATAGAGAAAACAAGAAATTGTGTCAGGATTAAGAGTCACGTAACTCAAAGGAGCAAATGTTGCTTCAAATATTTCCAGAACATGAAGTTTGGATGTTGTTCTCTATTAATACGGTGTTGCTTTTACAATCCCGAACTAGACAGTTTTCAATTTTAATGTAGTTTTTCATTATACTGCTTTTATCACATGCGCCTTGATAATGTGCTTGAAAATTTACAAAACAATTGCAACAGTATTAGTTCTAATATGTCAGTTTGTGTTGTCACAAGGAAAATCTCCAAAAATTAATCGTGAAAAAATGTTGGCTGTATACGAGAATGATTGTCCTACAAAATCAATTATTTGCGAATGGTTAAAATTGTTTAAACATGGTCGAGGATGGTCGGAATCAACCTGTTGACGTGATCACTTCTGATGTTATTGAAGAAACTGAGTGTTTGGTACTGGAGGATGCAAGATTAAATAGCAACAATTAGCAGCCTTATAATCCACTCTTTTCCGAATTCTATACGAATACCTTGGCACAAAAGTTAGCGCAAAAATGCTTTCGCCATTTCAAATGCTTGTCCGAATGAAAATGTGGCAACAATTTTTAGCCCTTTGTGGAGAGGAACTATCATGGGTCCATCATTTTGACTCTGAGCTAAAACAACAATAAATGCAGTGGACTCAGGCCCTCCCAAGAAGTCACTTCTGCTGTAGGAAAAATAATGGCAGCTATTTTTTGGAATTGTCAAGGAATTTTGATGATTGATTACCTAAATAAGAATAATACGATAACATTATTATGCGAGCTTAATGCATCGCCTTAAAGATTCTGTTGAAGTCAAAATTCGCGGAAAACTGAGGCAAGACAGCACGATCTTCAAAAGCTACCGTTGTTAGATGTGGTCTGATAGAAACTGGCCATCCACTTTAGAGTTTAGATCTAGTTTCATGTGACTATTCTATGTTTCCAAATCTTAAAAAATGACATTAAGGGTAATAAAATTTATGGACGATGATGAACTTATACCGGCTGTTGAAGGGTATTTTGCAGACAAACCAAATTTTTTTATAATGGATTAGAGATGTTATTGCAACGATGTATCCAAAAACAAGGGCCTATATTGAAAAATAGTTTTTTATTCCTGTTCTAACATCTTTTTTCATGCTTAATCCGCGAATATAAAAATGACTTTACTTTCATAAGTATTTTGTTTCAATGGAAATTTAAGCAAGAGGAAACTGGAAGATCGAGATATGAAATTTGGAACACCAAAATTTCACATCTGAACTTCTAATGACATTTGCGTTGGTTTTAATGTTACTCTTAAATAGTTAAGGAATAAAGTTGTACTTTATCTCTGCGCATTCTGATTATCATAAGAGATTCAAAATAAGCAAAGCTTCTTAGAAAGAATGTTTTTTTTTTTCATCAGAAATGAAAAACACAACGATTGCTTCCATCCAGAATACAGTTTGCTATAATTGCTCCTTTAATTGTTTTGGTATAAAATTTATATTTTAAGATATTGGAATTTTCGTGTAAGACTGATATTAACGAAAACGAGGTTACTGTGTAAAAGTAATACATTTAAAAATGTATTAAGTTTAATCAAATCTATTCTGTAATCTATCTAACAAAATTTATTTGCAAGAGGTGATATATTTACTAAAAGTTATGGTAAGCTACAGTATTTATTTTCTGTATTTCTAACAAAATGGAATCCTTTTTTTTGGCAATTGGTACAGTTTACAAAAAAGTAGATGCAATAAAAATAATTCTTTTACTTCAATAATTTTTGGTTTATTTTAACCATATTAAAGGGTTGAAAAGCACATGTCATTTCTGTTTTCTCTTAAATTACCATAACAAAGGGCAAATAACATTAGCATAAAGTGGGTAACAACGTGATACAGTAAATAACTTATTTAACAGTACATTAATATCGGTTTACCGCAGAGTGCGTTGAGCAGACTGTCAGAGATTTGGACATATTGCAAATGCAACAATTTTCACCTGTAAAATTGTATGCTTGTAATTGTTGAAAAGGAGAGAAATATGATATACTTTTTTCATTGTTCGTAAACAATGCTCTTGTAATGTTAAAGAACTGGAGTTCAAACCAATATTGCATTTGTTTTGCAAATGTTTAGTTTCATAACTCTCAATTAGCGTTCACATAAGATAGTTCATCGCGAAATTATACACACGTCAAACTTCAATTTAATTTTCTGCATTTGTTATTGAATTTGTATGTAATGATTACTGCAGAAACTGCTAACAAGCATGCCATGTAACGTTTCTGCCCAATACTGTGCATTGTAAAGGCAATTGATAATATTAACAGATTATGATAAAGCAAATCATTGGTCTCAATTGTCAGATTTTTACCCTAGATTCGCGTCACCTTATATAAACGCAGCCTAAGGTATTGATAAAGAACATTACGAATCATCAATATTTTGATTCACTTCGTACTTTGATAAATGTTAAATAAGTTCTTGCAAAAATTGAAAGGATGCACTTAAGAAATACATTGACACTGAAAAAACATTTTCAGAAAAGTAATTTTGTGATAATAAATTGTCTTGTTGGTGTCGGATTCCAACAGCGAACGAACATCAACATACTCATGAATTTATAATAATTTATAGCATTTTACATACTATTTTCAAAGCAAATAAAAAAAAACATCCCAAAAATAAAATACGAATTTCTTTTGCTCTGATGTATCATTTCCTTTAGCATTGAATGCGTGAAAATTTCACAATTATTTGACATCTTTAAGTACACAGTAACCACCATAAAGAGAAATATTTACTTTTATGTTAACAAAGGCGGCAATTTGTGCTTATCCGAAACCTGTCGCCCTTAATAGAAGAAGTGATGTTTAGAAATTACCAAATCCAACAACTGCTATTCTTCGAAACTAAGCAAGATTTCAATCTGATTCTTTGTGATGTGTTGGAGACTAGAAAAACATTTTTGGACTTCCCTAAATTTGAATTTTTCACTTTTTGAAATGTTTTCAAAATTTCACACACCAAAACTTTCAAATCGAGCTTTTTAATATGGAAGATTCAACGACTTATTGTATTTCTTTAGTTTTCTTCAATTTCAATTAATTTCTATTTAAGTGGTTTCTAAAAACCCACGTTAACGAATCACCTTTGTAAAAAGCTTATAAATCGCCTGTGAGTTGTTTTCTTTTTTTAAATCAGTGTATATGTTCCTTGGCAGAACATGAAATGGCCGTGTGTTTTATATTTTTTAAGAACTATTTTCAAGTTTGACAGATCGTGTCTGTTAAAGCTGTATTCTTTTTCTATTATTCAATCAAAGATAAGGTGGACGTTTTGAAATTGAATTTCCGCTTTATTTTTATATTAATTAAAATTATCCATAAATTTGTATTGGATGCATAAGAGAAGAAATTATCATCCTTTGTTGTATGTTAGTTTAAATAATTTTAAATTTTAAATATTATTTTTTTGTGGTTTAATTAGATTGATAGATTCCAAATACTTTTTAAATACTTGTTTCTTTTAATTTATGATTTATTGTGAACATTTTTTAGTGGCACTCTAAACAATTTTTTTTCTGAATATCTATTTCTATTTTACCTATTAAATGGAGCTTTCGCAATTACTTTTAAAATATGCCACATTTTGTAGATAATGGAAGTCACGTGAAAATTTTTATTTGGCTAATTGGGAAAATTTATTCAAGCAGCTGCTATCATCGGAACATGATCTTCCAAGATACTACAAGTAATTCTTGTTCGATTTGATGCCGATTTTTTGGCGCTCATTGCATAATTCGTTCAAAGACTCAGCGAAGGCATTATCAGCGTTAAAGCAACCCAAATTTGATGAACTATATGAATGAAGAATAACAAATATTTTTCTGTACAAATTTAGCAATTTAGTTCTGACAATAATATAGGATATTGAAACTAATTAAAACTTAGTTACGTTCTCAGAAAACGATATAGGAAGTAATTTAGAATCTCCGGTCCATTGTTAACGTCCTGCAGCAATTATTATTGTTACTATTTTATTAAAAGAGATGAGCTTCATGTACGTAATTAGTTACGTTGTACAAATAAATTATTGAAATGATAAAATCATCTTTTGCTAGAAAGTAGAACACGACGAAATTGATTGAAAATGAGCGATCTTTACTTAATATGTCATGAATAGGTAATATATAAGAATCGAATAAAAGTACGATTTCGAACGTAAGTACATTGAACTTGAACTTACAGGCACGCTGTGGTCGTACGCTGGAGCATACAAAGCTCCAAAACTTTTAGGAAATCGTTCTTAACGGAGTTCAACAGAATCTCTTTCCTGATTTTACGGAGTTTGCTTTGAAAATTTAGAAATAAGATACTATTTTGACAGCTTAACTAATAATTTCTTTCTCGTTATTATTAAATTAATTAAGAACAATTTAACTTGATTGATTGATAATACGCTTTGTATTCGTTCTTTGTGCTATTTTATCCTAACAAATTGCTTGAGTACTTTTTAAATATTACCAGCGGTAGAGTAGAGTCCTCCTGGATTCTTCTTGGATGGAGTCTCGAGATGTGCGTTCGAAATCCCGCGCAAAGTGCCTCATAAACACAGTTCAAACACTCGTGCTACGTTCGACAAGTACGGGGAAGCCGGAACGATACCGGAAAACTATCCTCGGAACAATGAAAGGATTCGCACTGACACCCCTGTTTCGTCCTTACTTAACAAAGCGTAAAAAAAATCACTGAGGGGTAGTACAAGGTTCCACCGATGTTTCAAAACGCACCTGTTATGGCGCGGTGTTGTAGAGACTGAGCTGGCCAGGTGAGGAGTTAACAGAGGTCACTGACACACACCAGCGTCTAACGGAACGCGCGAGGTCTAGCGGTACAAGAGCAGTTAACTTACAGGATTGTGTGTATGCGCCAACGTCACTTCGTACGTCTCATCGGTGTCTCCGATGGTCTTCAGAAAGAAGAGCAGAAGAGGAAGAGGTACTCGCCGCTATCTTTGGTACTCCTGCTGTTGCCTTCTACCTTCTGCCTGCTGTTACCGCGCTTAGCTGGACGTACACTACGTCGAATAACAGCAACAACAAACGCAAAGCGACTACAACACAAACAAGAAGGTGAAGAAGTAGAGGAAGAAGGACCTCGCGATATACATGCTTAGTGTCGCCGATGTCATGGGCATCAGAACGGTTAACTTGGCTCATTTATAACCTGCTAATGTTGATTGCTTCTTCTTCTTCTTCTTCTTGTACGTTACGATTTAATTCATTAGGTAGCAGAGGGAATTCTCGTATGAACAGCACGCATTGACAAAAACTTGTGTAACTTGATCAAAGTTCTTCACAGGAGTGGTACTAAGAAAATTTACACACAGCTTGGAAGGGATTGGGTTCAGAAAAAAGGAGTGTACGGTAAATTACTTTAATTCGACATTTTTTATTGTCTGTTGAACAAAATCATATCTGATGTTTCTTGGTCTCCATCGCTAAATTAAATAGGGACTGATTAATAAAAATACACAATTTTTGGTTTTGTAGACCTAATTTGAAACAAAATTTTTAAATATAACAAACAAACCCATTAGAAACCACTTACAGGACAACTTAATAACAGTTTGTGAATTTATGAAGAAACAGAAAAAACACCTGCAGACAACACTTTTCGGCAAAAGTGTCTCATTCGTTGTATACTAAACAGGGAATATAAATAAACATTAAACTTTTTACACAAGTAAATAGTACTTGAAAGCAGCTGCTTATGAGTTGCTTGCAATCAAGATAAGGCAATCTATGATTAGTTTATTGAAGTTGGTTAGCATATGGAACACAGGCAATTTGGCTAATTATATCCTATACGTTATCAGAAAATCTTCGGATCGAGTCTAACTTGCTAGTATACGAAAATCCACATAAGCCAGCAATGTTAGTGAGCCTATTTTATTTAAATATAAATCTCGTACTGTTTCTACTGCGACGATGCTCCAGTGAATTAAAATTGCGTTCTTTCGGCAATTTTACATAATCCGAACCACAATCAGAGTGAGTGCCAGTGACTTTATAGCTTGGATATTTGAGGAACCTTCTTTTGGATACGTTCAATGGAAATGACTTGATACGTGTAGTGAAGATACCAAATCAAGTTGGCATACTACAATTTGGTCTGAACAAGGACATGGTACAGACGTTACGGAAAGTACGACAAATTGTTGTTAGGAAATCCAACGATTTGATGGTAGAATAGACATGTTATTTATATCTGTCACGTGTCTAAAAATTAGATCAGATTAGATCAAAAAGTATTCCCAAAACTTTTACTGTTCCTGTTTTAGTAACCAACATATTGAATAGTGTAATTGAAAATTATTGGGTTTGGTATAAGAGACTACTAAAAATTTACCAATATCTAAAGATACGCTATTCAGAGTATGTGAGTCATTACCAAAAGCGTGGTAGATTTACTTAACACTTAACACAATTGGTTAATGTTTTTTTATTAAATATTGAATAACACTGGTCCCATATTAGAAACCTGTGGTATCCCAGATGACATATTGAAATAAAAGATGTAAAAGATGGTATGTAGACTTCCGTGGTCAATTACAATATTCTCTTGTTTTCCAAGTTGGAACCACGTCTGTGGCGTAAGTTCTACGAAACAATGACGCGAAACCAAGAGTACAATTTAAAAGAACAAAAATTTTTCATACCTAGATGTTGGGACGAAGAACTAAATTAACATAACTAATAACTCTTTTCTTCTGAGTTAATAACCTCTTCAGTAAGTATTGGCATACTTTTACAAGCTTGTTGCGAAAATTAGACGTTAACCTCCTCCAGATTTCCCTTAATTTGGCTCTTACATCAGTAATTGTTCATTGAGGATTGTTCCTTAATTTTTGCATTTGGTATCATATATTTTCAATGATATTTGAGCGCGGGCCACAGAGCAAGACAAGACTTGTTACAAAATTACTCGATACTGCAAAACATTCAACCTACTCTATCAGTTTCTATTATCCCAAACTACTGGCATTCATTCATTTATCCTCTTGGAAATTTAACGGTCCTTTTCAGATACTCTTTACGAAAAGCGTCTCTTTCATTTCTAATTACCGGTTTTCGATTATCCACTATGTTAATGTTGAACTTACCGAAAATAACTTTCTTTTAATCGTCAAAATCAACCGGTACCGTTTCTGAACGGCGGTTAATAGAAAATTTTCTTTGGCCTAAATAAGTTTTATACAACTTACTTGCATGTCTGTTGAGAATTTCACGTTAGGTGAAATTCCGATGTCAGGATCGTCCGGGGAGGCTCTGTTAGTCAACGCAATCACAACAATAATTAATCTATCAATAGTATCTCAATTCCAAAAGTGCAAAGTACTCTGGTTGCTTATTTTTATTAAATCTTGAGTGTTTCACATATTCCTTTACCCTTCTCAATGTTTCCCTTTTTTCTTGTTTTGCTAATTTTTATTAACTTTGTTGTACTTTATTGTACCTTTTGTTTTGGTTGTGATAGAAAATATGCTTATATTTAATTTTTTTATATAGTTACTTTTGGGAAGACTTTCGAACCATGCAAAACAAAACGGCGTCATTTTTGTAACATCTCGTAGATCTAGTAAAAATTGTCAAGAAGCCTAATCGTAACAGTTGTAGAATATTTGAAAGATCTTTGCAATTTACAACTGGTAGAGTAGATAGGAGAAAATCTACAAGGCACACTGCTTTGATAGAGGATAATAAGATTCAAATTGTTTGACAGATTTTAGTGCAATCATCGTAAATGCATCGTGAAAGCAGTGCTGTCAGATAGAAACACGACGTGTCAATAATCTGAAAAAAAAAAAATTTTGTAAGTTTTATGTTTTAAATTCATCTAAAAAGTAACAAGATATGTGTCTAGATCCCTCAAATGCAATGGGTAGCACATCTATTCACTGTATATGCGATAAACACGATATTCAATATAATGAACAAGTCGCATTTTACACCTAATGCCCAATATCCGATGGTGTTGGTTATTTTAGGATTTTAGAAAAAGATGGGTCTTATAAATGTATTGAGCACCTTCACTAAATACAATTCTGACTCGAAACGGAATTAAAGAAATGCTGTTGGTTCATGTTTGTTTTAATTTACAAGCGTTAACAACATTTTGTAGGTCCTTCCTTGATTTTCTTAACCTCATAATTTAATCACCAATCTCCATCATCTTTACATTTTTGTTGTAATTCATATTAAGTTATTGGTTACTTAAGATTCCTTAATAGTGTTAGTTCAGCGTTTAAAACAGAAATATGATACATATCTGCGTATGCTACTATAATTAACCAACTGCAGAAGAGTACCGTATTTCGTATCTATCAGATCTGATATAATTCTTTCATTAGAGCACTTAATTAAAACATTCCTTTGATGCACTGTTCAATTTCTCCGTTGTTTTCGAAGGCATTTAGCATTTTATGCTTTAAAAATTTACTATATATGCGCACGTGTTAGAATTATTGTGTAACAGAATGATTTTGAATGAGCAAGTTGATGAAGATTATCATCTGCAGTTCTATTTACCAAATTAATTTCATTTTGTTTATTTCTCTATGATCTTAATATCTAGGAATTTGTATGGGCTTAATAAAATTACAATTCAATAGAACCGATATTCTCGAAATCATTTCATACATATATACTTAATCTTTCTTCTTGTACCTTCAGGCGTCGAGGTTGGTTTTCTATTTCCCATTTATTGTTTGTATATAGTACTTCTTTTTGTCTTATGCCATCTGTCTGCCGACGTTTTCATTCCAAGCCGTCTCTTTTATTTTTTTTGTATCGTTTTTGCTTCCGATAAGTTTTTTGTTTGTCTTTTTCCATCCATTCTAATAAAATATGATAGTCAGATTATTTTCTTTTCGTTTATGGTTTCTGCTATCTCTTTGTTTTATGTCTTATGTTTGCGATTTTAATTTTGTTTATTCTTCTTATGTTCGATGTTTTCCTGATTTTCTTATTTCGGCTGCTCGTAGCCTACCTGTAAGTTTTCTTTAAGCTTAAGCATTATGATACGTACATAGTTTCACAGATAGTCATTTTTTGTCTCCTCTGATGATATTTGTTATCTACTTAGAAAACAATTTAATGTAGGATATATTCTTTCTGCTTTTTATAACCCTTTGTTTTCATCATCTTTCAATATCTTTCAATCTTCAATTTCTGTATCCTTCTACTTTTGTTGTGAATATATTCAGTGTTTAATTTTCTCTTGTTTGCTTTTTGTTACTTTCATTACCCAAAACAAGCCACTTCAATTTACCTTATAGAATTTTCCAAAAGCTATATCATTGGACGTGTTGGTCGAATTTAATTTTCAGATTTTTCACCTTTGACTACCTTTGGAGTATCATTTGTATATTTAATGTGAACATCTGTTTTACAGGTAGTCCTTCTAGTCTGCAACTCCTACCTAGCCAGACATTATAATTTAAGTTGTATGGATGTTTTATCTTTGGTCAGAAACGTAGTTTTAAGCTTATCGTAGCAAACTTTGAGTGATTGCTTCAAATCCATCCGAGAAAAATCGAATTTTCCCACTATAATAGTTCTGAAATTGTCAGCGGGAACATCCAGCATTCGAAGTATGTAGTTCGCCAACCAATTCATTGTCAGCAGCAACTTGTTCGTTTCTGCGTTTAGAACGTTCCCCGATTCATTATATAAAATAATGTTGATTTTTTCGACGCCGCCAATCAGCAATTTCTTGGATACACTCTCAATATCCGGCACTTTAAAACAGATCGTGTGTTTTAACTTGGGAAGTGATAGTTTCCTTAGCGATCTCTATTTCACTTAATGTGGCTATCAGCTCATTTAGTTTGGCAAGCTTCATTTTGTAATTATCTGAAAAATAATTTCTATCAACTACATAAAATTTACTTGGGAGTAGAAGCATGAGTTAGCGTTGGTGGATATCAACGCAAGCAACAACTCTATAGTGTTTTATATAAAAGTCACGCTGAGGGAGTACACTTTCTTGGTCTCTCTCCAAAGTAGGCCTTCGTTTGAGGAATGACGTGAACCGCTTTCTGCCAAGCCATTTTCTTCAAGCTTGGCGAGAGAAGGAAGTCATAAGAGTCAAATCTGGCGAATATGATGAATGAGGCATCCATTCGTACCGTGGACGTACTAGACTAGTTTTGTTGTCTCAATTGCCGATGAGGGGTGTTATGATGATAAAGAATTTTTTTTTACTAGGGCCCTTTGCTCTTTAGTTCAGCATCCAAATAGTCCAATATACCAGCGTAGTATTATCCTTCCCTTCTCCAATTAATAAATTAACAGCCTTGCATCGCTATAACTTTTCCTACTATTCGAATCGTCTTCAGCTCCTTTACAGCACGTTTATCTGGAAAAACCCATTTTGCTGTCTCACCTATTGCTTCTAGCGTGAGTCCAAAGATTGTTTTGAAGCTAACACGTGATTCCAATCAATCGTCAGCCGACGCAGTACTCATCTCGACATTAGCTTTCTCATTTCAGTCAATTTTTCCCGTATGTATTTACCCGAAATAATACTCACAGTCGTTAATGCAGATGTTGGCAGGAAACGCCATCCGTCTCCAAACGCGCGTACTACTCATACTATCCTCGTATATTATAAAACTCACTGCCTACTTTTGCCGTTCGCTTTTATTGTTTAAAGTACCAACACTTAAATTCAATTTATAGTGAGAATCGTAGCCAATTGATTCCTGTAGTTGGAGATAATCAAATTTTAACTGCAATTTTATGGTTGCAAAGTGAATAATTACTTTGAAGTGATTTTACGGTAGTAAATCGGATGCATGCAAAAATATCTCCTTGGTGGCGAAGTGAGCTTAGATAGTTTGAAATAAAGTGCGGATAATTGCGGTGCTACAAGTAATTTCGACTTAATTTCAATTTCGATAAAAATTTGTTTTCCACAGGCAACTTACAATTAGTTAATTTAACTAAAGGTTCTCAAGTATTGTATAGGTAACCCGTTAGCTTCTAATGCGCTGTGTCGTCTCGCGCTGAAGTATTCTTGTTTTATTATATTCTCCCGTATGCAAATTACCAGTTTCTTTATCACCTATGGACTGGACCTGCACGAACTTATACCCGAAGAGAACGGTGACCCATGGCGTTCCGACATGACCTATTCAACAGAATATCTATTACTAACGGATGTTATAATATATGTATTCATGTTTTAATGGTGCCTATGTAAAGAGTACTAATTAATAGAGATAATATGCTACGCAGAACTTGAATAAAAGCTGGAGTCGGTACGCACATCTACAAAAATTTCATTTATGTAAAGGAAGAGAAAGGGATCGCGTGATTTTGGCAAAGTAACAAGACGAAAGTAATACTGGCAATATGTTGGACCCTTTTGAGGTATAGCCTGCAAAATAGCATTACGAAATAAAACTCCACATATAAAGAAACTGCGGCGTCGAAATTACTCAAACGAGCGGTAACTTATGCAACGCAGACTCTTACTGTGATGAAAGCAGAAAGAGAAGAGTTGAGAAGATTTGAAAGAAAAATCATAAGAAATATCCTGGGACCAGCAAATAATGGGAAATATGTACTGAAGAAGAACTAATAAAGAAGTAGAGGATGCTTTGGAAGGAGAGGACATAGTTAGAACATAAAGGTACAGAGATTAAAATGGCTTAGTTATGTGGAGCGAAGTGAATTAAGACAATTATCAAATGGAAGCCACTTTCTCAGCGTTGCAGAAGAAGACTGATTTCTTCAGGGGATCTATTTGTTCCTTTCCAAATTCCAAAATCCTAACCAGTATTGTTTATGAAGAAGATCCTATTAAAGTATTTCAATTTAAATTTTTTTTCAAGGACATTTTTGGAAAGATGTCGATCTCGTAAAAAGATTGTTTATTTCTCGATTATTTTTCTCATAGATTACTAAATCGAATAAATCAAATGACACCCTATTTATAATAGCAACCATTATAGACGCCTTGCGATTTCATGGGGATAGTGTGCAAGCCCCGATACGGTCTTATCAGGTACCCCGAAATTATGTGGGTTACAATAATGATGACACTAATCTTGATTGTTACATACCCATCAATTTTTATAATATGAAATTTTGACTTCTCGCAGTACAATTTGTCTAATGGATCTTTTTTTCTTAACAAAACCTATCTTACTCAATGTGTGAAACGAGAAAATTGAAGGGAAGAAGTTATTAACACTGCTTTGGCTCCCAATTAAAAAATACTGTAGCAATAAACTTGGAACACTCTCTAACCTAGATAAATAATAACATATATGTTTTCCTACTTTTTAGCAATATTTCCTAAAATATTTCACATAGCTCCGCAGCCTTTCTTTTGGTTTCAATTGGTAGCAAATAACGCAAATTTTGGCCAAAATAACCTACGGAGTTCCAAGACACTTACACCTTGTACGTATGTTTTCCTCTTTTAAGCATATACGGAAACATTATTCGCGGTAACTTTGCTTATATCGATTGAGGAAAGCTCGTTCGGACGACAACTCCACGCGGAGTTCATTTGCCTCAATGTCAATATGAAAGATTTAAACGATTCGACGTCATGTAAAGAACTATTTCCGTGGGAGAGTGTATATTGTACGCGATACGGCCAATCTTCGTAGCAATTTAACACTGTTTCGAAATATGCAGATAGCATATATATAGTACTATTTCATTCGATAACGAACTTACGATATCACTCCATCAGAGGGTAATACTTTTGATTGTCAGCTATACAGAGTGTCTCATCTTGATAATATATTATTAGGGTATATTTGAGATAAGAAATAAATATGTATATAAGTATTCGTAAATCTGGTGACATCTATGACATGCATAACCTTTATTGCATTTGGTCGAGTTAACTCGTACGAATATGCAACGTGTTTCACTTTACATGGGGACACCTAAATAAATTATTTATTAATAACGCAATTAATATAAAACTAAAGTAAATAGCAAAAAAGTATTTCAAAAAAGTTTTTGCTAATCACTAGAATACACACAACCAAAACAATTGAGAATACATTCAACCTTGAACTGTAATTATTAAATATGAGATTTTTTAATTAAGTCGCCCTGAAGCAAAATATATTTCTACTCATCTTCTGTTATTCAGCGCAGCGCGTCGTATCATTTCCGGCAAAATTTCGCGGCAAGTTTGTCAGATCCATCCGCATAGGTCCTCTTTATTTCGAGATCTAGTTGCATCTACGATATTGTTAATAGTTCGAAAAGAAAAGAACTCAGTGGTGTAATATCGGACGATCTCGGTGGTCATTCCAGTAAAGTACTATTGCATGTTATCTATCATAAAGAAAAATTCGCGTCCAACCATGATTTTGATATTCCTGCGTTATGAACTGTGGCTTGATTGGACTGTAAATACTGTTCTTGCCCTACAAGTGACAAATCATCAATTGGATGCATTAATGCGGTGTTTAAATAAATTTAAAAACTGTTACGTGTTAAATTTATGGAAAAAGAAAAATGGAGCAATTATTCTTGTGTATAAAATTCCACTCTACTCATTAACTCTCTTGTTTTTTACAATTAATTGAAAAACGTGGGGTTTTCTGCTACTCAGTTTCTACGGTTCTGTAATCAAATTACACAGTTAGTGGTTAACTTAGTCTCATCAGTAAACATATTTACAAAAATTCTGTGACGTTTCAAAAATTTGACACCATATGCAATACCTCTCTTCTAAACAATCTCCTTCTTCAAGAGAGTGCAAGAATGTTGGCTTGTACAGTTTGATTTTATGTCGATGAAGACATCTTCAAAGTTTAATATAAGGTTTTTCTACTCATATCTCGTAAACTTACCAGGATTATTACCATATACCACTAACATTACTGCATCATCAGGATGTCTTCGGTTATTTCATTGTCTTGAGATGGACGTTCAGGATGTCTCACAAATTTGCCTCCTTAGGAAAGCATTTTATAGAAAATTTCTTTAGGTTTATCGAGGTAAAAAATAAAGGTTTTCATCTTACATTTTAGATAGACGCGTACCTGATCCAGTAAGTTGACCCCTGTAGCGGGATCAAAGTCACTCTCGCAACGTCCACCTCTGATGCAAATCCAAATCTGATGCACACTATGCGCTACTATTTTAACTAAATACTCACGAACTACTATAGATTGAAGTTAGCGGATTTCGAGAAAAAAATTGAATCGGAATAAACGGAAGTGAATTTTGAAGAGGAGGAGTATACTAAATGATGGTTTAAGCAAACAGGCAAAAAAATTCGCTGTTTTTATAACATAGCCGCAAATATCACCGAAAACCGTCTTTTGGCCCTTTGAGATTAGGATATCATGATACGCTAGAGCAATTTTGAATTTGGATTCAACATGAAAAATTGTACCATAGGCGATCTTCCTGACTCAGCTGGCAAAACTTTGCTGAACCGTGTAATTGAACATTTTTTTTTCACAGATTCCTTCTTATCCAACTCAAAGACATTTTTACACGCTCAAAAAGAGAATTAGGAGTGCTGTTCGATGTTTATAGGCTGCTATTTAAAAAATAATGTGAATGAAGTCAACGTTAAAAAAAATTAAAAGCACCTAATTATAGCAAATAATTCAACTTTTGATCAGAACTTTTTTTTCGTAAAACTAATTATAAAGGCTCCATTATCGATGTTCCTTGCTTTGTCCTCACGCTGTAAAATATTACCTATATGAGCTACGCACAATTCTGTAGATATTCTCATAATTACAACCGTTGCGGTACGTACATCGACTTTATTCGGTGGCTGTTGAATGTACATACGATAATCATAAACTTTGTACCTACTGACGCTCGCGCTTGCCTAGAAAAAAAGCAACAGCAATTTATATTTATTTAATGTAATGTAAGCGATAATTTATTTCACAGAAGGTTAATGACATCTGTTGTTATTATTGGTCAATAATTCAACTTGTCCTACATTCGCGTCTTGGTAATATACAGTATGATCTATTCGTTGCTCAAGGTTGGCGGTCTATCATTTGCTAATTAATAAATAGACTTCTGCTATTTTGAATTTCGGAATTTACATTGATTACTTTTACTTTAACCGTCGAATGGTACTATTTCATTTATTATATCACATCCTGGTTAGGGTATTCGCAGATTAGTAAATTTTATTTAAAATATGTGAAATATTAAATTTACAGCAACAATCAATTATTTAAAAAAAGGGGGTTTATAGAACGCTTTCTTGATATTCCTTAAAATATTTACCGAAATATCTGATAAGTACCGAAATAATTTGCCAGACGTTGATTAGAATTATTTAAAAATATAAATCCAATAAAAAAAATATTTACAATTGTTTTCTTAACTTTCAAGCGTCTGCCAAAGAAGCTTAAAAGAGGTGTTGAAAAGTAAAGCATAATATTTATTCGCTTAACGTACAAAAATAAGAAAGCAATATACTAATCCCAAAGAACCTGAAGTAATAGAAGCATCTGTTTATATAAATACGTAATCAATGGAGGGATATCTTTTTGAATTATTTTTTATATTGGTTACAACTGCATCTGTAACTATTGCAGATGTAAGCGGCCGTATGGATCATTAACTTGAAAAGTCAATTAGAAAGTTTTCCCATGAAACTAGTTTGTCATATCGTATTTGTTAGCATATTCTTAGAAAAAACTTCGAAAATTGTTCATTCGTATTGTGTAGGAACTCAAGCCCATTGATCACGTAGAGCAACTGATTTGAGACTCGCCTAAATGATGACAGTATCCTCAACAAATCCTTCTTCTCGGACCAAACTTGGTTCCACCTTAATGGTTTCGTTAACAAACAAATCATACGTAAATAGCACAGTAAAAATTCTTATGTCCTGATACAGAAACCATTGCATTCTGAAATGGTGTTTCAATAGCAGCCTCGCGGCAAAGAATTGTTGGTACAATATTCTTTCAAGGCATGGAAAACGCAGAAAGTTATCGTAATAACTTTTTACAACCTCTTTTAAAGCAGTTGCCTGATGACAAACTAGTGGATCAATATTTCCAATAAGGCAAATACCTGTTATAAACCTGTTAGGCTTCGTTCACATAGGGCAAAGCGAAATTAGTGTAGGAATTTTACAATTGAGACCAAGGATTTGCTTAAATTTATATGTAACAACTTAGAAGCAGGCCCTCTAGGCCTAAAGCTATGTGATTCTCTTCCATTCCTTTCTGTCTTTTGCTGTATCTCTTCAGTTACGAATCTTCAAATCTCCTTCTCCTTCAAATCTTCCTTTACTGCCTCACTTCACCTTTTTCCTCGGTCTACCGGATTTCCTGTTTCTTTCTGATTTCTTTCAAGTCAGCGTGGTGTGTTAACCATAGTAATCTTCTTACTTTTACAAATTGCTCAATTGATTTATCTCATAATAATTATGTGTTCATCTTTCTGTCCCAGACAAACTCCGTACTCTTTCCTTCAGAGAGCCTCCGTAATATTTTCCTTTTGTGAATGTCTAATTTCGGTTGGTCTTTTTGATTAAGAATCTATTTCTCACATCCACAGGTTAAAGTTGGTGGTTTTGTGTATATTCTTACTTTTGTTTTTTTCAACACTTTGAATTTCAGGACTTCGCGGAGCCGTGACAAACAGTATTTCGCAATCCGTAGTCTATTACCTTCGCATTTGTTGGTTATTAATACGCCTAGGCACACATTTATCTTTTACATCTTCAAGCTCGCATATATTATCAGTTTTTCGCTTATACTCGTAGATTTCGGTTTCTGTTACATCCTATGCTGTTCTTAAGTTTCATGAAGTTGAATTGAAGTTCCGTCATTTCAGCCCTTCTTACCAGTTGTTTTGTTATCCCTTCCAATTCTTTTCCGCTTCTTGCCAGGAGTACCACGTCATCAACATATGCGAGGCATGGGTTTTCTTAAATAGATTTCCTACCCTGTTGATCCCTCTTTTCCTTATTACCATTACCCCTTCTAACGCCAAATTGAATTAGGTTGCTGACAGCAGATTCCCATGAAGTACAAATTCAAGAACAGCAGAAAATATTGTTAAAGTTTATAACTATGCAGTAGATTTTCCTCCGCGTGCTCCTGTTATTTTATTTTTCCAAACCTAAAACAACACCACACATAATACAGCAACTTACTCAATACATTCAACATGTCTATCAATTATGTGAATTAGGAGCAAGAAAGGAATGGCACCGTATAGTTCATTAACCGCTTATTTCAAAGATCCACACCAACCACAATAAGGACCAATAACACATTACCAACATAAAACAACTTTGTTATCATCACATCCAGTTTGAAAATAATTGAATTTATATCATATACACAGTGGTTTGTTATATCTCCATTTCACAGCAACGGATAAATACTTATCAAAAGCGGTTGTTATGTTTTTCGCAAAAACCACATGAATCGGAATCGATTTTATTGTTCACAGTCAGTTGGAATACGTAAAACATACTTTTTGTTAAAGCTTGAACGTGTAAAATCGTAGAACCACCGTTCTTCAATTGACAACCCCGTTAGAAAGTCATAATTCTGCAACTATTTCCAAATTGCCTTCTACTTAGTTCCTTGAATTAAGTCCAAACAAATTAGCAATCAGATATGTTTAACCTCATACTCATTTACCTTTTCACTGCATCATTACCAAACTGACCCAATTTTGTTTTCATGAAATTGAGTACGGCTTACCAGCAGAGTAATTAATAAATACCGTAAGAATCTGCACTTTCTACAATTTCACGATGCACAAGCATTTTACTATGCTTAAGAAACCGAGAAAATTGTAGTTTTACATATGGAACAAAGGGTATTGAAGAGTTTAAACCATAAATATAATTTCAGAAATGTTAATAGAACGGTAAAGGCTACTAGATGTGGATCTTCTTAGGCACATAACTAACTGATGTAATAAAGAAAAGATTCGATTAGATTCGCTACTCGATGTTAAAGAATCAAATGAGTCCTCAAGTTTACTTACATATGTACATTAATTACTAGTATAACCGGATATATGTTCAAGTGGTTGGTAGTTGTCTTTAATAGCTAACGTAAAACATTTTTTTCAAAACCAGGAGCCATCGTTTCTCAGACATTTACGTTTCATTATTATAGTATATATCACTTCTACGTATATTTTGCCATGTTTGTTTTACTCATTGAGTTTAATAGATGATTTTTTAAAGATGGAATGAAACTAATTTCTGCTACACTCTCCCTCCTCTGGTGGAAATTAGAAGAACCATGGTGGGCAAAGGGGGGCATTTCCTTTCCACCATTAAGTTGATTCCTCTGCACAACATCGTAACCTATTGCAAGGCAATGGTTAGAGGCCTAAAGGGCTTTTCAATATTGGGAGAATGCATAATGCACCAATTTTGTGAGATTTCTCGCTATCTCGTACATAACTGTAACCATACACCACTTGGCAACATTGTGTTTATACTGTTATTTTTTTACACAAAAACAACATTAAATGCGCTTTTATGGGTAGAAGGTTTACTTGCTATATCGTTGTCATCAGCAGCATGAGGAACGCCGCCCACCCATTTGCGCCTCAGCAGCAACTGGCCGAGTAAAGTCAAGTCCGGTAGAAAATGTCAATGTTTTACGGTTGCTGATGCTCGCTAATACCAATTCGTTAGACGCCAATTTTTTTACTGGTCAACCAATAATAGTCGATAATAATAATAATAGATACGAATAGGTATAGTAATGTTATATAGGAGAAAAATTGTTTTTCCTAAATTAAGAGCGGGAAGTGTCCCTTAGTAAATAAATACCAAATAATGAAACTTATTTAATTTTCGAAATTATGCTAGAAATACAATTAAATTTTTCCTTGACTATTTGTAGAACAATAGTACATTTAAAAAAAAATTAAGATTTAGGATGTGAAGAAAATGGGACGAATTATTTAGTCGATTCACCGAGATCATCATTGAAGGGACTAATGAAAAGTTCACACAAGGAGAGGGAAACGTTTAGGAACAAAGAAAAGGATCAGAGAAACTTTGAAGCTGAATGAGTGGACACAGATACACGGCCTAAGGCGGCTACGTTTTATGCAAATTTGTTACATTACACTATATTCTGTATAAATTTAAGGTAAGTGAAGATGTTTTTCAAAACATAACACAACAAAGCCGAACAATTATAGTGTTCAGTATCTGACTGAAAAGATAGTCACATGACAGTATACCCCAGAATAATAGGTACAGTTACGACCAATGAAAATCGTACATTGTGACAAATAAAAGATGTTGCATTCGGTCAATTTTCTAATAAATTAACAATAAATTATACTATTAGTATTCGTGTTGGCACCGCGTTATTGTCGTAGCTTCTGCCGACTTCTCGTCAAACGTCTTCAAGACTGTTACTGCACACTCACTGGGGGCTATTAGTTCCGAAGGAGTTCATATAGAGCTTGTTACGAATGAATTGAACGGAAAAGCTACGAATCAATGAACTGCGTGGATTGCCAGGAAGTGTAATTAGTTGGAATGTAAGGGGTAGCCACCGCTGCGATTTAAATTGTTGGAATGTTTTAAAATTTTTGTAGATTCACGGATTTTTCTACTTAAACTGTGGAATCTGGTTTGATGGAAAAGTAGTCTGAGAGCTTGAATTTGGAAGATGGTTTTTATGTTGTTCCCGAAGAGGATCTTGCTGATGTAATCAGTAACACCTTAAATGTAGAGTAGATACGCTTACTGAAATTCAGGTTAAACGAGGAGACTTGCTGTGGAGAAGGGTTGATGTGGCGGTTAATGGTAGCTTGAATATCTTTCCTAGAATAATTATTGCAAATCAAAGTTTCGGTGAGGAAGTGAATCAGGTTCATATATGGAAATGACCCTTTGAATAAGAGTATTAATAACATCGCGTTTTTAAGCTGCATGATGGCGTGAGGGTCCATTGAGTGCGGACGAAATGTCGGCAACGACGCGGTTCCAACCCGGAAATCAAGAGTATAGTGATATTGATGACCGCCGGAGCCTACGTAACAGATTAACAATAAATTATACTTTTTAAATAATTTGATTCAGGGGCGCACGATATAATATAAAATCTATTGAGCAATAAAATGAATAAGAAAGCAACAAAGAAAAATAAATTAACATTTTATTCAATGTATGGTGGCTTTGTGTAAGGTGTTGGTATTGAAAGATGGAAATAAGAGAGGTTGAATGAATAGAACCGGTTTCGCACGTGGAGTACATCTTCAGGTCAACATTATCTATTCCAGTAAAATATATAGTATAATTTAATACTTTTAACGTTGTGACCAAAATTAAATATAAATCATATCCTGAAAAAGAACAAGCTATAACGTCTGGATATTATTTGAATATTGAATGAAAACTTCTTGAAACTCATTTATCTATCTTTCTAAATCACAATTAAATATTTACACACAATTTTTAAAGTAAATAGAATTTCATTCTTACTTCCCTATTTTCGTGTGACTTTTAAAAGTGAAAAATAGGAAATTAATAAAACGTATGGTAAACTTATATGTAAAAAACAAGAACTATTCTATCAATTTATTCTTGCTATAATGGATTACTAATTACAATGAAATTCTTATGGAAATTAATGGTTGTAAGCTACTTTCTGGGCGCTGGTTTATTACTCTTCTAATCATAAGCAAAGCAAGATACATTTTCCGATGGAGGGACTCAGAAACGATTAGTTGTGAAGTGTAATGTACATAGTATGTTTGCAATAATTCTGTCAAGCGCCTATTATCCTACATCGCGGTCGGTACGATTGATGAAGGTATTTGCACTTATGTAACCATGTGTAAAATTATCGCGTCGGCGCTGTTTTAAACGAAACAATATTAATGAATTAAAATAGAACGTGGTATCTGATCCTGAACTTGACATTCTCATAACTCAGTAACTATCATTAATTGATCTTGTTTTCTAGAAGCTTCTTGACCTCTCTCACCAGACAACTGTCTTGTACTGCATCATAAAATAGCTACGGGTAACTTTTATGCAGAGATTAATTATTTTGTTTAAACTAAGGAAACAAGTTTAAAGTCACTTTTTTTTTGTAGGAATTCCAAACATCTCTTTGAAGTGAACCTCATTTATCGCCATACATTGTCCAGCAAGTTTACAAGCACGTGGAAATAAATAGCGAAAATAAGACAAATGTTCGTTAGGATTCTGCATAAAACGAATGGATTTATTTATAAAGGATGGAACAATAAGTTTTTTCAGTAATGAAAAAAATTTACTGTAGCTATAAAAGCACTCTCTGGATTGTGTGTTTGTGTGATTGAGTGTTAATAAACCTCAGCAAAATGCAAAGAATTACATTACATGCAGAAAAATATTGTACCTTGAAATTGCCCCCATAAATAAATTTTACAGATTACTTTTCATAAATATCTTTAGAAAAACAAAAGAATATAATATTGTTATCAGCTTAAATTGTTCGTAAATTAAAAAACAGTTTACATCCCCGAATATCTCGGAAGCTTAAAACGAAATTTTCACACCACAAATCAGCATAAATCGAGTAAAAAACGATGCCATTATCAAATTTTCAAAAATCGAAAAATTTGCACGGTAGCTTTTGAATTGATGTCTGTACCAACACTCAATCTCAAACATCTCGGAAACCGTACGAGCACAAAACGAAATTTTTGCGACACAAATCAGCACAAAACGTTGCTATTTTCAAATTTTCTAAAGTCGAAAAATACCGAACAATTACGGGAATATTTTAACGAAATAAGCTTCTCAGCAACAAAAGGAGCATGCAGCAGAAAGCTATCCTTATGAAAGAGAAAGGGAAGAGGGGAGAAAGGGGACAGCGGTTGGAGGAAATAAGGAAGCAAGTTGAAAAGGAGGAATTGTTGTGGAATAAATATGTGGCTGATAATACCACTAACACCTATGAATGGGAGGATTTCGGAAAAATCAGAACCTATCATATGCTAAGAAGAGCCAGGAAAAGAAAAATGGACAAATAATAACAAATGAATACAAGTTATAACCAAGTGACAAAAATATTTCAACGTTGTAATGGAAGGAAAGGATATAACGCGATAATTACAGTTGGTAAAATATACGAATGTATTACGGAGAATAGACTACGTCAAGAATTGAAAGAAAAAATCAGTGACAAGCAACACGTATTCGAAGGGGGTCTACCCTCTCTAGGAACACAAGATCTAATCTTCATCCTATAGCAACTAGTAGCTAGTAGTTTGGAATGAAACAAGGATCTATACCCATGCTTTGTGGATTTACGTAAGTCACTTATCCGTGTCCCGAAAGAAAAAATATGGCAAGCTCTGGGTGAAAAAGAGAAAAACAAAAAAAACAACAAAAATTCAAAGGAATTTATAGTGACTAGAAGTGTGAGAAGATCTAGCAGGCGAAGTCGATGAGATCTCACCAAGAGCAAGAGTGTGTAGAAGCTAACAAGAACAAGTTATTATAAGAGAACTAATGTATACAGAGAATACCGAAGCAATGGCTTTTCCCAAGGATGAATTCTCAATATTAGGACAGACAACAGACGAATTAAACAAGTTGGAAGCTTCGAGATCCTCCGGGCAAGTCTGGGATAAAAAGCAAATATGGACTGCGAACTTAATAGTGGAATTAACAGTGCAACAAACGCATATTACGTTTTGGGAAGAAGAGGATTTTAAAAGAATCCCAAAAACGTTAATTAGTTACAACAACATGCCCTACAGCAATGGGGCATGGATTTTAAGTGAAAAACATAAAGAGATGAATGTGCTGCGACGAATAGAGGGTGGACAAGTTAAGAAATGCTGAAATCAGAAATTGAATCGAAGCGATGTTTTTAAAAACAATTGAATGACGGAGGACAGTGTTGAAAAAAGTATGGAGAATGGGAGTATCGGGCTATAAGATCCAGTTCGGGCTAAAAGATTGGAACGCCAATTTGGCAACGATTTTATCTAACAGTAAAAGAGGCGAAGATTGAGTAAGCAAGAAAAGCTGCTGTGGTGATTGCCCTTACTTCCGTATATCTTATTTCTCGATTATCTCGGGAGGCAAATTAGCACAAAATAGAATCTTTACGGCATAAATCAATATAAAATAGCTACAAGACAATAGCCTGGAAATATTTTTGAAGTTGGCTTACGCTTGTCAATCCCAAATATCTCGAACACGAAAGAATAATTTTAAGGCACAAACACGCAGAAACATAGACGTCTTGGAATTTTAAAAAATCCAAAGCGCGGGGACCAATTTCTCGTACCCAGTAAAAAAGACATTTAAATTATTTAGTAAGCCAGTATAGAAAATACAGATTTTTATGGAAAAAATATTTTCTTAGTTCACGTAAAGCTCTATTCTACAAACGCGCATTTAATGTATAATTATGTTAAACAATCCAAGGCCATCTCATGTTCGAAAGCTAAAACATGAACCAGTTCGTTCATTCGTATTATTTCGCCGAACACAGGTAACACAGGTCAGGTAAGTAAAATAGCTGCCGGTTCTGCAATGTAGAGGACGCGTTGAATTACGATCTTTAATTTTACACATGCTACTTGCTACGAGTTGCGCTAAGTTACAGTGATAGTGCGCGTGGTGTAGGATGTAGATGTATGCTTTTGTACGATAAAATACTATCACTACATATGAAACAGTTTTTAAAAGGAATCTGTTCGTCCACAGTTGTCTGTTTGCTTAATAATTCAAAACTGATTCGCACTCGAGGGATATATCAAATTTCCGTGGAACATTAACATTCCATCTGCAGTTTTGTTTTTTATACCGGTGTAACAATGACTACAGTGGAATTATACGTAAAGGTATTTTCAAATGATTTGCTTTAATATAGTTAAGTTTAGGAAAATCTATTATATTGAAAGTTAAAAATCAAAGTGAGAAAATGTTCTATCCATCTTATTAAATTATACAGATTTTATTTGATCAATCATAAAATTGATTACTTTTAAATTTAAAACATGAAATTGTGTGTAAAAGAATATTTTTTACGCGCAAATTTTTCTTATCGTGCCTATATTTAATTGTAAAATATTTGCGGAACATTTTTTTCTAAAATGGAAAAATTACTAAGATTTAATGTGCTCTTGATTTGATATTAAAAAACCTGGAAGGTGCAATTTAAAAATTCAAACGTATGCACAAATTATCCGTGTTCAATTATCAGAATTTGAACTGTACGTATCTTATATTGCTCATTGTAGTTATTTGATCGATTACCTTTAATGTTTTATTTAATCAATTAAACTAAGGGTAAAATTAATTATAAGTAACATTTATGTTTGTAAGTATGCACAACTATATTTATTCACTCATTTAACGAAATAGTTTTGGATAACAATGCAGACTAGCCAAGAGAATACATTTTTCATGATTATTTGAATGTTGTTATATTTAAATCTCTTTTTCATATTTTCTTTCTGAAAATAATGAGTTATTAAACCGGTTTATATATATAGGGCAACGCTATCAATTGTGCAAAAACTGTGCCTGATAACATAGACACTTTAGATATGGGTAGATGATTCATTGTGAGCATTTGAAGTACGAAATTATCTATTACACATATTTTTTATTTATTAATTACTTACTTTATATTTCGTTATAATGGGATGGATTAAATTATAAAGTAAAACCAGGATCAAGAGAGTTACTTTTTAAAATGTCTATAAGTGTTTATAAGTATTTTTGGTAAACAATGAGTAAGCCAGGTAGTAAACCAAAGGTGTTTATTTGCTTTTATGACTTCATTCACTTACCTATGATTTGTCATCTGGTAGATGTGGCATGTAGGAATTTTTGTGTACCTACGTAAAATGATTGATAAAGTTATCTCATGATAAGATCATAGAATTTGGTCTTGAAGATATTTCTCTACGTCTTATTACTTATGATTAGTTTAATACAGAGATCAAATTAATCACTTATATTACACAGAAAAAAAAAAATTTGGGAAGATTCAAACAATTGAAAAGATCTTCAACAATCAAGGATAAAGATAATGTGTTCTAAAGCTGTTCACAGAATGGTTGTAACAGCTTAACGGATTATGTTGAACAAATTCTGTGACCTTTTGCTAAGTTGCATTTAATTGTACATTGAGAACAAGGATTTGTTACTTCAAGGAAACCTGCATTGAGTGAAAGAAAGAATATTGTTCAATATGATTAAAGAAATATTGCTTTCTATCAAAGAAATTGATAGCAATGATACTATTAAAACAACTAATTATTTTACTTTAAGAAATCGAATTTTTAAATGAAAAAAACGTCACATTCTTAACCAAAGAAATAGTGAAAAATACGTAACCAAAAAAATGTTGCTAATAAAGCTGTCCATGGTACTGGTGGACTCACTCACGGAAAGCGTGAGAGGAGAAAATGCTAATCAGCGCACATGTTTCTGCCAACCTGGCGTTATCAATGTGGTTGCGGGACCACATCGCCGTTTGCCTTTTGGCTTATATTGCTTTGTTTCAAAAACGACGAGCCAGGTGTGTCTCTTGGCGCTATCTAGTGCTAAGAGATACAAGCGCCTGCCATCCAGAAAATACACCTGGTTCGTCGTTTTTGAAGGACATTTCCTTGACTTTAAGAAATCATTTTTTTGCATCTGATGTCAAGCTTATCTATTCTTTGACAGAAAAAGAAATATTTCAAAAAACTACTGTTTTTTTTTTCTTTTTACTAATAATTCAATAATATTCCTGATTATAATAGACGCCCGACTAGGAAATACGTAACTTTGTTTCAATATACATTTATAAGCTATAATTTTATAATTTATAATTAACTGAGAAACACTTACTTAGTAAACATTGACATTACGAATGTAATGATTGCATGATTCCAATGGTCTAAACGTATAATTAAACATTACTCCAACGTAGATACGTTACTTACTATTTGCAAGGACTGGAATAGCGGTAATGAAGACTTTTGTAGTGTTGCAATGACATTCATTATTACTTGGGGTGGTCTTGAAATTTTAATTGACTTATTTTGATGGTAGCAACTTCTTTATATTAGGGACCGGAGTGAAGGGAAATTTTGAAAATAAAAAATGCAGCTAACCACGTTCCCCGTCGGGTCAAAACTGGCTCTGAGAGTTCTGGGATATTAAAATGCTGTTCATGATAGCCCTTAGTATGTTATTCATTTACATCTGGACAGCAGTGGTGAATAGTTTCGGCTACGAGATGTAACGCATGCAGTATGTAATAAATTAGGGAAAGTTGGTTTAAGTGTGTTGCCAACATTTTGAACTTTTGTAAAATATCGCATTTTTAATTGTTTCATCAGTACACAATTGAAGTCTTCTACTGGCTATTGAATTTGAAGGTGACGATCCACTTGATTTTAACACTTTCACTATAATATGCAACATCGCTTTCTCCATTAGGTCAAATATTATAAAGACTAGACAGACTCGTGTTTATTCGTTTCATGAAAAAGGGTGCGTGTTTCCTACTGGTTTCCCTGAGAGTCGACAAAGCACGAGCCTGTCTAGTCTCTGCTAATTTCGTAAAGTGCTCGGAAAGTGCAAGAAAAGTAACCCTCTCGAAATTCGCACTATAGCTCTTTTCTCTCATGTGTTACTTCCTATATAACGCATTAGTACCGTAAATAACTATAATTTCCCTAATAGAAGTAGTAGAACAAGAAAAACTCCAACTGGTAGAGTATATATTTTCTTTCGTAGTATAACAGGTTTCTAGCGCCAACCTAACATAGCAGTTACCTAATGTAACAATTATGTATACAATTTCTGCTCGAGTACTATTTTTTATTCAAGTATTGTGTAATGGCACCTTGCATGAAGGTTCTTGCGCTTAATTGCAGTATGTCTCGAATATTATCATAAAATGTAACAAAAATAAAGTTAACGAAATGATTTATTTCACCTTGGATTTGATCTTAATCATAATCATAAAGTTTATAATTGCTTCTGCGATAGTGTACAAGTTGTCCTAGATACAATTTTTAACATGAAATCTCGTTTGTTATAAGATTTATAAGCAACACAGGCTCTGTTAAATGAGATAAATTATGCAGCAGTATTAGAAGATGAATGTGAAATTTAATTTCGCCGTTACATCGATTGCATAATTATTTTTTATGGAACAGTAAGCGGGCTTCTAAATAGTCAATTGCACTTTTTTCTTTCTTTATGATACAGCAAGTGTTGTATCTTAGAAAATAATAGGAAATTGAAATCGTTAGAAAATCGTCTTATTTGTCAGTAAAATTTAAATTGTGTCGTTGAATAGTATAGAATCATTGTTCCAGTTGCGTCCCTGCATGACTTGCATTATGGTAAATAAAAAAATAATAAAAATAAGAGTATCCATTTGTGTTTCGTCATCAATGTATTTTTGGAAAATTATTAAAATTTGCTGCAGTCAAAAACAATCACTATCGCGATTAAATGAAGGAGTAAGCTGACGCTAATTTCAATTTCTGATTCGAGTTATCACGTTTGGTGGTACTTCTAATTTCAAGAAGAGTTCTACTTATATTTCGAAGTTCTCGTCGCGTGTAATGAATAGTTAGAAAAAGCTGTGCTTGAGAAAGCAATATAAACATAGTGCTTATGCGTTGGAATATGGCTATATCAGGTTGGTTCTCATTTTAATATTCTAATACTCATTTAAAATTCATTTATCGATTTCCAATTGAAGCAGCAAGAATGTTCTTGAGATCTATAATCCCTAAATTAATAAATTTGGAAAAATCAGCAATTTCTAAATTTTCCCCTCGCACATAATATTACACAGTGTAATATATGGATACAAGCTAAAATAATATTTCATTGGAAGGAAACTGAAAAATTGTAATTGTAGGTCAATATAGGAGTTATATTGATCAGACTCGAAAGCACCACTCGCCAGTCCTGCCGCTGGTACTGCGTTTTCTATACATGCGCCTAAGTAGTTCGTGATTGTGCATTCAAACCTATTTATCGCCTACGTGATTACTTCCCAGCAGTGTACAAATCAATATTTCTGCTCATGTATTTTTAAAGTAAATTCGGTAAATCTGAACTCTAACAATGCCCTCGCAATACGATTCTTTAACATTACATCTGTGTTTTTAATTAAAACAAAAATTAAAAACGTTATGAAATATTAAAAAAAGTAGCAAAAATATTGTATTGCAATTTTAAGCGTTTCAGAGCACTTGACTACGTTTGACCTTTCTTACAAGATAAACCAGCTTTTTAAAACAGTAATACCGAAAATGTAATTCATGTAGTAGACATTTGAGCTAAATCAGTTAATTCCTGCCAGGAACATAATTAACTGTGTTTGCATTTATTATTTCCTACCTACTTATCTTATGCTGGTATGTATTGAAATTACTTTCACCAAGTAGAGTGCTATTGGTTTGACTTTGAAAGCTATTTATAAATAGCATTTAAGTATCGCATATTTGCCATATATGCCTTCAGTTTAGTATTATTTGAAAAGCTGGTCGAGTTAATAACCTTGCTTTCTTCATATACAAAAACGAAGTGAACTTGGTTGTATGGTACGGCGATTTACCATTAGGAAAATTAAGTCACAAGACAATACGCAACCTACTAATACCTGATTTCCAATGCCACATATGAGGTTTTTGAGGAAAAAGGACATTTCAGTGTATTGCTCCATCGGTTGATTGGAACGCCAAGTATTATGAAACAACATTTTTCTGTTATTTACATTAAAACAATTACAAATAAGTTACTTTATTAGATTCCTATAAAGTGTTAATTGTAGACGAATGTATCATTAGGATGGGAATTGATGTATACGTATGCATGTATACAGAGCATTTCGATGAAAACTATCCACCCAAAATGATTGTAAATCAGTTGATTTTCAGGAAGAAAGACAAAAATACCTTAAAAAATAATTTAAAATGGGACATGCCTTTAGAGGTGTAACTTTCACCCCCGCCACCCCCTCAAGTCTTTTTAATGGAACGCCTTGTGCGTTCTTTTTTTTTGGCGCAAACATACAATACATACCAGGCATTTGTTTTACCTTCTAACTATTTTTTCCGTTAATGGTATTTGGTAGTTTTAGATACTTTTCTGATTTCGATTATATTCTATCACATACTGATAGGATTTTAAGCACTGATGAGATTACTCACCAAATTATAGGGGAAGGGAGGGAGAGTTGAAACTTATGAATAGGCCTGCAGAAACGAAATTAGCAGAGACGTGTTGCCTACTGGTTTCTCCAAAAGTCGACAAAACACGACTTTGTCTAGTCTCTGTTAATTTCGCGAAGCGCACGGAAAGTGTACTCGTTTCTGCAGGCTTACGTGGGACACAGCAAGTTCTTCACTATTAGATTTATAACAAAACACCGCTGTGGTTATGAGTTGAGATCGTTTCAGTGGCATGTTATTATTCAGTACAATTCGATGTTGTTTGGATATGGAAAGTGTATGGACCAGAAGCGGTGGGCTCATAAGACCGCAAGCTCGCGCGTGCGTCTTGGTATATCCATAAGAAGTTCAGCTGTCTAGATAAACAAAATTATTTAAGTTTGTATTACGTAATGATTGCGAAAATACACTTTAAATATCCCGCGCCATCTTATTTATTTCGTGTTGAACATTGAAATGAATTATATACCTTATACCTCATACATACAGGGTACAATAAATAGGTTGAAGTGAAATGTTTGGCACGCGACCTTAGAAACTAAGTCAAATAATACGACACCAATAACCAATGACTATCCGGTGTATATACATTTGGCACGCATGATTTCCGCGGCCGTCTTATTTTAACTACGGGGGAAGTGTTTAGTATAGATTCTTCCCGCGTTTTTATATAGTGACAAATAACTGTGTTTATAATAACCTTATCTTAAAATTGAACAGTATCAATATAATTTTAAGAAGTGGCACTTTCTCTGGAAGAAAAAATTCAAATAAAGGAGTTAGGTAGGCTATAACCTCAACCAAAATTAACCAATAGCGCTAGCGCCATAGAAGAGCTGAAAATAGTACGGGGACACGACGATTTTTTCTTGTTTTCCGTGTGTGTTGTTCTATAATATTGCGTTTGGATCATCAGATTTCAGTTAAACTGGAGTCCGCCTGAAAGATCTGTATTGTTTAACCGCTAAAATAAAGAAACATGAGGAATTTCGTGGTCACATTAATGCTTGTACGGTATTTGCTTTATAAAATATTCTAATAAAACTCAGTTCCGCTTATCGACAGCAGATTGATGATACATTTACCCTCACGCTTTTTCTAATCAAGGGTGGCCAATGAAAGACTGTAAATACCACGTAGGCAGTTTGGGACAATCTCTCGTCGATCTAGTTGTCCCACCCGTTCTTTGGTAGCGTGGTTAAAAGCGTTTAAATTTTGAGGGTGGAGTTACTGATTTGATTCAACTCTCACCTTAAAACAATAATCTTATAATAAGTACGCTAAATGCATGTTTCTAATCTTTAGTACAGATCAAATATGAATTCAGTTACCTATACTTATTTACATTTAATGACTAAATAACTTCGAATTGTATTATATTGTAATTTTCGGCGCAACTTTGAATTTCTGCACGATAATGTGTCGAAGTACGTACAGTTGCACCTTAATTCATTAAACTTTGATTATTTAATTTTAATAGGCACAAAATATCAAAATTTAATTGAACATTTGCGGAATTTAAATTAGTTTTGGCTAGTACTCAAATTCTAACATTTTGATAATTTATGTTATTAAATTTTTTAATTAAAAAAAAACAAGATTCCATTAACATTACTTTGTGGGAGATAACCAAGGTCTACAATTATTTCCAGAAGTTTTTATTTTAAATATTTTTTTTTATAAAAAGACGCAAAACTCGCACAACACACTCTATTTGTAATCCAGCAGTCTAAATTCACAATGTCATGCCACAACGTCACGTTAGGCCAACTATTGAAAGATGAAGTCGTTGGATTGACATCGCCGAGACAACAGATAAACAAGCGGACATACCATAAATATAAAGAGTTTTTGACAGTAGACGTAGTTTTCGAAGAAACTTCTAGAAACGTAATTTTAATCAACGAAAAGTTATTGCATTCATTTAAAACTATTAAAAAACAATTCTGATGAGAACAAAGAAGAGCATAAACTCAAGGGACAAAAAGAAAACCACTCAAGAAATTGAGTGAAAGCAATTTTTAATCTTAACGGAAAAAGGGAGGAAGACGGGATTTTCAAAAGAAGAGCAACAAATATAAAACTACCTACCTATTTCCTGAGTAAATTAAAACCATTTCAGCAAAAATCATTGGAACTAAATGGGGGGACTTCTCACTATCATTCAATTCGATTATTCATTTTTATTCAATTTATTCGAATAATAACGTACCACTCTCAACTCATAACCACAACTGCTTTTTTTTTGTTACCAATCTAACAGTGAAAAATTTACTTTGACCTAACTCTCCCTTGTCGCGTTCCATCTTCCCGTTGATGAGGGAAACTTAGGACAAAATCCAACATACCATTCAGAGAATGTTACTACGATGTTAAGGTTAAGATTAGATTCCAAGTTATCATGATATTTTTATATCATTACATATCAACAATTATTAATAACGAACAATCTTCTTGAAGTCATTGATACGGAAAATTAGAAAAATCAAGATTCCCAACACTCCCCCACCTCCTCTACTGCAATAGTAGATATCAAAGAAAAACCAGTACGAACAGACATAAATATCATTCAGACCCACTTGTCACATACATATTTACTAGTATACGAACATATGCATAAGCCTTAAAGTAGATAGAGCACGGACCATATTTATAATTGCATCACGTACATAGCAGTCTTTTGGGTGCGCAACGCTTTTGAATTCATGAATTGTGTACCGTTTGACAGCGTGTACCTACAGCATTTACTCGTGTGAAAAACAAAGAAATAGCTGTAAAACAAGTATTGACTAATACGCACTCTACATGGTGTAATAATTTCGTAGGGAGGATAAAAGAAAGTTGCGGAGAGATATTTCTTATTGTGTTTGTTTAAATCTGATCTTTAGCGATTTAGTAGTTCTTTGAATATTGTTTTCTTTTTTTAATTTACCATTCTATTTTGCAACTCTATCTAGCTGAAACATATCTGGTCTAGCAGTTCAATGAAAATGGCTGTGACTTAAAGCCATTAATTGTAATAATAACAGATGATTTATATGGATTCTACCATCTTCGAGAAGCAAAGAAGGAACTCAAATTTTTCTTACGTTAATTGAATCGGAGCAATTATTGATTTAATCAAATAAGTTGTGTGGTGCGGAGTGTGCCGACACTTTAGTACAGTCCTTGATATCATTACGAGGGTTATCTTTCAAAGTATTCTCCACCAAGGTCGCTATACTTTTTCCTTCTTTCAAACCAAAGCCAAAAGCTCCAAAAGCTCATCAAAGGCAAATTGCTTCTTCCAGCGAGTGGAATCGTACCTTACAGCCCATTCTCCATTCTAGGGAACGTACACAAAACGTTGGGACTTAAATCAGGGGTGTAAAGAGGACAACTCGATGGTTTGCTGCTCTAAAATCTCAATCGTATTTTGAGCTGTGTGTGAGCTCGCATTAGCCTGGTGAGGGATGATTCGTCGTTGTGGGTTGCTTTTCCGAGGAACGCTTCTGGTAAACAAACGCGTGTATACGAATCGATATTAACTTCTCTGATCTTCTAAAGGAATTGTAGTAACATGACTCGAAATTGAGACAAAAGTTGCGACCATTCTCTTCGATTCACTTCGGGAACGAATAATTTTCCTTGGCTTCTCCTCATCTTGAATTATTTGGTTTCGAGTTCATGGGAATAAATCCATGATTTGATGATACTATAAACATTCTTTGAGCTTCCGTTGTTGAACCGGCCGAAATTTTTTCGACACCAATTGACTAGAACCGCTTGTTATTCTACAGGTAAAAGATATGGGATCCGACTGTAAACTATCTCGCTTAAAGCCAATCCATCATGCGGATTTTTTGAGGCTCAGGTCTTTGCAATGCCAAAAAATATCTCAATCTTGTGATATTTTCTCGGCTCAATTCCATATTTCGAGTGACTCCTTAGTTTGGGTAAATTGCTTGCCGTTTCTTGAAAAAACTTTGGACGTAAGTTGAATACATATTGTAATTAATGTTAACAGGGGACGTTTCATTGGTGGCACAAATATATGCAAAACTAAAAAGACAGACAAGTAATGTACGATACTTGGCTAGTCGTTGATTGGTTCATCCTAACTTATAAGAATAAGAAACTAATCAGATCTTCATCAATTCACTCACTTTAATTTTAATAAATTTATTAATTGAACTGACAAATTTTTAACAGCTTTGTATTGCTTTGCTTTTCAAATTCTGTGTAATTTGGAAATGTTGTGGTAAAAGTTAAAATGCATATATTTTTTTAATTGTTTTTAGTATCACAGTCGCCTAGCGCAATAGGAAGACCTATCGACAGTGATATATTGTGTGCGACACATAAAATAATTGCGTGAGTCAGAATGAGGTATTTTCTAAACTGGTTCCACATACGCTCGAAATACTCTTGGAAGCGTAAAGATGCTGAACTTTCTTAGACAACCTTCTAACTATGCAGTGTTTTCAAACTCGCAGATTGCATTGCGATTGACGACTCAGCAATAAGGCATCCATATACTTATCCGTGTAAGTAGCTGTTGCATTAGAATTTGTTCAACTTTGTGATATTACAGAATTATGGATGCGACTTCCTTATTAGTAAATAATATGTATTTCATGTGGGTGAAAGTGTTGTATGTTGTATCTATCACGCGAAATGCTAATGAGGAGTTGACGTAACTGTAACATCCGTACTTAGACGGAACAAGTAGTATGTGATAATGATAATCAGGGGAATTTGTGTTGTATGGAAAAAGCCTTTACTACAGAATATTTTAACATTGTATCGTTATATCGTTGTATACATATGTACACTACCGTCCATATTAGTTCGGACACACAAATAAATGTTGAAAAAACGAGAAAATATTCAAACTCATCTTTCCAAAACTTAAAATTTTTATTGCATTTTATTAATAGCCATTAAAATTAAAGTATAAAAGTAAAAAAAAATAATTCTAACGAAAAATAAACAAAAACGTCTTAAACATTCCGTTCATCAAAGAAATTTCCTTTTGCGCGAAGAACAGCTTTCACAATCCGAGGCATCCGCTCCACTAGTTTTTCAAAGACTATTTGGCATATTAGTCCATTCCTCTTGTAAAATGTTCCACAGGTGGCCTACAGAGGTAGGGCATACTTTTCGGATCCTCCTGTTCACTTCATCCCATAACAGCTCGATGGGGTTTAGATCGGGGCTTTGCGGCGGCCATGTCATTATTTGTAAAGTGCCATTATCTTTTTCTTCATTTAAGAAATTTTTACATATCACTGCTGAGTGTTTGGGGTCGTTGTCCTGCATGAATACAAAATTTTCGCCGATTAGACGTTGCCCCGATGGTATTGCATTTTCTTGCAGTATTTCTAAATAACCTTTTTTTCGCAAAATACCTTCGATTCGCTTCAAGTCTCCTGTACCGGCGTAGGAAGAACAACTCAAAACAAGCACAGAATTTCTTCCTTGCTTGACAGTTGGCACTACACAATCCTGCAACATTCTTTCGCCTTTCGCTTTTCTTACAAAAACGCGTCTTGATTGTCCGAACACCTCAAACTTTGACTCATCAGTCCATAGCACCCTTTTCCAATCATTCACTGCCCAATTTCTATGTGTTTCTGCCCACTGTAGCCGTTTTTGCCTGTTTCCCCGTCGAAGTAGGGGTTTTCTTGTTGCAACGCGGCCGTGAAGATTTGCAGCTTTTAATCTTCCTTTCATTGTAGTAACAGAAATTTTTCTTGCACGGTCGCGATTCATTTCGGCGGCGATTTCTGGTGCTGTCAGTCTCCTATTTCGCTTGCTCAGCAATTTTATACGCTCATCGTCGGCGTGAGTTGTTATTCTCTTACGACCTGAACGCGCCCTATCTCTTAAACTGCCCGTGCGTTGATTTCTCCGAATGATATCACTAACAGTCGATTTATTAACATGTATTTTTTTCGGAAATTTGACGCACCGAATAACCTTCTTGATGAAAAGCAACAATTACAGAGCGCTTTTTTAAACTTGTCGGTTTTCTTCTCGGCATTTTAATAACTTTAATACGCTATTAACACTAACGCACACACAAGCAGGTTTATTTAGAAACTAAAGCATTTACCAATACACAATAAACTTTTGGGTGGCCTGATCCCACCCCAAAGAGTATTGTAAATTTATTACTTGCAGTATTGACCCAAAAATAATCCTATTTGGGTCGATGAGGATTATCCTGAAAATTACTATATTTGGCCATCAAATATAATAGGTTTTTAACCATTCTCTAATCGATATTCTTGGAAGTTTGCCTATACAATTGATTATAAACTTCATAAAGGACCTAATATAAGTATGTTGTGTATATATAAACGCAATTATATTATCTTTTAGTAGAGTTTACAACATTTTACTAGGTGTCCGAACTAATATGGACGGTAGTGTACATAACATATTGGTATTATATTCGAGAGGAACAATACATGTAAAAACGAAAACAGCCTGCGGATGAACATTACAATTTAATAATAGATAAACAATGCAATACCAGGTGTGTCGGTAATTCTTTTCCGGTTTTTTCGCTAAAGAAAACACGTTACTTAGAATGGATAGTTAAAATTTATTTATTCAAAGTATTGGCCATTTGATTCTATACATTTTGTCCATCTCTCAGGCAATTTATGAATGCCATTCCAAAAGAACAGTTCCTCCTTTGAGCTAAACCATTCATCGAGCCATTTTTTAACTTCTTCGAAATCGGCGAAGTGCTGCTCTGCAAGCGCGTGCCCCATCGATGCGAAAAGGTGGTAGTCGGATGGAGCCAGGTCTGGAGAGTACGGCGGGTGCGATAAATCTTCCCATCCAAGTGATTTCAACATTTCTTTGACTGGTTTTGCTGTATGAGACGGCGCGTTGTCATGTTGCAAAATCACTTTATCATGTCTTTCAGCGTATTGTGGACGTTTTTCGATCAATGCACAGTTCAAATTGATCATTTGTTGTCGGTAGCGATCACTATTAACTGTTTCTCCCGGTTTCAACAGTTCATAATATACGACACCAATCTGGTCCCACCAGACACAGAGCATGGTCTTGCGACCAAAGCGATTTGGCCTTGCAGTCGATGGGCCAGCTTCGCCAGGTGATAACCATGATTTTTTTCGCTTGGGATTTTCGAAATAAATCCATTTTTCATCACCCGTTACTATTCGATGCAGAAATGACTTCCTTTCATACCTTTGAAGCAGAATTTCACTAACGATTTTTCGATTTTCCATTTGTCTGTCATTCAATTCATGTGGCACCCATCTCCCCATCTTTTGGATCTTTCCCATAGCTTGTAATCGTTCACAAATTGCTACTCGGCCCACATTCAACTTTTCTGCTAATTGTTTTTGAGTTTGTGTTGAGTCTTCATCCAATAGCTCCTGCAATTCCGCGTCTTCAAACGTTTTCGGCCTACCAGGACGTTCTTTATCTTGAACGTTGAAATCACCACATTTGAATTGTCGAAACCACGTTTCACATGTTCTTATGGTTGGAGCATGCTCACCGTAAGTCTCTACTAGCAAACGATGACTTTCAGCGGCTTTTTTCTTTTGATGAAACAAGAAAAGTAATGCGTGCCGCAAATGCACGTTTTCAGGCACAAAACTCGACATTTTCAAAAAATTATAAATCTATAACGCTGTTATTTTGGCGGAACGTAACTTGTGTAGTTTTAAGGTTAATGTCAGTAGAATAAAATTACATATGTATCAAATCATAACATTTCATACTTATGGCCAGTGACATCTGCCGGAAAAACCGGAAAGGAATTACCGACACACCTGGTACATGATATCAATTTAATTATTTGCTAAAGTATTGCAGTCTTTTTCGCTTTCACTCTCTGTACGTTCTCTCGTTTCTTCCCCAATCAATTCCAACATCTGTCTCCCACCATTTCTATGTTTCCTTCCCCGTGTGCTCAATCGTGGTTTTCCAGGTGTCCACAGTTATTTTGAGTTTTGAGTGCATCTAGCTAAACTGATTTCACATTTTCAGTTGTTCAACCACATTCTCTAAATGTGGAGTATAGTAACCTTTCCGGTATCAAAATTATGAGTAACGATAAGAACAATTTAATAAAACTTATAATACACTTACCTTTTAACTAAATTAGCCAATTAATTTTAATAACTGCATCGTGCCCACAAAAATCTATGCCATTAACGGCGCTGATAATTCACCTTTGAGCTATAAAAACACCCCAAAGAACTTCATAATGAAGCCGAGCTTAAATTTTTTAGTAATAGGGTAAAAACAAACTAGATTTTAAGAAGCGGAAAATATGAGCTTTTTATTATAAGATTGTCTCGGTGTTCATTCTACATTCGCAACAGAACTGAGTAGAGTGCAATTGCTGCAAAGCTTTAGTACCAACATGGATGTTACAAGTAATATTTTAGGTACGCTGAGCAGTACGAAATATAGAAAATTGCATATATAAGAAGTGTTACCTTTCGTGTAGCATTTAAAGGCAACAGGCAGTCCGTCATTATCACGCTCCGCTTCGAAATTTGCAACACACGATGCAATTTGCGATTTGCATCGACCACAAAATGTTCTCGCGAAACGTACTATTTTGTCAAAATAACATGTCATTTTGAGTGCAACCAACATTATTTAACTTACTGTCGATATTTCTATGAAACGCAAGATTAAATTGTGTTTGTTGGCTTCTGAAAGTTCTGCCAATGGTGTACGCTGTGGTATACCAGCCAAATTGTGATTGGCTGTGCTTGTTCACTAGGGTCCCTTTTTCTAATCGATCTACCGGCCTTTAAAGGGAAAAGGTGTCGATTCCTAAGCGATGTACAGCTACGGACTATAACTGCACAAAATACGAGGTAGTGCAAGTGATGTAGAAATCAAAGGAAAAATAGAATTGCAAGGTCCAGTTTCCGCTTGTGAGTTCAAGTAAGCTCGCGATGAACAGCCCATCGTGATTCTAATTGCGCTAAATTTAAACATTTGAATACAGCAAACGTGCATGCTCAGTAATCGCTTTGAGTGAGCCACTTTCATTAGAATTAGAATTAACGTTCTCCTGCCTCTCCCTCATTCGGTCGCCAACTAGGCCATACCCTTACAAGAAAAGTCACCCAACGTGGAATCGTTGATTTCGATGAAACTTCGCTAGTTTCTAGAACTAGTAGAACCAAGTTTTGAACAGGCTGTTTAATTACGTATTAATTGGGTACCATTATCCCTCCTGAACTTGTTTTCTTTTTCTCTCAGCATATCGTGTTCCCAAACAAATTCTATTTCAAACTACCATAAATATATAACAGTTTTTGTTTACCAATAAAAAAACGGTCGAAACTTTAGGTAGTAGTAAGACGAATTGGCTTAATTTAATGACGATCAGATACATTTAGATAATAAGGAGAAGGCGTAAATGCTTTCGTGTTTTAATTCTCAGAACAGTAATCTTGTTATAAATTGTATTGTTGTGATATGAACATTCTTATTTACTGTAATCCTAAATATTCCGTTTAGACTGGGCCGATTCGAAATTTCCCACTGAGGGTGCTAGCTTCCTTCTATCTGTTTTATATACGGCAAGCGGGATACTCCAGGCAAATAGCCGATTTCCCTATTCCCAATGATTTCATTGCAATGCATATAATAACTATGCTTTGACCGAAAATGCAATGACCGAGGATGTGTTTGATCAACGAAGTTATTTTTATAAAACCAAGATACTATGTGCATGGCATTAAATTGTGAATACTAAATTAATTAATTATTAATTAAAAGTGAATAAAATGGCACCTATACATTTACTTGAAATACACTATTGGTTAGACATAATCCTCTTAGAGAAGAAGAGTTATGTCATGTGGATGGAGGTGGGAGCGGATGAGAACAACTTTTTGAAATTTTCACATTTTTCAATATTTTTACGGAGGTAGTAGAAAAAACGATAGGTAATCCGATATTCGGAGGCGCTTATCCTTCCTTAGAAGCTATACCAGCAGAAACTACACATAATGTCAAGTTTCATCAAAATCAATTGTCCCCTGAATCATCGATTAGGAGACTTACTTTGTTACATACGTTGCTTACCTGTATTATCCACTTTGGTGAATAGTCTTCTTTATTGCTACGATAACATTCAGAAAACAAATATAAAGTAAAGTGAGAACTGCTTTGTAAATACGGTAACTGTAAAGGTGATTAGTATAGCAAATATTCTCTTGTACGCACATATTTTCAGTACTTAGCACTTAGCACTAATACGTTATTTGTTCGCAGTTTTTAAAGTTTAAATTGTTCTAAATTAAGACCTACAAGGTTCATATAAAATACCCTTACAATTTTTTATTCTCTTGTTATATGTATAACCAAGGAATTATGTTGCTCACGTTTTGAAGAAAAAATAATCTCCCAAAAGCATCCTTAATTCATGAATATAAGAAACGCATTATTGCTACCCTTTCATAAATAATGTTCAGAGATTCAGAAAATACCCTTGCTTTTGAGTGTTGGACCCTACTCTAGTGGATGGTGTGATAGTTGGGCGAAGTTATTTTGAATGAATAATATTTTTCTTGGCTGTGAATTATTTCTATTGTATGCAGAAATGAATGAAATAATTAACAAAAATTTTTTATTGAAGTTTTTTTTTTGTCATTTTAATAAAAAATATGGTATATTACAAACGCAAATTAAATAACAATATATTGTTATGATATTGTCAGATTTATTTTATTAGTGACTTTTAATTGCGAGGCAGTATTAATGTTCTTTTCCCACCAATTTCCCCCAGATTGAGTTTTTATCCTCGTAAATCAAAATTATATTTCTTTATATGAAAATTTGTGTATTACTTCACATTTAGACAGGAGTACTGTTGTTCGTATGTACCAATCAAAATTAATATTATCCTTATGGTATCCAACATAATCTCGATGTACCTAACAGGACCGTACTGAGGTATTTAGTAACTATGGCTGGAGATTAGAAAAAATAATCGAGACAATAAACAAACCTTTCGACAACCACAACTTTTCCAAAATTCTTCGTAAACAGATAACATTTAGCAATACCATTTGGACCTTCTATCCAACAAAATTTCACCACCTACGGATTTTCACTGTGGGAAGGATTTAGATAAATTAGAACCGAATTCGCAAGGATTTCGAGATAAGGACATTTTAGGTACCAAAAATTATATAAATTGTCCAAAAACAAACATAAATACAATTTTTACGTTTTAATTTTATTATTATATTCAGAATTCAGCTGTCGGTTAGGTGTTATAATAGGAATTTCCACCTATTTATTTTAAAAAGAAATTTGTAAAATTTCATCTAAAATAAAGTAAATAGTAACTCACGCTCACAAAATTTGCTTGGTTTACTTCTTAATCATTTTTCAATTTACAAAAAGACAAGTACGTGTGTTAACATACTTTGTGAAGATGTGGCTGTGAACCCGTCCGAAGACACATTCCTTTCATTTCTAATTAAGGATCTATTTATATAGCGATATAGTTTTCAGCATTAATGTCACCGGGTAGGGTAATGCCTGGCTATCGGTTCCATAGTTCTTAGTTTCAACCCACCGGGATCGCAACTCTTCTTTAGGGGAAAGTATTTCGAATGTACCTTATTTATTACTCGTCCAAGTTTTGGCGAATGGTGAGGAAATGTGGAACACTTAAGATGCCCCATAAGTAGAGCGCAATATTCTTGCTTGCCTTCCAGTGGTGTTTGACCGCGAGAGGTGGGAGGGATACAGAGCTGCTTCGTTACATGTCACTACTTCCCGACCTTCTCTGCATCTGTTTGCTAACAGGCTAAACATGTATTTATGGCAATTTTCAGACTCAATATATAATTGTGAAGAAATGCATGTAAATAGCGCAAAACACAAATTTAAAAAAAAACCGGAAGGAGACCGTATAAAGAATTTCTGTGATTTAACGATGATATTAAGTGCGTGCAATATACCGTTTGCAAAAATCAGACAAACAATGTTTTGTCAGTTTTGAAAGAAATGCAATCCAACGTGGGAACTACCAAGTCCACAGACGCTACGTAGGTATTTGCTGTCAGTGTGCGAAATGATCGAGAATTATGTGAAAACCATAGTAAAAAATTAACGGTTGTCGCTAACTATCAGACATTAACAAAATTTCCGTAGTATCGATTGTAGCACGGACAATGACTTGGAAGGAGCCAGCCTGTAAAAGACAGCAAAGATGTACTACCGAAGCTGTTCATAATGTATTAGTTAGAACACTAGGCAACTTTGAAATTTCACCAAAGCAAGTGTTAATGATTGTTACCCATGCTGCGGCGGTTATGCTTCGCACAGGTCAATTATCCAAAGATGTTCAACCGAATTTGCTGCATATGACATGTCTGCTTCATGCTTTACACCTTGTAGCGGACACTATTCGAAAATGTTCTCCCGATGTGGATCAACTAATAGCACCAGACGAAAGCGGTTTTTTTTTAAATGACCGAAACGTATTCGGCTATTTCGTTTACAATGTCCTGACATACCGGCACCGTCGCAGGCAATTCTTACACGATGGGGTACACGGTTAGAACCAGCATTCTATTATTTTAAACATTTTTAAAAGATCAAATTAATGATTTTACAACTGGACGCTAAAGAAGCAATTGCAATAAGTGAAATACAATTCCAAAATCCTCAAGTTGCAGCAGATTTGATAACTATTAACGACAATTACGTTCCAGTAGCCGACGCAATAAAAAAATTGCAAAACAGTTCGTTGTCCTTACGGGATTGTGTAGGTGTAATACCTCATGGCCGGCTAATGCTTCCCTGTGAATGGTGAAAGCGTTTGGAGATATTAAAACATGAGTTCATAATAAATAAATAATAAAATCGACGTTATTTTGTTGCAGTTCTGTTTTCAGTACTCCCAAGATCTTTTGTTTAAATGCGAAACCAATAATATTTGATGTTGAATTCCCAAAGAATTTGAAAACACCTTATTTGGAAATTTAAGGAATTTAGTTTAGAGTAGTTCGAAAGGACTTTATGAGAATGATAGTAAAAGGCAAAAACAAGTATGATGGTAGATAAGACAGCCAGAAATAAAACAATACACTCAACTAATCACTTCTAAGCAATCGCAATATTTTCCATAAATTAAATCTGAGTAATGAGATTCTCAACTAATGGAAACTCTATATCTATTTTGCTGTATCCGGGTTAAACGCCCTCCGTTATTTAAACTAAACCGCGGTCATTCTTTATTCTCGTACTTTACATTTCGTGGCATTTGTGAGAAGTAAGAGACATTCAAATTCGAGAAAAGTAGGATATTGTTTGACTTTTCTGAACGTGCTCGCATTATACTTTCATTACACGTTTGCGTAACGTTGTTTCTGTAACGTAATATTACGTGCTTACTCAACCTTGACCTCCCTACATCGATGATAATTTTATAACGAATATAAATATACAAATACAAAATATACAAATATAAATATAAATAACGAAATCGAAATATCGTGTAGAAAGTGGTTATTAATAGATAGGTTTAATTTTGGAATTTTAATGATGTGTATCACAAGGGCATTTCGAATAGAATTATAATTGTAACATACGGTAAAAAAAAAACAAAACTCAATACAATATATACACCCAGTGCGTGGGTAAGAAATAATTTCTTCCTTGAGTAATGTACAGAAAAAAGTTTACAAATAAAAAATATTACAAAACAAGTGCTGCACAACATACTTATATTCAAGTATACACGGTGTCCACGGATTTGGTGCACAAGGGGAAAAACTTTTTTATTCTCTATTTTATGAAAAAATGTTATTCTTTACGAAAGTTTTTGCTTGCCTTAAAACCATTAGCGAACATATTAAAATGCACTGATTAAATGTTGAGAACGTGTTTACTTATTTACTCAAAAATTTAACTAAGTTCAAATTATTGTTGATAATCGTATTGCCTTGAAATTCTGCTGACATTTAATTATTTGTCTGTTTCAAATTTAAGTGACACGACATTTGCAATCGCGAAGATCACAATTATGCTAACATTGCAACAACGAATTTATTTGATTAAGTGTTATGGAATTTGTGATATTTCATATCGAACAACGATCGACAAATTTAACTTTCCCCGGCATTAATATCGCTATTGATTCTTTGAAAAAGCTTGTTAAGAAATTTGATGAAACTGGCTCTGTTGTTAGAAAGAAGAAAACAAAGAAACAATACAATGAAAATGATGCATTAACTGTTCTAGCTATGGGATCTATATTAGAAGATCCAAAAGAATTACTACATATGAGAGCGACGGAGTTGGGCGTAAGCAAGAGCTTACTGCAAAAAGTCTTTAAGGAAAACAAGATTCATCCATTCAAAACCAAATTTATTCATACTCTGGAAACCCGGGACGATGCGTTTAGATTAGAATTTAGTACTTGGGTTGGAGAAACTGTTATGGAGGATTAATTTTTCCATAATAAAATTTTGTTTTCGGATGGAGCTACTTTTACCACTAATGGTTATATGTCATCCCAAAATTGCAGATATTGGGCAGAAAAAAATCAAAATTTTCGTATTAATCGGAAAAACCAGCGTTATAAAAAAGTAAATGTGCGGTGCGGAATTTTATTCAATAAAATTATTGCCCCCTTTTTTTCGAAAACAATTTAATTCAACATAATAATTTGGATATGTAACAAAATTTTGTTTTACCATCGTTGGAGGTCATTAACAAAGATGCAGTCTACTTTCAGCAGGATGGCCCTGCGCATTCAACTAATTTCATTATTCGTTGGCCAGCTGGCTCGCCCAATTTAACGCCGATGGATTTTTATTTTTGGGGACACGTTAAACAAAGAGTGTACGAAAATAATAATTTTGATGCGAATTTGGGAGCATTAAAAGATAAAATACGAACAGTAATTAGTGAGATTGATATAAGAACATTTAGAAACATTTACAGAGAATTTAGGTATAGGTTAAATAAATTATTTGTTGTTTTTTATCACATTCGAATTTATATACATTAGATATATTTTACAAAGTCTTATATTTATAATAAAGAATTTATTTTAGTTAACGAGAATATTATTAAATTATTTTATATCTAAAAATATATATATATAAAAAAAAAAAAAACATAAAATGGTTTAAAAAATGTATCAACGTTCACTGTTGTATAAGTTTGCACCAAATCCGTGGACACACTGTATAAAGTAGGCTCAGTTTTTGCAGCTGCTAAAACTTGTATCGTAAGTTTTGGTTTTCTAAATAGAACATCCCCAATATTGTTACTGTTGTTGAATACTTCAATTCATATCAACTTCCATTGTTTTCTGCAGCTATCTACTTTAATTTTTGAGATAATTGTATTTTTACTAAATGCCGCTGTTGTTTTAACGGCCGATAACTTAAACGCCCTTCCATGCCAGAGCGATGATTAAAATTTTATTCGATTGTGTTAATTCTAAGAGCTTTGGGCAATCGAATTTTCTGTATAAGGATTGATGTCTACAAGATGATCATCAAAATTGTCGAAGATCATGTTTGGTTCATTTCATTGTAGTTTTCCTAAGTGAAACATCCTGTATATTATTCGGGAATCTAACGGAGGAATTATTCTATTTTTTTTTCGTAAACAGTGATGAGTTTTTTGGTAAAATGTATAGAGTGTGTTGTGGCGAAATACTATAAACTTTTGAAAATATTCACGGACAGGATTCAAGCAACATAAAATTATGTCCAAATATACAGGATGTTCAGTTTCTGCTACAAGAATTGGTTTTCTAGAAAGAACAGCTTGTACAGTTTTTGTATGCCTCCCTTCACGTCACTTTAAGTGTTTTAAGTTTTCCCTATACCCATCTATCTCAGATATTGAGATGATTAGCGAAATGCCGTTGTTCCTTTAACGGCCGATATCTTAAACTGGAGTGGTGATTGATACCCCGGCAAGGAATCGAATCTCGTTTCCCGAACAGGTGTGTTAATCATTTCTAGCACGCCTATTCGGCAAACGGTAGATGTTTTTTAATCGGGGTTGACATTTTTTCAAATATTTAATTACGTCGAAAATAGCGGATTTTCACATTTCACTGACGCAAGCCGATATATATTAACTGTAAACTTTTGTTTTTCTAAAGGTATTCATTAAAAATAATCTGCAAATTTTAATTTAGGGATCAATTTCAACATATATTTGAAGTATTTTAGATCAGAGATTCCGTTTCTCTGGACCACCGCCCCCTTTAGAAAAAAAAAATTCCAACACTTTGTCATCCATAATAGCTAATTTTATATGAAATATTTAAATATTGTTGCATATTATCTGTACCTAATGTATCTATTTATTAGTCTATTAAAAATTGTAAAGTAGAAATTAATAAAACGACAACCAAATGTACACTACCGTCCATATTAGTTCGGACACACAAATAAATGTGAAAATATTCAAACTCATTTTTCGAAAACATAAAATTTTTATTGTATTTTATTAAAAGCGATTAAAATTAAAGTATAAAAGCAAAAAAAGTAATTCTAACGAAAAATAAACAAAAACTTAAACATTCCGTTCATCAAAGAAACTCCCTTTTGCGCGAAGAACAGCTTTCACAATCCGAGGCATCCGCTCCACTAGTTTTTCAAAGACTCTATTTGGCATATTAGTCCATTCCTCTTGTAAAATGTTCCACAGGTGGCCTACGGAGGTAGGGGATACTTTTCGGACCCTCCTGTCCAGTTCATCCCATAACAGCTCGATGGGGTTTAGATCGGGACTTTGCGGCGGCCATGTCATTATTTGTAAAGTGCCATTATCTTTTTCTTCATTTAAGAAATTTTTGCATATCACTGCTGAGTGTTTGGGGTCGTTGTCCTGCATGAATACAAAATTTTCGCCGATTAGACGTAGCCCCGATGGTATTGCATTTTCTTACAGTATTTCTAAATAACCTTTTCGCAAAATACTTTCGATTCGCTTCAAGTCTCCTGTACCGGCGTAGGAAAAACAACCCCAAACAAGCACAGAATTTCTTCCTTGCTTGACAGTTGGCACTACACAATCCTACAACATTCTTTCGCCTTTCGCTCTTCTTACAAAAGCGCGCCTTGATTGTCCGAACACCTCAAATTTTGACTTATCAGTCCATAGCACCCTTTTCCAATCATCTACTATCCAATTTCTATGTGTTTCTGCCCACTGTAGCCGTTTTTGCCTGTTCCCCCATCGAAGTAGGGTTTTTTTTTGTTGCAACACATCAATAAGAATTTTAAAAATAATGAGGTAAACACAAAATTAATAATAAATAAAGATGGTTGAGGCTAGTGGTGTTATTAATGTCGTGTTCCAATTTCGTCAACATCAATCGCAGATCGCCATGTTCAGTGATGTGTAGTCTGTTCCTCTTCTTTGGCAATACTGCACTAACTACTGCACTGAATCGACGCTCTGCCATATAGGACGAATCGATTAAAAACTTGCACTATTACCCACAATTTAGACTAGAGAAAACTGGTATTGATTTTTAGTTAGTTAAAGTTAAAACTGGTTTCCATGTTTGAATTTTACTTCGAATTCTTCCCTAGTTGTCAGTTCTACGAGTTCCTCTTCCGAATTTAATGATTCTTCAATATATGGATTTGCGAAAGGCTCTAGAACCCAACTCGGAACATTCGTGTTAAAAATATTATACGCGTACCACACTTACGCGACCGTGGACGAAGTTTATATATTTTTTTCTTTTCACACGTGAACAAGAACAAAAAGACAAAGTTTGAAACGCACGCGCTTGTGTACGATCTCGTGTACGTAGCTGAGTGAACGTACATAAATATTTTCGAACCCTGCTCGTCACCGTATTTTGAGCTAAAACGTTACTAAACTATTTGTTGGGATTGCTCGAGTGTCCACTGTAGAGCTATATCATCCCCGTTGGAAATCTATGCTCTAGATGGATAAGCAAGCAGTATAGGCATTCTATATACATATCTGATAAGAGATTCATATCTCATTCACTTGGCTATTGGAATAAAAAAACATTCCAACAAAACTATGTTGAAAGTATTAACTGGTATTCAATGTTGATATAATAACAATAAGGTTATGTGCGATAAACCTTAATGTTTGAATAGATTCGTTTAGTATTATTACATAAGCCGGCAGATAAAACACACTTATAACTTATCGCAGTTTTTAGTGAAAGCTGTGTTTTTACTTGAAACAGGTACGTTATGCAATGCAATATAAAGTTCAATAAATTTATTTTAGTTTTCAGATAATATACAGAAACACGATTACCAGAAATAATTTTCATCTTTTTCGAAACATTTGTTTTTTATGCCAAAATAAGTTTCCTTTATCAAACTATAGAAGGTGTGTTTTTCTCTATTGATTTAAGTGTTTTGAGATGATAAGACTGTTGAAGATGATCCTTGTTAAAATAGAAAATGTAGAGCTCCTTTTTATTCCTTACAAATATCCTCTAGCACTAGTTTCCCCTGATCCCATTATCGGCCAGAATCTGTGGTGTATATCTCATCAATATGGTATTAAAAAAAATTCTAGCATATACTACTTCAGTCAAAATTAAAGCTTCGCGAATAGGGAATAGGGTAAAAATTTCATTTAAAACAATATCACACGTTACAATATGTATACTTGTTGCTAGTAGAAGAGGAACAGGAAGAGCGATAGGTGGTCGAAATCGTAAATTAAAACAAACGGTGTAAATATGTCAGCAATAATCTAAACTATTAGTAAACTTTGCCAAACACAAATTAGGGAACGCATCAGAAAATGCCTAGAAAACAATAACCAAAAAATATAATGCTAAGATAGCTTAGCTTCCTCATGGTATTGATGGAATAATTCACGGCAAACGCAATAAAAGGAGAGAGAAAAAAATACACTAACACACGGACATGTTTCTGCCTACCCGGCGTCATCAGCGTGGTTTCGAGAGTATTTTTCATTCAGCGATGTGAGGCAACAGCGATAGAAGTTAGAGATATGAAAAGTACTCTCGAAACCACGCTGATGACGCCGAGTAGGCAGAAACACGTCTGTGTGTTAGTGTATTTTTTTCTCTCTCCTTTTATTGCGTTTGCGAATTATTCCATCAATACCATGAGGAAGCTAAGCTATCTTAGCATTATATTTTTTGGGATTTTTTATTTGGGAAATTGGGGAGCTTGTAATACTTACTACGGTGGTGTTTTGAAGGAAGACATCCATTACTGAGCTTTAAGATTTTTTAATTTCAGTATAGATTTCTCATGAAGTACTACGTTTTTATATAAATACCAAACGAAGCAGCATTCTAGATACGTAAGAAGCAAAATTTGTTTTACTTTACTATATTTGTCAGTGTTAACTTACAATTAGTAGAAAAAAGAAACCCTTTTTCAAAGTAATTAAGTAATAGCTAAATATGGGGAACCTCATAGAAAGTTGCACTGTTTCTTATTGTTAGTGTAAAGTATAAATTTGCCAATTCGTTTAGAATTGTAGACTTTTGCCAGTTTTTTAGAATTAACACATAAAAACCTATCCACTACTCCAATAGTGTTACTAATCCACAAAGTTTTAAAATTTTTCAAATTCACACTATTCCAGATATCCACAGTTTGCAGGATCCCGGTGAAGCAGCTTGTATAAAAGAAATGCACAATAACAAACGTATGTAAAATCATACCAAATTGACTGTAAACGTTGTTCGGGCACTTGTGATATACAAATACAGCAATGTTTCCACAATAGATTATATAATTATAGAACTGATATAACGGTACTTGCAATACACGAAAAACATATTTTTGATGTCAACAAAGCAGAAATTATAGACAGAAAAACAGTTATTAAAAAGCATTATCGAAGCAAGTAAAGTACATATACGTATGTTTACGTTAATGTCATCTTCAACGTCATTATGACATAATCGCGTTGCGGGAATTCTTATTGACGCTATTAGAAGCGATGAGGTAACAAGAAGAGAAAGAACCAGGAGGGGTAGTTTTTATATTCGTGGACTAGGCATGAAAAGACAGACTGGAACAACAATAAAGAAATATTTTTCAATACGGGTCCCTTGTTTTTGGATACAAGTATTACATCGTTTCAATAACATCTCTCTAATCCAGTATAAAAAAATTCTTTTGGTTTGTTCGCAAAATACCTTTCAACAGCCGCTATAAGTTCGTCTTCGTCCATAAATTTTGTTCCCCTTACTGTCTTTTTGAGAGGGACTTAGATCTGGATTTTAGGGTGGAAGATCTATTTGTATGAAGCCACATTCAGCAACGGGGTCTTGACTTGTGGACTGGTGCATTGCCGTGCAGCAAGTTTGCGCGCCTTTTCACATTAATAGAATCTCTCAGATAATGCATCACGCTTGCATAGTACTCTCCTGTTACCGTCCTACCTTTATTTAGATAATCAATAATTCAAATTCCTTGACAATCAAAAAAAAAATTGCTATTATTTTTCCTGCAGAAAGGGTGACTTTAAACTTCTTGAGAGCGCTGGAGCCACTGCATTGATTCTTGTTTTGACTCATGATCAAAACCAGATTTCATCTCCTGTGGCAAGTCGATTTGGAATTAACTCTGGTCCATCTCCATCCGAACAGGAACTTGAAATGGAGACCTACTACTACTAATACTATTTTTTGTCATTCCAAGCTACTCGTATACAATTCTGAAAACCGTGATTTCTGAAACTCTTAATAAAGCTGCAAATTGTACCTTCTTTAATCTTGCATTCTCCAGTACTAAACACTTGTTTTTTTTTAAAACATCGGAAGTACGGAAACATCAACAGACCGAATTGGACGTGGAGTATCATTCAGTGATTCTCGACCATGTTTAAACAATTTTGACCATTCGCAAATAGTCGACAGCATTTCTTTTAGTATTTCAAGTAAAGCCATACTAGCGAGGAAGATCGGTGTTTGTAATTATTAAAATACTCCAAATACAAAGTTTGACTGAAAAATTTTAATCTTATGATTTTTCTACATTGTCGTGTAAACTGATTGATAAGATTCTTATGTCAAATATCAAGTGTGCACCGCAAACAATTGAAAATTGTTTAAAATAAATATCAAATTAAGGGATCTGATTAATGATTTGTCGCTCATTGTAAGGCGAGAAATATATTTATATTTTGCGAACTATTAAAAATATTGTGTGTGTATCCAAACCTCGAAACAGAGGGGACTAATGCGAGAGGATCCAAGAAGCCTCAGTTGCTGTAATTGTGCGTTGCACACTTGTTATTTGAGATAAGAATTTTTCCAATGAGTTTACACAAAAATGTAGAAACAAAGTTATAATTTTTTATCGAATCTCTGTATATGGAGTGTTTGGGTATCTATCAGTAATAATTTTTATAGATACCGTTTCATCCCTATTTTCGTCGCAACTATAACTTTAATTAAAACGATGGCTTTTAGCAATAGTTGGCCAGAGTTAGACTCCAACGAAAGTTCATTCTTACAAAAATATTTATGGTAATGGTCTTATATCACTGGTAAACGTTTTATACTAATTGCGCTATTAGTACATGCCTTATATAGGCGTCCTCATGTAAAGCGGAGCACATTGTATAATGTCTTCTGTCGGTGAAATTTTTTCGAGTATCCAAATACGTCGAGAATATAATATATTTGCAAACAAATAACGTCTACGTATTAAGAGGTGATTTAGTTCCTGGTAGAAGACCCTGTAATTGGCGCACTTGTCTGGTAAACGGGAGATGTTGGGTTCAATTCTCTATCAGGTAGAGATGTTCATTTATTTAATTGGATATGTCGGAAATATCAAGGAAATTAAGGATTTCACGCCTCACCGACGGAAACCTATATATGCTAATTAATTAGTGTACTTGACACGTATTAATTTGCGGGTTCACTTTAAAACTTGACATCCATTTACCCAATTACAAATCTGCCCGCCACAGTTGTAGTATTCACACTATCCGCATATTGAGCTCTCCCCTGTAGAAAAAATGTGATTTTTAGACAATTCATAATATTTAAAATTCATTCGATTATATCGGAAGTATAAAAAAAAGCGTTGGCTAGAAAAAGGTTATAAAAGTTCATAACGATCGAGTCAATAGAATAACAATTTAAATAAAAGAGAAATTTTCTTTTTTTTCTCCAATGTTGTTTCATTATATCAAGACTGGAAGTTATATAGAAATTCTCTATTTGTTCTAGGGCGCGCAAGTATGGATTCCACATGCAGAAAAGGTGTGGGAGGGAGCGGAACTGGTAGAGGATTATAACCCCAACAAGCCGACGTTACAGCTGGTCTCTGAAAGCAACGAAAGCAAGACTTTAAATATCAAGAGCGAAAGCGACTTGCCCTTTTTGAGAAATCCGCCAATATTGATAGGTGAAAATGATCTTACAGCGCTATCGTATCTACACGAACCGGCTGTTTTACACAATCTATACGTTAGATTCTGCCAACTCAAGGATATCTACACCTACTGCGGCATTGTTTTGGTCGCTATTAATCCTTACGATGACCTACCTATCTACGGTGAGTGGTAATAGTTTGTATACTACCCGTAGAGCACCACGTTACATTTTACACGTGTTAGGTAGACATTCTTGGTGCATAGAGCACTCTTTTTGTTTGTTTGTGATGGTGTGTAAGATTCATTAATATTACGGTGTCATATTTTAGTACAGTTATTTCTTAGATTCTCCTGAAATTTATAAGTGATCTCTTATCGAGATAAAGTGAAATTCAACTTCAAACTAGATTATTGCTTCTGAAATAATATGAAAAGTTGACCTTCCGTAATCATTTCTTATGAAAATGTAATTTTTAAACTTTATACATACAGCAACTGTACTTGCTTTCGCTCATAGTATAAATAAGTAAATTACGTTTGCGGGTCTAGTGGAAATGATACTGAATTGTAGATTTCGTAATTTGGTTGTTTTAATTAAACGGGTCTTTCATGGTAGATTATTAAAAAATTTAATTTGGTCGAATCCGGTTTTCTTTGCGAAGGTAAACTTAGAAGCGGACAAATAATTAGCATCATTAAAAAAAAAAACCATTTCATTGCACCAAAACTAAAAATTTCAAATCCAATACTAAGTGAAATAATGTGATTTTCAACAGAAGAGAATTGTAGGCGAGAATACAATTTTTTTTAATTTAATAAATATTTCTTTTGATCCAACGTATTAATTTTCTCTAGCGTTATCCTTGATGACTTTCCAATAAGAAGAGAAGATAAGAACGAGATTTTTTTCAAACTCTCGCCTATTACAGCGGTCGGCAACCCTTTTTACCTTGTACCCCATAAAATACAGCTGAAAAATCACCAGACCCATGGTCAAGTTTATGTAGAAAGTAACAGGTTGACCAGTAAACGAACTTTGAGTCCTTAAAGAGGGAAGATATGATACAGCCATTACGAATCTTTGTGTTGAATATCATACCTTATTGGCGTTTACTCTTGTCAACCCTCCCAATTTAAACGAATATGTAATAAAAGTCAAAACACAACAGGTTTTCCCACGACCCATTTTTCAAAATTCGCGACCCAGAATTGGATCGCGATATAATGGTTTCCGTCTGCTGGTTTATTGAACAAAATCTCCTTAATCATGGTGTTATTCATTACTTTTATGTACCCATAACCCAAGTAGCATGTCACGTTTTTAAATCTATAGTAGAAAATAGAAGGAGAACGTTTAGAAAACATAAGATACTGGCCTACAAATATTTTAAGAGGTGATAGTTATGCTACTTTGAATAAAAGAGTTGATATGAAGCAGTGAAAAAGCCAAGAGTTTTGGAAAGGAAATACAATACATAGTCTTGATATCACGTAATTGCCATAATAAATCTTCTTTTCCGATCTGCAAATCTCAAGTTTTTCAAGTTTCTTCGTTTTCCCGTAAGCTCATGATCATCTAAAAATTCTAAAACATATACGAATGGTGTATTAGTTAAATAAACTTAGCAGCACATAATATTATTACTTAGAAGATTTACTCTTTAAGAAACAGCAGGTTGACAAAATATTAACAAGGAGTTGGCTAATTTAAGAACATATAATTGATTTGTATTTTACCTCACAATTCTTAGTGGAGAGAAACATCGCAGACTGCATCTGCCGTTTAAATTTATATTATATTAGCAAAACATGTACAAATGTAAAGGTTTAAAGAACACCGTTTATCAAGAGACTTTTAGCCCTCTCATGGTAGACATGTACGGTTTTACAAAATTATTATTCATTATCATATATTGAAATAATATCTAAAAAAACCGAGCAAACTAATTCTTTATTTTCTTCAAAACTAACTATTAAGCAATGGATTTATATAAAGGATTATCAAATGTTATATTTTTACCATAAAAATAGCCTACAACAAACTATACCTTTTCAACGTTAAAATAACGTTAACCAGCTAACGGTTGCCTAACGTTATTTTAACGTTCGAAAACGTTAAAAATAACCTTATTTTATTCTTTAAAAAATGATTCCTTGCTACTTGGGAATCTAGAGGACAATGCCTTCGTCACTGGTATATCAAGGTATGCCCTGCTATCTGAACTAAATTTAAACTTAGGAGCTAGTTGATATTAATTTGCTCTACAAATTTTGACAGGGGTATAAAAGGTCTTACCAATCTTACTACACCAAGTTGCTTTATTTGTTCCCGTTTCATAAACCTGACCAACTACTAATTACCATATTTTCAGAACTCCTTAGCAGTTGTGAAATGTCTTAGTACATTTTTTACTTGTTTCTGCCGTTTGCTTATTAGGAGCTAAAATATGAAAATGCGCCTGTTATTATTATAGCTATTATTACTAGTGCTTTATTTCACAGAGAAAATTTCAGGTTGAGAGAAAAGAATTTAATATATATCAACAACAAAAAAAAACAAAATGTAATAAAAAGTGCAAAAAAGTGTGAATGGAGAGCCTGTAGTGTAGGCAACTAAAATTACTTCTAGCTACTGTATGTAAAGAAAAAGTTTTTTTGGGTAAAGAACTCAAATGAATAGAAGTATTTGGTTGATAATCCTTTCTTTCCATTTTCTGTTACCGAGCGATTTCTAACCATTAGGAAGTTAATTATAATTTTTTATACCAAGACTATATATACAATTTGCAAACATTATGTTCCCACGAATGATACATTTCGGAATCACGTATGTATACTGCGAACATGTTTATTGTTTTCTGAAATTATTTTTTTTTGTTTATGGATGTGGCAAGTGGCTTCGAATATGTAGATTCAGAATAATGTTAAAAGTTTTAAGCTTATAAAATTATTTTGTCAAGATAGTTGATTAACGATAGTAATCCTTAACCGCAGCTTTCTGTTTGAGGAAAACCTGGTTAGTCAATGAGCCGGAACTCAGCAAAGGTGTTCCGTGTAATAAAAGTGATTGCAATTCAGAAAAGTTTATGATTTTTTACGTATTCACGTTTTGGCATACTTTACCTAATCTAACGATGAAATGAACGTAATCATCTGGAATCTGTCAACAAATGTAAAACGTTTTCTGCCGATATACGCGTAGAATTTATAAGAAATAGAACAGGTTTTTAATTATTTTATATTAATTCTTGCATAATTAATCACTGTTTATTTATATAATTGTCAGGTGCAATTTTGTGTAATGGAAAAGATACAATATTGTTGGTAAGGCGGTTTAAAAACTAGAAATATACTTAATGAGTGTCATTTGAACAAAATGAATTTCTAAAGGATTCAACTAAATTTGGCTACCTTCCGAATAGATCTAAATCAAAATCAAACAATTTTTAATGCCAAAAGAGTTCACAGTTTTATTAAATCTGGTAATTTTTACAAAATTTTGAAATTTTACAGTTTCCTAAATCAAATCCTAACCGACAGCTATTTTTATAAGTTTATTTGATTAATTTTCAAATTTGTTATTTATTTGGCCATATTAATGAACAAGTCCTACTTTGACGTTGTATCCAAGACAAATTCAAAAGGAATTTATTCTTAACATCTCGTTTAAAATTTTATAGTTTTCAAATTAAACGATCTGAAAGTGATGCAATATACAATGTTCATGTTTTACTGGAGGTGTTCATTAATATTTACTTGTGAAGGATTTCGATATTTTCGTTTTTCAACAATTATTTAGTTCCCATTTCGTCCTGTTTATGAATACACAAAGTTTATTTTAGGAATAAAACTAAACAATAACTTTTGTGATTCCAATGTTTACACTAAAAGAGTATTTAGCTTCCATGGTGATGCTGCTTGTCGAAATGTTGAAATGCAATAAGTTATAATGGTCATCATGTGCGCCATAGTTTTTTAAAAAACGGCATATTGAAATATAATTAAAGTTTCTAATGATGATTTTGTTGTGAGCTTTAAATTTTGTTTACTGAACTCGAAAATAGGTCTTACCTCCAAGTATAAGGCGAGGGCAAGAAAATTAATCTGTGGAAAGGTCGAAGGAAGAGGATCGCAACCATTAAAAATTAATTTCAATTGTAGCTAACTTCAGTATATACATAAGATCATTACAAAATATTTATAAGATCAAGGAATATTATTTCACTCACAATTTTGTGAGTTATTACATTAGCTTAACGCGTTTCTTATAAGAAAACTTTTTTTTAGATTTTAGGAAATGACATACTTTCGACAACAAATATAACAAAATATCACAAATATAATAGATGATACACTGAAAGCAAAATTCTGTTGGATGTTTACCTTTGTGTGCCTTTTTAAATTACAGTAATTTACGTTCTACAGCTTATAAAATCTTGAGTTACTGCATGGAAGTACAATATCCCCGTCTAAATGCTAATGCCATATCGTCCAAATATTCTTGAAATTCATTTTGGAAGAAATTCAAACATCTTTGATGTGCTAAGATGTCTTGACAAAAATATGGCCTGTTTATAATTCTATTCCATGCACTGACCGAGAAGCGCATTTATTTATATTTCTCGTGGATTTGTATCTCTTTTGGAGATTTGGATACATCTGAGCATAAAATTTTATTTAAATATACGTGCTAGGTTTGCATTGAATCATTTTTTTGATAAATAATAAAATGTTATCATATCTACCTTCTCATTAATTGAATCACCTGCTATTATTAACGCAAATTAATATATTTAGATCACACATACTTCATTGTATCGCAAAGACAATACAAAATAACTGCCAAATTTTGTTCTCAAGGTACAATGTATTTTCAGAAGAAACATTTCTCTTTTTTTTTAATATTTTGACGACTATCGAGTTTAGAAGGAAGTACCGGGATACTTTTTTAAAGCAAAGATTACTTTCTGTGAACTAATGTAAAAATATACATATCTACGAAAATTTAATTATTTTTTACCAGAATTGTACAGATTTAAATAACTTAGAAAATATTAAATATTTTATTTGAACAATTTTTTTATATGTATTATAACCTCGGAGGGAAACCTGTATATTATTTGAATCGCGCGAAATAATAAAGTGTTCGAGTCGTTACATCATCATACTTTACGTATGCTATTTTTAAAAGGAGAAAAAATGCGGAGGATTACTCTCATGCCTAATTGGTTTCAATTGATCTCACTGAATTTCCGATCTCACATTGTAGATTCAGTTTACTATCAAAACACAATTGTGTGAATATTTGCAGCTTCAAAATACTTTCCAAACTGACGAATAGAGTAACATACATGTGCTCCGATATTCTTTGTGCGTTTTGCATTCTCATGATACCGAAGTGTAGCTCAGATAGTAAAAGTATTAGAAAGCTTAAAATCACTATTAAGTATTCTCTCACAAGAAACGCCATTCACTTTGATGACGACATAACTTCTTGTACTATTAGCGTGCGATAATAGATCTTTTAAAACGGCGCGTTTTAAGAGATTGAGAGCGAACAAATCTGCTTTAGCCGTTCTAAAAAGGGTGCCGCTGAATTCTTTTAAGATTTTTACTTGTTAGTTGATGTAACGTATCGCATCAAATGTGTTTGTCTTAATGAGGATATGTTTTGGTTTGTTAGATAACGGTAGTTATTTGCTTTCTGTTATTCTTTTTCTTGACCTTGGCTTAGTTATTTAAGCATTGATGGTTGTTTTTTATGTTGGATTTTAGGTTTGTTAGAAGAAGGGACAAAAAAAAGTTTTTTTGCGATGTTTCGTTGAACATGTAACTTTCTCAAGTATTTGTCTACAAAGCAGTTTTTAACAATCAATTGGATACGTACCTTATTCACTTAAACTTTTTTTCCCGTTTATCTTATCTCTTCATATTCTTTTTGTTTCTATATACTTCTACGTACTTCTATATACTCGAAAGCGAGTAAACAATCTAGTTCCCAAAATGAATGGTTCTCGTGGCAAACCTCTGGTTGGCATTGGTTATGTATTTTTCAACAGTTACTTGCAAATTGCGACCAATTGACGTAGAAGCTATTGTTGTTAAATTGTTTAAGCATTTCTATATTTATAGAGTCAGAGTAGCAAACTAAAACAGTTCCGGGAAATGTTTGTTAATGTCATGTATAAAAAAAAATCATCTTTTAGAGCAACATTTTCAAGTCTTGTGTCTGCAATTGATGCATGCTTTTTGTCTGCTGAATATTGCTCAATGATTTTAAAGCAATTTTTGGAACTACTTAGAGCAGATCTTAAAGGATAACAACAAAATATACGCAACAGAAGCCGGCCTAAAGTACTTGGGTCTTAAACATATGCTTGAATATCGTTTGAATGAATCATTTTAGCCGTTCAAAGTGAGAGGGTCCCTTTCAAAACTCGAAAATGTAGAAGGTAGCGTAAACTACCGAGAGGACTTCATCTCATAGGTCTATTTTATTTAAATTGTGTAAATTATTTGAAGTATTGAAGTACAAATTAAATGAATGGGTACATTTGAGAATACAAGTTTCATGGAATGGAGTTTTGTGTTCATGCGCGGCTTTTATAAAGACTATTTGGGTTCAACGTTGGGAACGAGGACGAACTGTTCGATGAAGTTCGTTAAACTTTCAGAAGATAAAATTGCGGACTGGAACTATAAAAATATTGGTACTGATGATCGATGAGTTAAAAGTCCAAATCGAGTCAAAAGTTTGGGTTAAGATGGAATAAATTAAAAAATCGTGAGATTTTATGTGAGTTTATTTTTTGTTTTCCTGAGACAAGTGCGTCGATTGAGCTGTTCTCCAATATTAATATTAGTAACTATTGGAGTTCAAAAAAATCGTAGATGAAGTACGATTGGTACAAAGGTGGGCCAAACGATGGAGTTGCAGGCTCGTCCAAATAATTTTTTTTAATAACAAAAACAAAAAAGTTGTTGTGGTTTGTTTTCTTTTTGTTATGTATATTTTATCAAAAAGTATTTAGACTTTTCCTTTGAAAGTAAATATGGTTGCACTGAGAAAAAGAATTGGTTGATTCAAGGAAGCCTCCATTGAGTGAAACAAATCATATTTTTCAATACGAGCAAAGAAAAATTGCTTTCTATCAAAGAAATTCCTTTTTGATATAATTTCTTCAACTCAAAAAAGTATTAGACGCTAATATCAACAAAACTTAATATTTGAAATAATAAAATTGATTATTAATAATGTTAATAATAAAGTAATTAGTAGCAATGAAATCACTAAAACAACAGCACGGCAAAAGCAATATGAAGAGAGAGAACGCTAACCCGCATGTTTCTGCCTACCTGGCGTCACCAGTGTGGTTGCGAGAATATCTGTACCCATACGCTGTTTACCTTTCGGCTTGTATCACTCTCTTTCAAGAACAACGAGTCCGGTGTATCGCCTGGCCCCAGAAGAGATACACCTGGCTCATCGTTCTTGAAGGAGGATACACATTTCCTTGACTTCAAGAAATCATTCCTTTTACCTGATGTTAAACTTATCTATTCTTTGAAACAAAAAAATATTTCGAAAAAATATTATTTTATTTGGGGACAAACAATATCTTCATATTTACTTATATCAAAGAAATATTGCTTGCACTTAATGAAATAACGCAAAAAAATATACATTTCTTTCATTCAAACAATCTTTTTTTCTGTGTACCCTAATTATAATAACAAAAACATTAATAGTCTGTGTTTGATAATGCCTGCGCAATCTATAATTATCGATGAGCAAAATTACTGGAACATATCTTAATAATTAGTCTTATTGAGCAAATATTGTGAATCTTTTTGTTTTTCATTATACCTCTATTAAACTTTATGTGTTCACACATTTTATCAATAATATCTTAAAACATTTTAATCGTAATTAACAAACCGTGTATTGCAATAATGCTATCGTATTGAAACTGAATTAATTAAAACGCTTTTTTATCTCTGAACGTTAACGAACGTGTATGTACACCTATCTTAAAGTATCAATTGCTTTGATTTTTGACAGAATATCAGTATAATATTGTATTCCCTATCGAAATGGTGCATTTTCATTGGTTAATTTTCCGTGCGTATTGTACAGTGTTCCAAGACATGTGTAGTAAAACGTGAACGTTAGGTACTTGAGAAGGATAGCAATATAATAATTTCCGATCCCTTGAAAATCATCTTCGTACAGAGTAAGTACTTACTGAGAACATTTTGCGTATGTCATATCGAAAGTTAAAACTTCTTTTCATCGTAAGAGAAGTGATTCCTCGTTGCGGTAATTTCGTTAAATACTTTGGAATTAAATGAATATTTCTTCGAGTTGATACAGTAATGGAAGATATTAATATTTTTAAATTTTTTATTTATCAGATGCAAGATAATAAAATTAGCACTTAAATCGCGGAAGTTACGAAGATTGTATTACATCCATCATACTAGGATTAAGGCTTCTTCGTTTCTAAATCAATACCAGTTTGGCAATATAAACGTAAAGCTAACATAATAAGTACGTAAATTGGCAGAAACAACGTTAATATGAGAGAAAATAATTTTAGTAAAGTAAAAAAAAATAACTTCATGTGTTGTTTTCCAGAGCTATCCTAAAACCCGCACAATACTGTCAGATAATTGAACTCATAAATTAGGCATATCGCTGATATATGAGGGCGACTTCGAGGAAAATAATGCGATTAAAAAGAGATTAAAACGTGATACTTATCAAAATGGTAATCTGAAAGTGATAGATTCGTTATTTGGTTGTGAGATCTTAGAAGATAATTGTTAGTGAACCACAGACTACACTGTAAATGGATTCTATGTCCTCTTTGAATATTTACAATATTCCACATGGACACAATTATAACTTTTGGTTGTAGGGTTGACGTGTTCCGAATGTAGTAAATATTTTCTGTTGTGCCGAGAGCCGATGAGTCTCAATGGAAATCATGTAACGTAAAAGTAAATTTAAATTTCCAAGGAAATATTTGTCACTGTTCAAAACTACAACATTATCGTGGATAGTATTGATAACAAAACTGTTCCATCTATAGAAAGCTTTCTTCCATGATTTTAATAAAGCTTTTGATTGTGTGCAACATTTGATTTTGGCGTTTAGACAAGTTATATGAATGGATATACGAGGCACTGCGGCGATAAGTAGATCTACGCTTGATTGGGTAGGGTTAGGCGCTGTGTCCCGCTAGGATCAAAAAGTTTTCTCAATAGGCCAGAAACACTCCTAAGTCACTATTCGCAATTAATTGCGTTTCACCCTTTACGGCGACGTTTACTAGCACAATACGGCCAGGAACACTTTACACACTAAAAAGGCTCGTGAGATTATGACAAGCATTAAAAACTTATACACCCTGTTGAACCGTCACCAGACACATAAAGAGGTTGAAGTCACCTCGTATTCCCATCGTCGACAAAATAGCACAAGGTTCAGTTTTGGATCCATTAATTTTTAATGTCTAGATCAAATATATTTAAAATATTGCATCCGGTATCCCAGTCTCCATGTACCCCAAGGAATGATGACACTACACTACTGCTTACAGAAAACAGTTTAAATCAAAAGTAAAAGCAACCGAAAAACCGTGGAATTATCCTCCTCCATCGATAGTTTTGTGCAAACCAATTAAGTATGAATCAGAAAAAACTAATTTCTTGTTATTTTACACCTTTCAACGATTATATAATGCAACGTGCAGCATAAACATCAGTAGTAACTCACTCGGTAGAGGAAAAACATAAGCCAGAGTCTTTAGGAGTTTCTCATACAGCTTAACTTACTATGGAATGAAAAATGCAACCAGTTAGTTAGCCTATTCCACAATAAAGTCTCTCTCCTTAGGGCTTTAAAAAACGGTATACTGTTAGAATCCTTCATATTAATTAAGATTGATTAATTGAGGTATAATAATATATAATAATAATTAGAGGTATAATCTAGACTAACCTGCAGTAAACTCGGTGGGGTTCTTATTAATAAAAGTAATTGTTGGGATACGAACAACACAGATTCATACAAGCCAATCTTCGCATCTTGAAGGATTCTGTCCTTGCCATGTCTCCATATTTTGGAAACTTGATAATATTCATAAAAACAAAGATTGCTCTACCACAAACCAAAACGTGCACTATTACAACGCCCGGCGAGCAAACGATTTTCATTTACCAAAAGTTGAAGTTTCAAGTAGGCGTTTAGATTATATGGGCAGGAAATATTATAAGTTAAACATACTCTAATAACTAAAGCTTGCTACTACAGCTGTTGCCACGGATACTTGAAATTTGTAGCATCGGTTCTACGCGATTTCGGGTATCCGATTTCGGGTATAGAATAGTTGATTACCCGGTATCAGGTTCTAGGACCAACTAATTGATTACCCGATATCCGGTTCGAGAACCGAATTGAATTTTTATTGTAACTATAACATGTATGCATATGTACTGTTTAGTTACTTTTTGTTTTTCTTTTGGGAACCGTAACTGATTCCATTATCTTTATAAGATATTTTCAATCAATAAATATTACTATTGTTATTGTTAAATAATAATGCAGATGCCACTTGAGTGGGAAAAGATGTAAAAAAACTAAAGGCAATTAAGTCTTCCGCGACACCCATAAGGTCGTCCCGCACCTTTGAGAAAAGGGATATTAATATAGCGCCTAGTAAATGCCAAATATTTTACTGTGCAAAAGGAAAGAACTTCAATAATAAGCGGATACTGTTATTCTTACCTAGCGCTTCCCAACATTTCTGCTTTTGGACATATATCTCTTTCCTCCTAGTACGCAAAAAGAAAAAGTATGATGTATCAGCGATCACCTAGATATATTCTTTGGGCCCTTCACCAGTAATGGTGCATGTAAAAGACTTGCCAAACATTTGACTCTTGCTTACCTGTTTACAATATTCATTATTACAGCTCGAACATTTTATTTATTAGGATTTTTCCGCTCTCTTATAAAAGAATACGATTGATATGTAGAATATAGCAAAAAAAAAGCTCCTAACTAACATGTTTCCCTTTTGTAGGTATCGACACAATACAAACATATAGAGGCCAAGCGATGGGAGACCTGGATCCGCATATCTTCGCGGTGGCGGAAGATGCTTATACGCAGCTAGAAAGGGAGCAAACGGATCAAAGTATTATTGTTTCTGGAGAAAGCGGCGCAGGCAAGACAGTATCGGCCAAATACGCGATGAGATATTTCGCCACAGTAGGTGGTTCTACAACAGAAACGCAGATTGAGAAAAAAGTTCTTGCCAGCAGTCCTGTAATGGAGGTACGTCCAAACTGTAAGCCTTTTTAAAAAAGTCATCATCAACTTAGTAAATTGTAAAGAAACACGTCCATCTACTCTTAACCTTAGTCATTGAATTATTAATATTAAATAAATATAAAAAAATTTGGTATGAAAGAAGTAGAGCAGCCACAATCTAGAACACTAAGTAACCAAAATAATTTTGTATGGTTGAATTAAAGTTAACCTAATATGCATTTACGATATGAGATATATAAGATATGAGACATACAAGATTGGGCATTAACATTAATTACGACTTGCATTATAACTAGCGAGTTTAGTTATTTTAAGCTAAACGTTAAGAAAGTATTAAATCATGGATTCATACAACTCAATTGTTTAGTCATATTTACGATTACAAACTAAACATCAAGGCCAGTGATGTCACTCGGGTAGGTACCGCATTTAAAGTGGTTGTATAAACGGAGTTATTTAAAAGGTTTGGCTTGGGAAATGATGCAATTGAAAATTAATCCTGCTCTATTACGTCATCGGTAATGAATTTGGGTGCTATTTAACGGAATTCCATTCAAACATGCCAAAATCTTTCAAGAAACTTCGATGAAAGCTGCGAAATCATTCATTTATATTTACATCTCTTAAGAAAGGGTTGGAGACGAATCAGGTAGGGATACGAATTTTTTTTCTTCTCCAGGTGCGGTCCCCAATAAATCAACCTATTGCTCTCCCGTGATTGCCCTTCCCTTTTCCAAATAATCAATTAAGATTATGCCTTGCGAATCTCAAAAAATCGTCGCCATAACTTTTCCGACTCATGGAATTGTATTCGTCTTCTTTGGTACACGTTCGCCGGGAAAAACCCATCCTGCCGATTGAACTATGATTTTTGGAGTGTAGCGATGTATCCATCTACGATCACATAATGCCGCAGAAACTCGCTCGTGTTGCGGTGAAATATGCTCAAACATTGCTTTGAAGTTATTACGCAGTTTCGCCTTTGATTAATCGTTAGCAAACGAGGCATCAATCTCGCCGATAACTTTGTTAACTCGATCCCTCCTGGAGGATGTTTTGCACATGTTCAATTGAGATGCTTTGCATATTAGCAGTTTCTCTAATCTGTTAACACGATATAAACTTCCGTAGTCAGTGGGACGACCTGGCCGAATGGATGTTCCACACTTAAACCTATTAAACCAGTATCTGATGGGAGTCATCGAATATGCATGGTCCTTCTATAAACTGCAACCAGCATCTCTCCAATTTCTGCACACGTTTTCGCATCCACTAAAACAAATCGAATGACGGACAATCGGCAGCAAGTGCTGTTTTCTAATCTACAATTTTAATTAACACGAACTCTTGATAGTTTAGCCGATACTGGGGAAATATTTTCAACAGGTTTCAAATCGAAAGCAACCTAATAACGCCATTTGCAATTTTAGGGATTAGCAGTTACATTTTTATCGCGTTTCTGTTTTAGGCTATCGGAAACGCTAAAACAACAAGAAATGACAACAGTTCTAGATTTGGCAAATTCATAGAACTCCAACTAAATAAGCAATTCCACATAAGCGGAGCATCCATGAGGACGTACCTTTTAGAAAAGTCGAGGGTTGTATTCCAAGCGCCCGAAGAAAGAAATTATCACATTTTCTATCAACTATGCGCGGCTAGGAAAAACCATCCATATCTTCAATTAGGTAAATCTGTACGCTTTTTAGTAAACGAACTAATATGAGTTATCTTTACAGATGATGCAAGCAAGTATCATTATTTAAACCAAGGGGACAGCTTCGATGATATGGACGATCATAACTCATATACTGAAACTGTCAAAGCACTTACCATGTTGGGCTTTTCCGAAGCAGAACAGAAGGAATTGTTCAAAATTATTGCAGCCATTTTACATCTAGGAAACGTGCGTTTTGTGGAAACCATAATTGAGCAAGAAAATGAGCAAGATCAAGAAGGTTGCGTAATATCTGTGCGTACCTCTCTTTAAGTGACTCTTTATTTATTAATTTAGCTAAAATATTTTTCAGAATGTTCAAGAAACTTTGAAAATTTTAGCAGATCTCCTTGATATTGATATGGACGATCTTGCGGTATGGCTGTGCACGAAGAAAATGGTTTCAATGCGAGAAGTATTCATGATCCCGATGTCAATCGACCAAGCAACGGCCGCACGTGATGCCTTGGCGAAACATATTTACGCTCAATTATTCGATTGGGTGGTAGCTGTTATAAATAAAGCGCTCGAGTCCGATATACCCAGATATAAATTTATCGGTGTCTTAGATATTTACGGTTTTGAAACGTTTGAAACGAATTCTTTCGAACAGTTCTGCATAAACTATGCAAACGAAAAGTTACAGCAACAATTCAACTTACACGTCTTCAAATTGGAACAAGAAGAGTATATAAAAGAGGAAATCGAATGGAAAATGATCGATTTCTATGATAATCAACCATGCATAGATCTAATAGAATCCAAACTAGGTGTTCTAGATCTACTGGATGAAGAATGTAAGGTAAAAACATTTAATTTGCGTAGCAACATTTCCAATACTGTGTATCTTCCCGTCAACTTTTAGATGCCGAAGGGATCGGATCGTTCCTGGACGGAAAAATTATACAATAAATGTATGAAATACTCTCACTTTGGCAAAGCACGTTTCGGAACATCTGCTTTTGTAATTGAACACTTCGCCGACAAAGTTCAATATGAAAGTAACGGCTTCTTGGAAAAGAATAGAGATACCGTAATAGAGGAACAAATATCGGTCTTAAGGAGTAGCCAAAATAGTCTGGTTAGGAGACTATTTTGTGAGGACCACACTAGGTTGACAACTGCAAGTGGTGGTGCTAAGCTCAAGCTCGTCTCTGCCAAACCGGTACAAAACATTCAGAAGACGCATAAAAAGACGGTTGGCTCTCAATTTAGGGATTCTTTGAATATGCTTATGACTACGTTAAACGCTACTACACCTCATTACGTGCGGTGCATCAAACCAAATGATACAAAAACGCCTTTTGAATATAACCCGCAAAGGGCTGTGCAACAATTGAGAGCTTGCGGTGTCTTGGAAACCATTAGAATTTCGGCTGCAGGTTTTCCAAGTAGATGGTCCTATATCGACTTCTTCTACCGATACAGGGTGCTTTGCAAATTTAAGGATATTAAGAAGGATAACATGCGACACACATGCACGACTATCCTTCAGCAGTACATAAAAAATTCGGATTACTATCAATTTGGTAAGACGAAGATATTCTTTAGGGCTGGACAGGTTGCATATCTTGAAAAGCTAAGAGCCGATAAATTGATGAAATGTTGCATTATTATGCAAAGTACCGTTAGAGCTTTTACTTGCAGAAGGAAATATTTACGTCTGCTGAACGCCGTTTACAATATTCAAAGATATGGTAGAGGCTATCTTGCTAGAAGGTAATAATGAAACTTTCCGAATTTGTTTAGAATATATGCGTTATTATTGTAGGCGAGCCGATAATCTACGAAGAAATAGGGCCGCCGTTACTATCCAACGTTACGTCCGTGGCTGGATTAAAAGAACAGAATTTAAGAGTCTTAAACATACAGTCGAAGGTATTCAAAGATATGCTAGGGGATATCTTGCCAGATTACGATACATGCAGCTTCTATACACTGCCAAGGTAAGCCCGTTATGTTAAAGTTAGGTTTGTTAACTTGATTACTTGATTACGCATTTTCAGGCTATGGTAATTCAAAAACACGTGAGAGGATGGTTAGCTAGACAATGGTATGAAAAAGAAAGACGAAAGGTTATAATTTGTCAAGCAGCTATACGTCGATTCTTGGCTAGACGGTTATATAAGAAACTCAGAATTGAAGCTAGATCGATTGAACATGTTAAAACGCTCAATAAAGGACTTGAGAATAAAATTATTAGTTTACAGCAAAGGATGGATGAGCTTAGTAAACATAATAACGAGCTAAAGAAGAAAGAGGCTGACCTTATTGATTTACGGTAAGGATATTTTATGATATACGAAGGTTTAAACAGTTACATGAACTTTTACAAACCCGATTGGTTTATTGTTTTCTATAACTGTTAGCACATATATATTATAACAAAATCTACACAAATTACTTTTGACTAAAAAACATTTTATTTTTTATGAATAAGCAAACAGATTTCCTGTTTATTTGGTTTTTGATGTATTTCTGCGTTTTTTCTGAAAATTAACAAATTTACAGTAATTCAGGGCAGATAGTTTTCATTCCTGTGTAGAACGTATGGGGTCGCTAATGAAGTCAATTTTTAATCTACACCAAGCGAACACGCTGCAAAATTTTTAATAAAACCTCTTTCCCAATTATATTTTATTTCATCTCGCTACATTTGGAAATTCTTTTGCAATTTGTCCAATAACAATGAATATGTACGGAATGTAAACATAATATAAATATAAATCATAATATTAAACGAGGTTCATAAGAAATATAGTACATACATTTTTCTACTGTAGATAACTGATGCTAATAAAATCTTTGTTGTAGCCACAAACTACTAGTATTCAAATCTTTGGAGGTAGAGCACAAAAATGTAAATAACCTTCTCGCCCAGAGAGATGCTAGAATTGTAGAATTGGAGAATCTCCTCAAGAACGAGAGGGATGAAAAGATGGATCTTGTCAACGAACACGACAGATATAAACAGCAAACTGAAGATCAAAGGAACGTCTGGAACGAAGAAATGTCTAAGTTGCATAAAGAATTGGATAATATCAATGAAATCGTGAAGAATTACGAACAGCACGGCGAAGAAAACATGAACGAAAGAATCGAACACGAAAAACTATTGATCTTAAACGAACAAGACAACGATAGACACGCTTATCAAAAATTATTGCAGGAATATCATTGTTTAGAACAACACTGCGAAGATTTGGAGCAGCAGATTAAAGACCAAAATAAGCAAACCCACCATCATCGTAATATCAGCGATGTTAGCAGTATTTCGTCGATAGCAGACACTATCGTTACGACAAGTGACTTACCGGAAGATCACGGGTACGGATCTACAAGATCGACATCAAGCTCGCATCATCCTAAAGTAGATAGCATTGATTGGGAGAATGCAAATGCGAACTCTACGGTAGTGTCGCAACCAGCCGCGCCGAATTCAGAAGTAACAGTAAACAAGAAAGAGGAAGAAAAGTTAGATGTTGGATTACTATTAAAACTACAACATAAATTATCGGAAGTTGAACGTGAAAAAGATCGTTTGCAGAAGAGACTGGACGATTTAGACACGTCTCCTAGAACCGAAAGAGTGGACAACGCCGTTAAGGATTCTCAACGTATTTCCGAATTAGAGTTATACATATCCACACTAAAATCTCACCTCTACGAATTGCAAGATGGTATTGAGGAAAATAGTGGAATTGAGAAACTAAAGGAGCAGAACAGGACGTTGTATGAGGAGTTAGAACGAAGAAGTGATGAAATTGTACAGCTGAAGGGTGTTCTTGCGGAACAGACCAACAATATGAAAACGTTAGTTGGCTCTAGGTCTAGAACAGGTAATGCTTTACTTGAATACATTTTATTTTGTTTAAATTAACTTTGAACCTTAAGCATTTTAAACCAAATTTTTAGTATTGCATCAAGGAAGATGTAGATCAGATGCTATTTCACCATTACAACGATCCTTAGTTTCAATATTCTTTTCTATATTCTTAAAAAATAGTAATATTCCATTAAGTATAATTTCCTCGACCTTTTTTATTACATTTATTTACATTTAGTAAAATATCGTGCGATAGCAGTAGTTTCGAAAGAAATCCAATAAAAACTTCGAAACACCTTATTACCATAAGTCAGTCGAATGGTTCAGATGCTAACGTTCATGCTTAATGATAGCTTCGTGCTTGCGAAAGAGACTTCCAGGAGGATGATTGTACCAGTGATGATCAAAATAAGAGAAAGGAATAAATTTTGAAAACTTAAAGTGACTAAACAGATTCGTGTTTTGTCAGCTCTCATTTCTGTGCTTGTGGTGCGTGCGACGACGCTAAACTTGGTCGTGTTTGTTTTCGTGATTTTGTTGTCTATGCCTCAAAGCACATTGACAGTTTTTTTATACTATTTTCACTATTTCTCAACAGTTGACAGTTGAATAATCATCCGGAAGAGGTCCATCATAATTGAATAAAATCAAACCCAACAACCCGGTTGCTTTCGCCTGCGCTAATTGACGAAAGTGTGAATCCTTCATCGCCAGAATCTCTGTCAGATTTTCACTAGAATTTTCTGGAAAATTAGAGTTATAGCAATTTCAGAATTTTTCTGCGGAGCAAACAGTTGTAGTTTTATTGTCGATGCAACTAAATTCGTCTCTTTCCTTTATCTTATAAATCTTTCTTTTCGTGTTAATGCAGAAAACAGGCGCGCATTCTGAGTCGCTCACTGTATATTTTGCAGCAGCTGAATATAGCAGCTACCTTTCCTTGAATATCACTCTTTAGCGTTGTTTTCATTCCTGAACAATTAATTCGTGAACAGAATAGGTGTCGCATTGTTTCGGTGCGGTGCGCTATTGCGTATCACATAATTATTCACTAGCAATAAGAGTTGTCTGGAAAATCACAAACCAGATGTCATAGACCTTTTCCCATGTAGAGCTTTTATTTGTTTAATAAGTTCCTTGAGGTACCAAAAAAAAAATAAAAAAAATATAAGGAAGTGTAGCGTAGAACTGCGGTACTTTAGCTCAATATGTGTCCCTTGCATTTGATTCCGTTTTATCTGACACCCTTAATAGATGATTGCAGTCTTGCATGAAGGCGAGAATCTGTTATAAATAACAGTAACAGCAACATAATTATTTTTAGGTGAATACATTAATGAAGATGGCGAATTAGCATTAGCATACGAAACGCAGAAAACTATTAATAAACAACTCGAATTAGAACTACAAGACGAAATGGCGAAATACAAAGCGCACGAAAAGGAATACAAGATGGAGATAGAGAAACTACGTGAAGACAACGAAAGACAACAACGAATATTGGCGGATAACTTACACGTGACGCCGCAAAGTAAAGGCGAGGCCTACATGCAACACGAGATAACCAGATTGACGAAAGAAAATCTCGAATTGCAAGATAAATGTGACGCTGCTGGGGATGCAATAAGAAAGTTAAAGAGACAGATCAAGCTCCTGATGAAGAAATTAAAGGATTCCGGTATCGACGTTGACGAAGCAATGAACGATTTGAATAGACAAGATGAAGCCGTACATAAACACAGTAGAACGGCAAATATTAGGAAAAAAGAACGAGATTATTTGGGAATGTTTTCATTTAAAGTTGGTGACGAACCTGGGATTACAAAGCAATTAGTTGTTGGTACGTCCTTTATCTTAACGTTTGTTATCTTCAGTTAACATCAATTTTGCTCCTTTTCCTAGATTTGAAACCTAGAACAGCTGTCACCTTACTGCCAGGACTTCCAGCCTACATCATGTTTATGTGTATTAGACATACCGATTTTATTAATGATGAAGACAAGGTGAAGGCTCTACTGTCTAATTTCTCTATCTGTGTTAAGAAAGTGGTGAAAAAGCGCCATGAAGATTTCGAATCTGTTGTATTATGGCTCTCTAATACATTAAGGTATGACTTTTTCATAATATTTCTCTCGGCGATATTAGGAGCACCTATACATTCTGAAATTAATGTCAAGTATAATTAGCATGTACGTCATTTACGTAAGTTAGTGCGAAATTAGTGCAAGATTTAAGGTGTTATGCGAAAGTCTGCAGAATCTAAATTAATAATATCGTTCTCGTGGTAATATACTGCGGGATTAAGAATTAATGTAGTGCGAAACCATGCACACGTCAAACTTATCGATTTTAAATAGACAGTTTTACAGATTTTACCATTTTTTAACATATATATTAAAAAAATTAATTCCGCAATATTGATCGAAATTATAATTTTTGCTTTAGGCTACTGCATTGTATGAAACAGTACAGTGGAGATGTCGCCTTCCAAAAGAAAAATACGAAGAAGCAGAATGAGCAGTGCTTAAGAAATTTTGATCTGTCTGAATACAGACAGCTCCTTTCTGATATTGCAGTATGGATATATCAAGGTGATATTTTCATATAAAATCTTGTGGAAGTTGTATGGTTAACTTTGCGTTTTTCCAGTGGCGGTACGAAATTTACAAGAAAAAGTACAACCGTTAATAGTACCTGCAATCTTAGAGCATGAAGAAATTAGGGGCGTAACTGGAGGTAATAAACCAGCCGGTTTCAGCAGAAGGGCAAGTATATCTGCCAGAGATTTAGGTAGTCCCATTGGTAATCAGAAACCAACAACGGCGTTACTGCAAGAACTTACAAGCCATCATAAGGTACCCCGTGATTTATACGTACAACATTTAATGCAACTTACTCATTTATTATTTTTTTATTTTTCAGATTTTATGTTTCTACGGCGTCGATCCAGAAGTTACATCCCAGGTGTTCAGACAAATATTTTATTTCATATGCGCTGCCAGCTTGAATAATTTATTACTGAGGAAAGAGTTATGTCATTGGTCGAAAGGGTTCCAGATACGGCATAATCTTTCACATTTCGAAATGTGGACTAGAGAGAAGAATTTAGATGTAATACCCGAACACTTACGTCGAAACGTGTACTATCATTCTTTTTTCTTCTAGGAAAAAGCCATTCATAACACTTTAGAGCCTATCATTCAAGCCTCTCACTTGCTACAAGCGCGAAAGACTGACGAAGATGTTGCTAGCGTGTGCGAGATGTGTAACCTATTAACACCTTTGCAAATTTGTAAAATCTTGAATTTATACACGCCAGTAGATGAATTTGAACAGCGTGTACCGATTTCGTTTATTAGAAAAGTGCAAGAAAAACTACAAGAGAGACCAACCAGCCAAGACCAGCAGGTATGCATTATTTTTTAGTTTTGATTTAACAAATTTTTTCCGTTGTTATTAATAAGATGATTTTTTTGTATGTATATCATATGTACAGTGTGTGTCAACGGTTTGGTAACGTCCATTTATTCTTCTAATAGAGTCTCGTTTTAGTTAATATAAAAGTATAGAACTAACACATTCAAAAACGAATAATTGACTTCTAATGAGGATGTGAGTAAAGAAATAAAAGTCGTTTCTAAAACCAATATTTGTTGGTATCTTTCGGTCTAAATAATCACCTCTTAGAAAATTTAAATGCTAAGTAAAAAATTTGAAATTGTACGATAAACTGATATTAAGCAATATACAGGCGGTTTCAAAACTTTACCGACAAACTATCAAGGTCGAATCTATGTTAGAAAACGATTTAAATAGTTTTAGTAAATACGTGGTCAAACACGTTTCGGATCTGAGATAGTCGCTAATATAAGTTGTTACGAACATGATCCCAAAAGAACAAGTAACAAAGACATATAATAGAGTCTTTACGGAAGACATAATATATTTAATTAGGCTGTACTATAAAAAGGGCTCAAAATATCTACCTCTTTCCTCAATGCACAACATACTTTGCCTGAATAGCAAATTACAACACTGGAGTCATATTTCTAGCTGATTCACTAGCGTTGAAGCTTCTGCTTCAATTAGAGATTCATAAACTAAGCTCTTTATATAACTACTCAAAAAATTTCATTGGGTTCAGATCTGGCAAGCGAGCTAGCCAAGGTGTCGGATTATTTTTTTCTATCCATCTATGAGGGTAAGTGAACTAAAGAAAAGCTCGTATGTGATGGGTAAACCGAGCAGGTGCACTGTCATGCATAAACCAGATTTCCTGTCAAATTGTTCGTGTTAACAGGCGAAGCGTTAAGCAACTGGACAATATAAATGGATCTATTAAGTAATTATCAACAATTCCACACCATACGTTAATAGCAATCTATGCAATGTTGATGGCCTCTTCGATGTATTTCATGTAAATTTTCCTGAGCCCACACGTACATATCGTGACTACTAAACATTCCTTCCTTCGTAAACGTAACTTCGTCAGTAAAAGCATGATTTTTTTTGTTTAAAAACGAAAGTAATGAGGAAGTAATGCTTGAATTTTTCGAATGTGGAAAAAGTGTAAGAGTTACCCATGTAGAATTCGCTATGCCGTAGAAGCACTGTTGTGCAAAAGCTCGAGTACTGCTTCTAAGGTTGTTAGCAACAATATCCTATACAGTTGCTTATGCTCCGTATACACCGTGAAACACTGAACTTCGCTTTTTCGTCGCTGGTGTATTGTTGCAAAATTCATATGATGCGGCTGCTGTCTTTGTGAAAATCATTCGAAATTCGAAATAAACATTTTTCAAAACAAATTAAATTATTACTTATACAACGCGCTTTGCGACAGTTGTTTGAGTTTTTTAAATATTGTTTTAAACTGCTTATCTGCAGCGGAATGTAACACAGCCTGATTTAAATGCCTTATGTCCGGTACGTTTATTCCGTAAATAAGCTACAATTGCTCTTGCTACTTGTTCTTTTTGGATCATATCCCTGACGAATATCTCGAATGTGGAGCGTTTTTGACACATTTTTTATTAAGACTTTTATATCCATTTGCTGAAACAGCCTATATATATTATTGGGTGAAGCAAAGAAGAGAAATGCAAATAAAACTAAATAACACGATCACCACAATTTCTAATTATTAGGTGAATTGTGTACGCTGCTTATTGTTAATTGTCTGATAACGTGTTTTTACAAAAAAAAAAAAGAAATACAAAATGATGTAGTGTATAAAGTGCTGTCTTAAAAAAATTACTTGGTTACGTTCTCTTGATTTGAAGAAGTCGCTTCCTTCAGTGCATTTTCCTTGTGAAGAGCGAAGATCAATTGCTTATATTTAGATGTATCGGTGCTTGTACATTCGTTCGCTTACTCAGTTGCTTTCTAAATTAAACACAGTACGTAGGCATAAAAACAAATTTATTAAGTAAACAGTTCCTTAGTTGCATAGAAAACAAAATAATTTACCGCAGCGACAGCGACTCGATTACTTCAGCAAAAATGCCATACAATCCACAGCTATTCAGATTCTCCCGCTATTTGATGTATTTACTTAACACCGCCTCTGGTATCTATTGCTCTGTGCTGTCCTCTACAGAAGGGACAAAGCCGGGAACCAAATATTGTGCGATGAATACATGCTATGTTGTACAAAGATGAGGAGCGGCGGATGGTAATCGTTACATTCCGTAACGCTATGCTGGGCTAAAGCTTCGAGCATACTTACGAAGATTTCCATATTACGTCTCCTTTCTCGGCGGTGATTCTTTATCTAACGCTCATCCGCGTCTATATCTTGGCCTTTTTTTTTGGCGTTTTTGTGCACGGACAAATTTGAAATATTTGCGTACATTATGAGAAATTAAATCAATTTTTACATTAAATGCGTACACCTTAAAGTTTTATTGAAAATAAGTATGAAATATATTAACTCGAAGAGATGAAATATTAGATTTACAAATAAGTCGCATAAAATATTGAATTTATAAAATAAAAATTCTGTCCGCATACGCCAAATAATAATTTTATCTTTGGAAAATAAATGGACGTTAATTATATGCCTTTTCTGTCAATTTGTACCCCCTGCAATTTATGTGGGAAGCTTATGGATTGGATATAAATCCAATATTTTTATCAGTACTAAAGCCTGAATTTTTTTCCAGACTTTACTTACGGACGTTCAATACTTCTACCCGGTTCGCTTCCCGTTCAATCCTTCTGTAATTTCCTTGGAGGATCTAGAAATACCAGATGCCCTTAAACTATATATGTTAGAGAAAGTATAAACATTTGTATATTACTATGCGTAGTTGAGATAATAGTTCAATTGGTTAATATTTATTTTAACCCATATTTTTTTACGAAACTCGCGTTTTTATTTTAAATTCGATTCTGATTTTAAAAATTAAGAAAAGTTTTGATAAAAGTGCCATTCTATATATTTTTTTGTTTTTGTTTTTCTTTTTTTTTTTACTAGTATTACTAGATTATATGTAATTAAGGATATTTATTTTGTTTATTTAATTAGAACATTTAAAGGTAAATGATAAACTAGTTAAGCTACCACATACTGTATAATATCAACTTTGCCTTCCACACAGTTTTAGTTCCTAAATATTAGTTCTACATGGTATGATTTATCATTTATGGTGAGATAATGAAAAAGTAAGTGCTTAAAGATTCTGCACGTTAAAGATATTATTAAATTGTTTATATTGTAAATTGAATTATAATTATTCTACAATTCTATACATGTATAGGAAAAAGTAGCAGCCATTCGCAAAATGTGGCACATGATAATGGGTCAAGTGATAAAAATTATTATGTTTGGGGCGAAATGTAAGCTATATACTTCCTGTTGAGCATTTACTCAAAATTGTAGTCAATATCTTCTGTGATAGATCTCTATAAATACTATTGTGTTTTTTTTACATTCCTTGTAAACTTTCTGCCTGAAGAACTTGAGCGACTAATTTAAATTTGTTGATGTATGGAATTGTAGAAGGTGATGTTAGGTAAATTCAGATAATTTATTATTGTTAATTCTTCACTGATGAAGTTTGAATTTGTAAAGTGTTTATTACAAAGAAAAGTTTAAATGATATTTGTTAATTCTGTATATGTATATATGAAGATCCTTCAGTATATTTTAGAAAATAAACGATATTCTGAAAAGAAATGTTCATATTTTCTTTATTTTCTAAAAGACTTACATCGTATTCAAGCAACCCTTTTGATAAATAAGTACCTCACAAGCTTAAGTAAAAATAATGATAATGGTTTATTTAGCCAATTACGCTTAAGTTTTTGAGCAAATAGTTTTTTAATACACATTTATATGATTTATATTTACATTTAACGAGTTAATTCCAGTGTAAAAAGAATTATTTTCAAACGAATTGAGTTTTGTGTTTGGGAATCGTGTAATCGCTTGCCCTCCTGATAAAGTAGATACAAAAGCTTTTTTTCCAGACTCAGTACTATTAAAAAGCACAAGAACTTAACATAAATATACAAAATAAGTGGTGGTGGCATAATACCCAAGTTTTTAAAATAAGTTGCAGCACGTCCATTGACTAACAGAAATCGTTATCGATGAATAAGCCGAGGAACTTCGCAGATGTAATCTGACGGATCGATCAATTACGATTTCCTAGTAACTGGTTACACTTAGTCTGTTTTATCAGCGGTGTGAAGTTGATAAATACTATTCTATCAATGTTTACTCTAATGCCGTTAACAGCATGCGGCGATGTTCCAATTTTTTTTGTCGTCCAAATAGGATTTCTCAAACTCTGCATTCTCATCATCAACCGGTAACCGAATTCGGTTACCGGTTGATGTTGAGGACCATTCGTGTTTTCGAAACGGCCATCCCGGATTAATTATTATATTACTATATAATAAATTAAACTTGTGTGGTGCGGAGGGTGCCGATACTTATGGGTTGTTTATGCACAGAGACATTAAAAAGTTTAATAGTTATTCCATCGGTGTCTATTAAGTTCGCCTTTTGAAAACTGCAGATTACGTAGTTTTAGCGTGTTTTACAGAAAATATATTGACATTACTAGATTTGCTAAAATGCTCCAGTTTTTTTTATTTATTAGAGCGTGACGTCATATTTCCCTTTTGCTGCATTTGTTTTGTATATCAGCCTATAGCTCTTATAATACTTAAAATCATTTTGCTTGCAAAATGCTTCTAATAATCCATTGTTTTTGGCGGCGGCGCCTGTCATTATTTTTATCTTTCCGTTTGAAAAGGGAAATATTATTGTAATGCTTTAAACTGTTGACAAAAGTGGTGAAAATCATTGAAACCTCGTGAACCACGCACATAACAAAGAAGTAGATGTATATTAGACTTAACAGATCTAATTAAATTAGTAGAAGCCGTGATTTCGAAGTGTCCAGCAAGACCATTATAATATACAAAATGTGACTTATTGTAAATATTGTTGGAACAGAGATAATTAATACATATACATTTAATATTAATGCTCAGTTATAGAAAACCACGCAATCGTATTTAGTAATTCCACTAATTTGATTTCTGCTTCGAAAACAAATATTTTTCATATAGAAATATAAAAGAAGAAGCTAATATTCCAGCACCCCAAACAGCGAATATTCCTTCTACTTGAAACATTTCCAATGTGCTTGCTATATTCTGATGAACGTCTCTTATTTTTAAAATAGTTTGAATTTTTTCCAACGAAGTTAAACGAAGTGCCTACAATATATAACGTATTGTAATAGATTGACCGAGGGCAGATCTACGACAGAAACGTACTTCCTGATCCCAATGGTATACAAGCCCGGCTTCAAATATTCTCTCGGCTAACTTATTAAAATGTGGTAGTAAGACCCAATTTTTTCTGGCTATACCTATTATATACATCTTCAGTATATCCTCACGCATAATTTCAAATTCCGTGAAAATATCACTTTTTTCATAATCACTAACAGCATAATTTCCTGTAATAAATAGCGATTAATAGGTATGTTTCTTTTTAAATCCTGGTGATCCTTGTTTTACCAGCTAAAGTTTTGTCTACGAGTATACTTATGTTTTTGAAGCGAAGCATGCGAAATAATTCAGTTTGATTGGCTTCAAAGAGTAACTCGGAAAACTTCTTGTACCGCTCCTGTAACAATATATACATAGATAAAAATTTTCAAAAGACATCGTACAAAATAAATAAATACATCAATTAGAAAAGTTTGGTAAAAAGAAAAGAAACTCGGGACTTAACTCTTTACTCGTCATTGTCTCATTTTTGATACGCTCAAACAAATCATTTTATTTTAAAATTTATATTGGAATGCTTGATTCACTTTTTATTTATTTATAAACTAGCAGCAGACGTAAAGACCTGCTTTAAAGCACTGGTAAACGTTTTTTAAGAGTACAGCTTTTCGCCAATGTCCCGAAAATAATTTAAAAAAATATTTGTTTTATCTTTTTGATGTTGTGCAAATGTTACGCCATTAAGTGTTTTGAACCCCTGCTTCGATTGCTCAGTTATGGTTAGGTATTGTAAGTAGTGAAATTTTTGTTTGAGGGTAGACAAGTGTTTTGTAAACCGATCAAAAAAATTGATTGGAAATGGCAAACACTAAAGTGTCGGCACATTGCGCACCTTCAAAGTTATTTAATTCTCTAGGGACAGCACAAGGTTTGCTATCATTATTGGTTGAAAATATTGAATATTGAAATGAAATAAAAAGAAACTGTTCCACAGAAGAATTGAAAGTATTTAAACATATCCATAACAACTTGTTTTGTTTGAATAGGAGGCTTTTTTAAATACGATTTTTTTTTTGAAAAATACCATTTTCTGAAGCGAAGTGGATTACATGAGGTTTATGTACGTATAGTTTACGACCTTGAAGCGCTTTTATTTGATTTAGTTAAAATTTAGTTTTGTCACCAAAGGTGTACCAAGTCTAGTTGGGTTTACCTCCCGTGGAACAAACTATTTATTGTACTTGCTCCCTTTCTTTCATATCTCCGTAATTCACTTTTTACAGAAGTGATCCGCTTTATGTTGGTTGAGATCAATTACAGTAGCCGACATGATTTTTATAACTGACTTAACAATCTACAATTTTAGTATTTTGCATTGTTTTAAACATAAAAATTTTATTATAACATAAAGTATTACGTCACATTTTCAAAATAATATTTTTGTGTTTTCACTAAAATTAACGTAAAATTTAAAATTAAAAAAGTATTGTAACAAGCTCGAGCATGTTCGCGGCTATTCCGTGAAGGGCATTGGGAACTACAAAGGATACGACGTCTCGCATTCCAGAGAGAAGTAGAGAATTCTAATAAATTACCATTTACCAAATTTACCAAATTTGTGTCAGTGGGATAGCCCAGTAGTTGAGCAACATTACCAAATAAAATGATTTAGAGCTGGCAACAACGACTTTTTTTAAAAATGTTTGCAAGCATTTTCTGGCAATTAAAAAGAGTGAAAACTACCAATCATATATATCATGGTTAATTTGATAGAAAACTATAAAAATGTAGGGTCCCGAATGTCGCTCAAAGTTTATTTTTTGCATTCACATTTGGATTTTTCTCCTGCTAATTGAGTGATGAACAGGAGCAAAGGTTCCATCAAAACATTGCAGAAATGAAGAAACGATATCAGGGTGGGTGAGATCACGTCGTAATGGGAGATTTTTGCTGATTCTCATTCGAGAAGGTAACAGCCAACATAAAAGGAAGAAATAACTCTGTTTATGCAAAACATTGATATGTCAGCAATTTTCCTTTAACTTTCGAGCGGGCGCCCCGGCGGCATTTACACCGCCATTTCGGAAAAATCCGTACCCAGTAAAGAACCACTTATGTATTTCGAACGTGGCAAAAATCAAAAGCGGTATAAAAGCCGCCGCGCGCCCGCTCATGCTGGCCAATTTTACGCGCCCGCGCGAAGGTTAAGTACAGTTAAGTGTTTTGGTGTTCTTGATACTAATTAAACATCCTAGTATTTGTACTTATCTATTTTTTTTTTGTTATAACTTCTCTTTAACAAAATTTGTAAATACAATTATCATGTATCACTAGCGGACTATGATTATAACTCTAAAATTAGACGTGGTGGAAAGATTTGGTTTTTGGTTATGCCTTCAGTTAAAGACTATAAGAACTTTACACCCATTTTTACAAGAATTATTCAAGCCAATATAAATTTTCTAAAAGAGAAGCATCATTTGAATGAGATATGATATGATATGATATGAGATGAAATGATATCTCCATATATCTTTGATTCTTTTATAGTCTCGATAGTTGAGTACGCAAAACATATAAACCTACTTTCTGGTGTCTTACCGTTTCATCATAAATTATTGTATTGGCATATCCTGGTATGCTCGTGGTACCTACTTTTAGGTTTTGATTAATAATATCTTCAATTCTGTTAATTGACGGCTGACGGCTACAATTTGACAATGTTATTACAGATTCTATACGCGTATTTATAGACGTACAATGATTGCATCATTACGCTTGCTAAACCGCTATTGTAAGTTGTAATAAAACACGTTGAAAGTTGTAGTAGTAAAAAAGTAAATATTCTTCCATGTTTGGAGAGCCGAGTGGGTTGCTGTAGATATATTGTGACTATATCCAAGGTAGTTTGTGCAAGCGTTACGTCTCTACGTGATTGATCCCTTCCTCTAGCGTGATTTCTGAAACTACATAAGAAATGTAGATGGATCTTAATAATTAAATACTGCATTACTTATTGTTATATATACGTAAATGCAATAATAAGATAGATACTTTTAAATTGGTTTATATTATATATATAACAAGAAATGAACTATTTACCGATGGGAGGTAATCTGCTTCGAGATATAATGTACTACTACTGACATAATTATGGAGACAAGAAAACTAATCCATAGTGTGATATTAAATGGACGTATTAACAACTTCCAACCTTTCAGCAACCTACAACAAAATACACTGCGTCCACGGATTTGGTGCACAAGGGGAAAAACTTTTTTATTCAACATTTTATGAAAAAAAAGTTATTCTTTACGAAAGTTTTTGCTTGCCTTAAAGCCATTAGAAAACAATCAAAATGCACTGACTACCTTCTGCATACATGTAAATGTTGAAAACGTGGTTGCTTACTTTCGAAAATTTAACTAAGTTCAAATTATTGTTGATAATCGTATTGCCTTGAAATTCTGTTGACATTTAATTATTTGTCTGTTTCAAATTTAAGTGACACGACATTTGCAATCACGAAGATCACAGTTATGCTAACATTGCAACAACAAATTTATTTGATTAAGTGTTATGGAATTGGTAATATTTCATATGGCTCTGTTCTTAGAAAGAAGAAAACAAAGAAACAATTCAATGAAGATGATGCATTAACTGTTCTAGCTCTGGGATCTGTATTACAAGATCCAAAAAAATCACTATGTAAGAGAGCGGCGGAGTTGGGTGTAAGCAAGAGCTTACTGCAAAACGTCTTTAAGGAAAGCAAGATTCATCCATTCAAAACCAAATTTATTCATACTTTGGCACCCCGGGACGATGCGTTTAGATTAGAATTTAGTACTTGGGTTGGAGAAAATGTTATGGAGGATCAATTTTTCCATCATAAAATTTTCTTTACGGATGAAGCTACTTTTACCGCTAATGGTTATATGTCATCCCAAAATTGCAGATATTGGACAGAAGAGAATCCAAATTTTCGTATTAATCGGAAAAACCAGCGTTATAAGAAAGTAAATGTGTGGCGTGGAATTTTATTCAATAGGCCCCTTTGTTTCGAAAACAATTTAAATCAACATAATTATTTCGACATTTGTTACAAAATTTTATTTTATCATCGTTGGAGGATATTAACAGAGAGGCAGTCTACTTTCAGCACGATGGATGTCCTGCGCATTCAACTAATTTAATTAGAAACTGGCTTGACGACCACTTTCCTGAAAGATGGATTGGTCGTTTTGGACCTATTCATTGGCCAGCTCGCTCGCCCAATTTAACGACGATGGATTTTTATTTTTGGAGACACGTTAAACAAATAGTATACGAAGATGATATTAATTTGATGCGAATTTGGGAGCATTAAAAGATAAAATAACAGTAATACAACATACAATAAACAGATAAAAACAGTAATTAGTGAGATTGATGTAAGAACATTTAGGAACATTTACAGAGAATTTAGGTATCGGGTCGAAAAGTGTGTGGAAGTAGGTGGAGGTTACGTTGAATAAATTATTTGTTGTAAATTATAACATTCGAATTTATATACATTAGAAAATATTTCATAGTCTTCTGTTTATAATAAAGAATTTATTTTAGTTAACTAGAATATTATTAAATTATTTCATATCTAAAAATATGTATAAAAAAAAACTAAAACATAAAATGTTTTAAAAAATGTATCAATGGTCACTGTCGTATAAGTTTGCACCAAATCCGTGGACACACTGTATTGTAATTTTATTAACTACTTATTTTTATGTAGCAATAAAGGATCTCACTTAATCCAGAGTTCTAAACAACTAAGCTAACTTTACAAAGAAACTTAATTTAAAAAAAATAAGTATATTACCCTGGAAGTGGTACTAAACATTTTATGGTGCATTCATAGTAAACGCTAGTTGCATCCGCATCAAACGCAATACTTGGCCAGTATATCAATCCACCTGAAAAGTACAATACTTATTGTTTGTCACTTGTTACTCGTTAAATTCGTTAATATTTTATTTTAATTATTTTTTTCTACACATTTCATTTATATTGGTTTATTAATGTAAGGTCAATTTACGATTTTAATATTATTGAATTATTTTACAACAAATACATATATTTGGAAAAAATAGCACTTATGTTTTGAGAAACATATTTTCTAGTTAAATTAAAATAGATGACTAAATTTCGACCAATTACTTTATCTTATACTTAACGGCACCTTAATATACAAACGCGTTGCTGATCTGAGTCGAGAAATTTGCGAAAAATAAAAGAAGTTGAGCATGTAATGCATGGCACTAAAAATATCTCGGTCGTGTACAATGTGTTAGAAACTATGATTTTGAATTATAACATTACCGACTGCGATGTCAGCAAGTCCATTAACAACTTTCTCTACCGTTCCTGTTGCTTTCGTTTGGTTACCGTATGGTAGTCCCCAGTTCCTATTCGGATCAATAACTAGACGTGGGCTTAATTTGTATTTTCGAACAAACTCCGATAATAATTTCATGTCAATACCTTGCGACTGTTCTAGGGAATCACCTAGAAATAATTAATTTAAAGCAGGCTAGATTGTAGTTCTAAATGTGAAAGATTTGCGTAAAAATGCGTTTTTAAGGCCATAAGGAAACCATCGAGGTTTTTAAAACGTGATTTCAACAGCGTCTCGATGAAATGTCACGTGTTTTCAATTTCCTCCGTTATCTCTTTCTGTACGAGTAAAATCAACAATTTTAAATTCATGTTCTTTATTTTTTTGCCAGGTTGTCTGTTGGGTATTATACTATTGTTATTATTATTATTGTCATAGTTCTGAGAAACATTACATGGTAAGTAAGTAAATAATATGGAACTACTAACATAATGTACAACAAATTTCAGAAATTGCCCGCGTACCTTAATTTTTATATTTCAACTTTTCTCTTCTTAATATATGCGTCTTAATCGCTTGGCTTACTTTATCAGCAATAGTCACCGCATTATTTCTTTGGTGTGATATTTTTTTGGTTTTATTCTATCACTTTCGTAATTGCAAATGTAGGCAGTGACAGAATTGAACAAAAATGAGCTGTATTGTTAGAAAAAAAAAATAAGATGGTTGCGTTTTTTTTTTAATTGTACCTTCCTCTGTGACAGAACACCGGCCTGAAAAGATCTGCCAAAGATAGCAGACAGTTTTTCTGATCATACCCGAACGTCCAGTGGCGGCCGTAGTATAGCAGCAAATTGGAAAAATAAAAAAAAATCATATCGACCGAAGTTCAGATGTTATCAAACACAGATGCGACACATAAAATTCGCATTCATATGTTATCTTACCACCAAAATACAGTTGCCTTGCGAAGGGTTCAAGGGATAGTTTACTTACACAAAAAACTTCATATCTGGGGTCGTCCAAGACATGTCACATACAGAATCGACATACACAAAACGATTCTACCACCGGAACACAAAGGGTCCAAAGGTAACCCTTACACGAAATAATTCATATATTCCGTCGTCCAAGATATTATTATTATTTGAATTCCAGCATTCTGATAATGTACACTGCCGTTCGGAGAAGTTCGGTCGGTTAGTAAAAAACATGAGAAGGTTACAGAAACAAACGAAACTAAAAACAAAATGCAATTTTATTGTATGTACAGATAAAGAAGACAAAAATAAATAAATAAAAAGTTATTCTGGTCTAATATAACACACTGAACATTATATTTTTTTTTCATCGAAAAAACCTCCTTTGCTGTTAATCACCGCTGGAACTATTCTAGGCATTCTTTCGATAAGTTTTGTTAAAACGGATTGTGGAATATTAATCCATTCATGTTGCAGAATATTCCGTAAATGTTCTTGTGAAGTTGGGCATATTTTTCGGATCCTCCTGTCCAGTTCATCCCACAACAACTCTATAAGGTTCAAATCTGGGCTGTGTGAGGTCATTACTTTCGGGGTGTGCTGTTCTTCTTGCTCCTTTAGATAGTTCTTCCACACTAACGCAGTGTGTTTTGGGTCGTTGTCATGCATGAATGTAAAGTTACGGCCTATTATACGCAATCCTGATGGCACTGCGTGATTCTGGAGTATTGCAAAATAATTTTCCTTCTTCATTACACCCTGAACTCTGCATAAATCTCCCGTCCCAGCAAAGGAGAAACATCCCCACGCTAACACAGAACTATGCCCTTTCTTCACTGTTGGCACAATGCAGTCCGGGATCATTTTTTCGGTTTTAGATCTTCGGACATAAACTCGTCGATTTTGCCGAAAAACGTCAAACTTTAACTCGTCACTCCAAAGTACGTGTTTGCAATCATCTAACGACCAATCTAGATGAGAACGGGCCCACTGTAGCCATTTTGCTCTGTTGTCCCTATGTAATAAGGGTTTTCGAATGGCAATGCGCCCATGAAGGTCCGCTTGTCGAAGTCGACATTTTACCGTACTCGCCGAAACTTGTTCTTCACGACCGCGATTGACTTCGGCTGCTATTTGTGGCGCTGTTAATTTTCTATTGCTTGTGCTTAATAATACAATTCTCAAATCTTCAGCTTTTGTTGTTTTCCTAGATGCTCCAGGACGAACACGATTTTCAATAGTTCCAGTTGTCCGATATCGCTTTATGATGTCATTTACTGTTGAACTTCTCATATTTATTTTTTCAGCAATTTGTCGCCCCGAATATCCTTCTTCAAACAGCGTAATAATGCGTGAACGTTTTTCTACGCTGGTAGGCTTGCCACGCGCCATTTTGAAGTAAATTTTCTTAAAACTTCCGCGCAAAAACGACAGATGCACACCAACACACGTTCAACAGTAAAATGAAGCAAATTTATATCTTTACGCCTGTGATAAATAAACAAGAATGATACTGCGGTATATTTCCTAAATGTATTGTTCGTTAATAATCCCCAAACAACCCGTTTCAAAAGATCGGTACTTCCCAGAAATTCTTGGAATGATAAAAAAAAGGGACTTTATTGTGGTTGTCGCAATATTTCTACTTTACATAATAATTTATGGCTTTAATCCCTTAGAAAAACGTGTATGCTTAATATTTTTCTAATTTTATGTATTAATAATTGTATACAGTGTGATATAATAGATTTTTATTGTATGACCGAACTTCACTGAACGGCAGTGTACATTATATTTTTTTTGTTTTAAAAGAATATAATATAAGATGATGTTGAGGATACATGCATCATTTTACATGTACACTTTATGGAAGAAATTTTGCAAATGTATATATAGATAAGATCAAAAAAATTAATGAATTAAAGCGCAAGCAGAAATATTACTAAATATTTCGCTGCCTAAAGTGTTTACCTTATGTTGATTATTCCTTTATCGCGTATATACCACCCTCAAGATTTTATACTTACCAACTACACTATAGGGGGCTAATGTGTAAGTAGATATTTTTAGTATTTTCCCATTCATGTCGGTAGCTTTATCAGGATACAAATCATTACCCAATTTAAAACTTTGATTTATTGAATACCATTGATCTAAAAATTGCCTTTTTCGGTGTTCGATGCTGACAAAAGAGTGAGTCCATAAACTATATATCTCATCGCAATAATTCAAATAAGAACTGCATTTTGAACTATTTAGACTAACGATCAATACATCAACTACATTATCCAGATAGTTAGATGTTAACAATTTTCTTGCTTTCTTTATATGGGAAATTAAAAAAAGATATTTTCGAACGTTGTACTTATAAACGGTCTTCGCCATTTTCAATATTTGTTCTTCGAGATATTCAAAGATAACGACTGGATCTTCACTTTGAATAACAAAAATTTGACAGTAATTACTCAAAACAAAGGCAATGTTATCGTCTCCTTCGAATTCTGCGTTACTATTGTAGCGTATAGTAATATTTACGGTAACAGATGGTATATTTTGGGAGACAATGTTCAAATTGTTTTCCGACAGGTAAACAACACATTGGAAATTTGTAAAATATTGTGCAACTATTAGATTCATCAAGAGGTTTATATGTTGAAACATTCTGCAAACGACATTCAACACTTCTAATGTTCGCTGGAGAATAATAAATTTCCAGAAACTATTTTTCAATGTTTGTATATATTTTTGAGATAAAAAACAGTAATTCAAGTAGTTTTAATGCGAGAAGTTTGTAATATAGTTTTATAAATGATATGTTGCCAGATATGCTCGATAATTATGCTTTGCATTGTAGCTACTACAAAAGAAATACGTGCAATAACAGAAATTGGGTCATTTTATTATTATTTTAAAACAACCTTTTGTTTTAAACGATCACATGAGATAGAAAAGGGAGAAAAACTGAAAATTATATTATCTTTTCTAATTTGTTCGCTAAGAGATTACTAAAAATACGTCCTATTCTGAACGAACCGGCAGTTTCTGTTGCTAATTGTTTTTAGCACACTTTCATTTGCATCAAAGCAATTAATAACGTGAACCAAGGAAATGTTTGAAAAATCTTAAGAAATAAAAATATAAATTCGTACGTAATCAGCAAAACATGAGAAACACATTCATGAGTATATTCACAACAAGAATTATAAAAAAGAAGGTATTCAAGTGAAGCTAAGACGTCATTACTAAACCAAGACTAGCTATGCAGTTCAATTGATCACAAGTATTCAATGTATTATAGAAACAAACAATCCTGTTTTCGAAGTACAGAAAAAATTTCGCTGCAATTTTCTAGAGAAATTAGTGTCATAAATAGCCAACAGTATGGCATATAACAATCTAAGTTGTTCAAATAATGCATTGGTAGAAGGGGGTGGAAGTAAGGAGAAATACTATTGAAGAACTGAAAACTGAGAAACAGGCTTTTTTCCAAATTACCAAATAAATGAACATGGACCAAATTTACCTAAAACGGATTTACCAAATAATTTCAGTAAGAGTATACCGCCAAAGAACATACGTATTGTACTATAAAGTACGTACAATCATTTTATTATTTTACATAATTACGTTTTGAATTTTCAATTTCAGAGTCATTTTCAGTTATTTTCACGTACGTACTTTATAATAACAATTTTGTCAAGAAACACACAGAAACATTGAACACGTCGTTTATTTTGGAATTATGTCATCAAAACTTATAATGTCGTGTACATCAAGACATACAATCATCAAAAGGTTAAACATTTGAATGGAGATCCTTGGATCAATATCCTTGCAGAGATAGCTTCCTAATGGTATTAATAGAATTACTTATGGCAGTAAGTAATGCTAAAAGAAACATGTTTTTTCGCCTATCCGGCATCATCAGCATGGTTCCGAGAGTATTTTTTTACTTCACTTTGAACCACTGTTTGTCTCACAGTTAATATTAGAGCATTCGTAACGACGAGGCAGACATCTCTTGGCATCCTCTAGTGCCAGAAAACACATATCCGCCGTTTAAAAAGTAGCGACATAAACCAGGTACTGTCCAGGTGCCGTGCGCAGGAGCATATTTCTGTCTACGCGTCTGGCTCGCGTCGTTTCGAATGTTGAGATGTTAACTGTGAGATATAATACAAATTTCAAAGTTGTACGTCAATTTAGATTGAATTAATATTCCAAAACTTATTTAACTTAGAATATTTTCAGAGATATACCAATTCAAACTATAAGTTTAAAAAATTACATTGTATACGCGTAAGAAGTAACATTTCTCTAGATCTTGACAGAAACCTGGTCGAGAATGGATTGTTTACTAAGCCACGTAATGTCCATGTTAACAGGAATTTGAATGGGATATTTTACAAATGGTAAATTGAATTTGCAAGGTTTGTGCAAATTTTGCGACTTATTTGTAACGATTCAAAGTAACAGTAACAATAGTAACAATAGGGAACGAGATAATAATAAATGTTCAAGTAACTATTTTCTGAATTTTCTTGAACTTGTAACAAACTTCTAGCAAAAGTTTGCCAATGTTTTTTGCGACATCAACTTTATAAAAATAAATATGGTTTTCTAAGACTTACATCAGGAGATCTCGTTGGCCTCCATTAATGTCAATCCAGTTCTATGTTTCTTCATACATTGGTCCTACAAGACGATTCCTCAAAATGTCTATCCACACATCTAACCCAAAACGATGTTATGATCTCCTTGTCCCATTTTGTTTGGAAATCTGTACTAATCAGGAATGCTCCGTTTTTCTGTTGAAGATTGAAGAATCGGTAAACTTTGATTCATGACTAGGTGAATTTGTTTAAAAAATCTTTGTTATCTCCTAATCTTCTACGAGATAGCCATCAAAATCGTTGCAAAATTTAACTCATATTTTATTCTCTTTTCAACTAAATACCTTGAATATTTGTCCAGAATTTGTTTTCGAAGGGTTCAAATAATATGTTACAATTTGCCACAAAAATATTACAAATACCTCTAATGGCTGCCAACTTGTCCAATATTTTTCTTTTTGGTCTTGAAGCCTTGTCATCAAATTATCAGTAAAACGAGAGTTGATAAAAACGATCTCGTTACATAGCAGCCATGAAGAAAGGGTGTTTTATACTTTTACAGTTGTCCACATTTAATACACCAGCTCCTTCCTTCATCTAAGTGCACCTGCCTACAACAAAATACCTATAAAGCAGCCGAGTTCTATATTTTCCAATAATTTCCATTGCCCTGATTGATCTGGATGGTCACTATTCCATTTTATATCTCTTTCAGCTTTTTCATTAGTTATGGCGAATATTTTGTTGAACCCGGTTTAGCAGTAACGATATTACGTTGACAACGACGAGTTGCTTCTGAATACAATTTTATCTTTATATCGAAATCTCCTTCAAAAACTTTCTCCAATTCGTTTTCGGACGCCGGAAAATTATCAGCTTCATCATTACAAGGAGCCTTTGTAGAAATTTTTTCAGAAACATCTCGCTACAATGTTTCTTTCTTTAGAAAAATAATATGAAACTGTGCAGGCAACCTTTTCATTCCAAAACTATATACTATGAATGATAGATTTGCTAAAAATATTTTTTATAAATAATTTCAATATTTGCTGAAGTAATTACCATTTACCTAACATACATCGCCCAGTAGTCAATAAATCATAAGCGAAAATATTGATTAGAGGAATTAGTGGAAGAAACGAATAATTATTATAACTTACAATTAAGTTATCCATATAGTATTAAATAGACGCATATCGGCTCGTAATTAAATTTTGTTTCAGGTTCGAACAAAATTTCACCCATACTTGGTATCAGGAGCTGCATTATTAAATCATGATGCAATAAAGTTTTAATATAATGAGAACATAAAACCTACGTGGCTTAATTACAATGACCGTATACCAACAGAATTCTAATAAAGCAGGAGGACTAGTTGGTGATTAAAGATGTTTTTCATGTTGTTTTTACACCGACATTAGAGGTCCTTATCAATGCTATTAGTAGTGTAAATAAGCGTTGTCCTCGGTAGTAACTCGCCAGGAATATATATTACTTATTTATAGAAAAGAAGTTTTCGGTTCTAGGTTCTTGACATAAAAATTTAATAACTGCTATTGTTCGTACTATGCAATGATATATTTTATTAAACGCGTTGCTAGAAAATATTGTTTCTAATTCGATTAAAATTTTAGAGATCTGTCTCATTAATTAATATTATGTCCGTGCTTTGAGTAATTGTTCGTTAAAAACGTAATTATGCTCTTAACCTTAGCATCTAGCACCCCGTAATAATGACTGGCTAGCCTATTCCCTTTATTCCTTTGATATTTTTAACATCTTCCGAAAATTGTTGACCTCAGACAAAAAAATATTCTAGAAGATAGTATTGATTAACAGCTTTTTATTTTACCATTTGTTTGTGCTTAAAGAAATAATATCGGATGACACACGTTACCTTCTTAATTGCCAAATTTGAAAATTTAGATAATAAATAGATAAAAGAATTCAATTAAAAGAGATCAGCATCCGATAAAATTTCAACGTCAAGATCAACATTATTCACTAATCTTTCAAGCTGTAAAGCTGTAAAAGGTCTATCCTAAACTAAAGGAAGAAATGCCATGAGAAAAATTATGATGACGGCAATAGTAGTTCACCTTCAGTCTCAGAAGACGATGCTTTATAATCAGGAATTAACCAATCCGATCAATTCTTTTAAAAGAATTATATCGAAGAAGTAGAAATTGTCTTCCGTATTTTAGCATTACTGCTGTATTTTATTTAGTAGATATCATAATCTCAAGACTGGTGGAAGAATATTTGAGGCCAGAGATAGGCCAGGCAATTTTTGATTGAACACAGGCCTACATTTAAGCAGACCTACTAAGCAGAGACAGGAAGTCTGTTAGAACAGCAGTAGCTCTGCTAACAGGACACTGTATGCTCAAGAAACACGGACTTGGCAGAGGAAACAGCATGTAGATTCTGCCAGGGGGAAAAAGAGACTGCCGCCTATGTGCTGTGCGACTGTATAGCACTGGTAGGAGTAAGGCTCTCAGCAATGGGCTCGGAATACCCAAAAGCTGAAATCTATGAAGAGGGCACAAGGCACAATGCTGCTAAATCTAGCGAAGAAAGCAAAGTTAATGTAATTGATTTCATGAGACAAGAATAAATAGTAGATCTGAAAAGATCGCAGTGGGACAGGTCAAGAACCACTTCGGATAATAATCTACACCGGTTTTCAAAATGTGGTCCACAATAAATATGCGGGAATGGGGCGAATACTGTCAAATTAGTATGTTGGTATTCCCTTGTGCTGGATGAATCAATTCATATTTACAATGCTTCGCGATTCCTGGTGTGTATTTCCAAAATAGTTTCATCAATTCAAAAATATACAGCACGTTCTACTTGAAATATTAACGGAAACCATCACTTGTAGAGTGGAATCTTTACTGTGTTGTACTGATATCACAAGACCAACATTAAACTAATTAAATGCAAAGCGTATTTTCATAATCTTGCGTATGTACAAAATGATCCGTTCTCGATGTTTTTATTGGTTATTATTGTGGTGATTAATTTCGAAGCTACAGGCTGATACACTACAGTTCCTTATGATTCAAAAATTGATCATCTAGAATACATTGTTTCATATAGTGAAATCAAGACGTGTTAGAATTCAATGTTACTATCATCGTTAATATACTTGCAAATCGATTGATGTCATGCATTAACCGATGCATATATGGGGACAGATTATTATCTATCTAGATACCATAAATAAATACATCATTCCGAATATGCATCCATGTACAATATACTCAAGTGGGGAGTAATTTTACATATATTGTCGGACATGTCAAGTCATACATGTATGATTATTTTTTTAGTGGAAGGTCAGTCTATATTTTCCGGCGATCATTTCATTATTAATTCCAGTACTAGTTTCGCACTCCGATAAAGATTCTAGTTAGGTGCACGCCGGTAGTTCGATTCAAATCAAGCGTACAGGATGTTTTCGATAATCATAGTACTTGCCATTTGCTACGCGCAACCATTCCTTACTCGTAAGTTAGATTTTGCTATTAATTTTTAATTGTATTGATTTTTTATTTGATAGTGGACGAAGGAGCATTTTTAAGCAAAAACGGAGATTCTCTTGTTTATATTTTTTGCAGTCTTTTCATTTCTTTTAAGTTGACGAAAGTAGAAAAGAAAAGAATAATAACTAGCCGCAACTAGATATTACATTCTTTAACTTGCTTTTGCGGTATTTAGACCTATTTAACATTCCTTGAACGTCCGTAAATTTAAACTTAGCAGTGTCAACTAGATTTGGCAATTTAGAAACAAAATATTGAAAATCTTTGTTTCTTTTTGGCAGTAAAATTCAATCGCCTCTTATTTTCTGATTATAAAATGCACCGATGTTTAAACCTGGTTCAGGATTTTTCCTTCTATCGGTTTAACTAATAAAAGTTTTAATAATTTGTCTTTCTTCTTCTTCTTCTTATTATTATTATTATAAACTTAATATTTTAGTCCTTAAACAACAAACAAATTCGTCCCATATTTTTTTCTAAATAAAACAGTGGCCGTGAATAGCAACTGCCTGGAATTGTCTTTCTTCGATCACTTTTCTATTCACCATTTTGTCAGCTTTGAAAATCAAGTTTTGTGGAACCCGTGCTATATGCTCGTAAACTAAATAAACACTACAACAGGAGCTGTTTTTTTTAGTTTACAATAATTCTACCAAAATTCATTAAAAGCCCTTAATTGTTAAGAAACGTGCTACTTTGATAAATACTATATATCTATAGATAGAAATAGATAGCACATGTATATCTTCTATTTCTACTTTGTTTCTGATTTGTTAGGAACATATATTTTTACAAGGGCCATACGATACGTATATTCTTTTACAATAATAAATATACGCAGGAATAAAACTTTGCAACACTAGAATAATAGGGTAAAAGAGGATAAATCGTACCATGAGCAAATTTTTACTACTGTATTATTTCAATTATGATAATAAGGAATTATTAGTTATACCCGACATCATAAAGCTCTGTACGTCTACATTTAATTAAAAAACAGGTTTACAAGAAATATATGTACTTATATTACAGTGAACACTTCTCTACTTTCGGCAATGCGACTACAATTATTTATATTAATCCGCTTTTTTTGGTAAATGGATTGTTCTAATAACTTTTGCACAATACTGTAAAGGGATTCTTTCCCAAAGATCTATAGGTATAATTTTGGTCAGAATGAAAACCATATTGTAGTTATAGAACGCTGAACTAGGGATTGAAATACTGAATTTTAAACAAAAATGGATATACTACTCAATACACCTCTCTTTATATTTTTAAAAACACAAAAATTTATAAGAAATTAAATATTTTGTGTGCCCTCCTGTAGCTTGAAAAACTGCCTGTACACTTCTAGAAACTGATTCATAAAGTTTTTGAATTATTTCAATTGGAATATTTTCCCGTTATTCATGTAATATTCGGAAACGTTCCGTAACACCTGCTGCCTTTCGTGTTCTCTCTTATTCAAGTGTTCTCAGACGTGCTCGGTAACGTCAAAAAAATCAAGATTTTGTGGCGGCCATGGCATTACTTCCAACATTCCATTTTGTAATATTTCTTGCAAGTAGTTTTTTGGCGCTCTGGAAAAATGTATGATCGTTGCTTTGTTGTAGTATAAAGTTAGAACCAATGTAGTGTCTTAAAAGGGCAAAGTGCTTGTCACGACAGCTCTCCTCTGTCAACTTTCCCTTAATTCGTATCAAATCACACACACTAAATGAGATTCTAGACGAATACTGACCCACCACCGTCCTTTACAGTTGCTTGTAAACACTTCGCCTTGCATGGTTCACCTTTTCTTCGACGAACATACTGGTGTCTTTTAGTATCAAAAATTTCATATTTGATTTATCTGTATAGTGTTCAATTTCAGATATTAGATATTTAGATTAGATAGATTTCCTGTGTCCATTCGCGGTGATCTTTTGCCTTATTTCCGGGCTGTAATAAAGGTTTTTAATAGATGTTTACGGAAAGAAAATGAAGAGACAGACGTGTTTGTAGCGTGGTGCCGTTCTTCTTTTTTGCCGATTTCGCTATGATTGTATTCTCAATTGCTTTAACTTCAGCATTCAAGAATTGGTTCTTGCAGCAATTTGTCGATATGTTAAATCTTTTTCGTGTAACACAACGTTCTTCTATATGTATTTTGTCCGTTTTCATTAAATGAATAGCAGGAATTCACTCGGCGAACAATTAAAAATTAACTTAGAATTAAGATTACGAGTAAGTCTATTAAAAATTAATCTACTAACAAGCACTATGCAATTTATATTTATTGCGTATTTGTGCTTGCAGGATTATCTATTTACGTTGATTACGATTAAGGGGTGGCCAATAAAGATGTTTAATAACAAACAACATGTTTTCTTAGAAATTTGACACCCTACGCATACATTGCGTAGATTGTCTAAAACGTAATTACAGTACTGAATTTTGTAAGTGTACAACAAATACTATTTTTCGAAGCATTTTAGAAATAGTTAAATTTTGGTGTAGGTAATCTTATACGTATAGTCATGGATCATGGATTTTGTAATGGAAGCCAAAGTACGCGCTAACATACAAGCCCCTCCATTTAAATAAGATAAAGTTTATAGTCTATTTTGTACTTTTCAATGTTGTGTTAAATTGTACAAGTCATGGGTACCAGTGCTTTTTGATGTAAACGTGAAATATAAATTTAAACGTGTGAACATGTTTGTAATCCTAGAAATAAAAGTAAATAGAAATAGGTTGAGGAATGGATAGTGTCAAAAATCCATTATTCTTTAAATTTGTATGTATTTAGGTATAAAACACCGCATTTCTTTTACGAAATTTAACCATTTCTTCTCCTCGTTCTAGATTTTACATTTTACGGATATCAACAAGTACCATTCAGTGTTCATTGAAAAAAGAGTTTATCAAAAAGTACTCCCTCGTAATGGATTTTCAATGTTTGTGATAACTATTGTAATTAGCATCGATTGACTTCGTGCAAGTTTCAACTGTATACTATGGCGTGGATAAAGACTACACATACGCATCACATAAGTAAACTTAATGGAAGCAATTTAGAAAATCCTATCATCAAAATATATACGGGTTTATTGCCGCATATACGGGAAATTGCGAAGGTTATATCGTTAAAAGTAATTATTTGTAGCATGATTTTTTTTATAACAATATATATATATAGAGATATTGGTTACTATGAGTCAAAACTTTCTGATAAATAAAAGTAAATTTGTGGTTTATCTGTGAGAAAATTAAATTTATGTTTTTTTGTATGGTAGGTTTAAAAATATTAAATTTTACGAAAGATATCCAATTAAAATCTATTTAAATATCATTTTAATGATGAAGGAACTTGGCCTTGGGTTCGTAATTCCAGTGATCAAAGAAAATTAATTTTATGAAGCACAGTTCTTCTTAAATTACAAGCTAGACAGACAATTAATGTGACACAGGAAATATGTGACGGATACTGTAATGTAGACGGGTAATGATCATAGATAATAGTATATTACATATACTTACACATCTTTGGAAACGCAATTCCTTAAATTAAATTTAAATGTCAATTAAATTAAAATAATTTTAATAGAAATAATGATTTCTATGAATTCCATTATAATAATGCTTGGAAATACTTGTGACAATTAGAGAGGTACACTTTTTATTTGCGTTTATTTACGTCCCTTGTCTGTTTGTATTACCGCGCTATTTTAGGGATAAAGAGAAAGATAATTTTCTTTAAAAAAGTGCAATAAAAAGAAATAAACATAAGAGTGCAAATTCACTATTTAAAAGAAGATTTGATGAAAAATCAAAGAAATCATCCTCCATATCCTTTTGTTAAGTGTCCGCAAGTTAAGTTTCGATTCTTCAGATTCCTAACTACTTGGACAATATCATCTTGTGTATAACTGGCATATTAATTGGTCTGATTTGCAAATATTCCCAGTTTGTTGATGATTGCCCCACCGGCAACATTTAGGGCTAGTTGAAACATAGAAACAAATGATTAACCTTTTATTAAATAAAATTTTCCTGCGGCGTATGTGTAAACATTGGGATTGGGCAATTGGGACAAAAAAACCACCTTACTTTGCGATGGGTCCCGAGCCATTAAGCCACCAAAGAAAATAGTGCTATCGTTCAGCAAAGGGGCCCTTAGATTACTGACGGGATTTCTGACAGGTCATGCAACCCTAAAATATCACCTATTCAATCTAGTTAAAGCTGAAGATTAAATCTGTCGTCTATGTCAAGAAGATCTGGAGACGGCAGAACACGTTCTACGCAAATGTGTTGCCATCAGTCATACTCGACAACAACATTTCAGTAAATCATTTCTGACATCTACTAAACTGAAGGATGAGGATCCTAGAGTAATATTAAGGTTTATTAAGAGCTTTCACCTATTCTAACCATTTTGTTAGAATAGACTAAAGGCATTTATGTCATAGCCCAATGGTACTAATACTAATACCATTGTGCAAACATTGCAGAACCCGATAGATTTGATAATATTAACACTTACCTAATTTTAGTTTCCTTTCATACAAGTTTTTATTCCCCGCAAAATTTCCATTAGACGAACCTCAATTGCTGTCAGTTAATTGTGTAATAGAGGAGCAGCAACCTTTTGGCATAATATAAGTACCAACCATATCGCGAAGTAATCACCACATGCAAGCACTTGGCGACTGTTTGTAAATATGCGACTAATACGTTGAGTTCCAGATTGTATAACTTCTTCGTGTGTTCTTATTTATTTATTACAAAAAAACACCATACTAATGTTTAAGCTTGTTAATTTGAAATAAATATTTTAAATTTGGTGCCTCTTATTGTCTTATACTAGGAATATGTGTGTAGAGTCAGTAGACCAAAAATGTTGTCGTTTGTTCTATCAATTCTGTTCCTTATTTGTTTCTCATTAATCAAGTTTAAGAACCACGCAGCTCGTTCCTGGTAATAACATACCCAATACAATAATTTCTAAATTTTTTATTTTTAAGGTATTAAAGAATTAGTTCAGTATCTATTCTCCCTACTGCAGAATTTGTTAAAAGTTGGCATTGTCGTTGCAGAAGTCCTCAATTTTATTGACCTGAATCTAGTTTGAGTACTATTTTAACAGCTTTGCTCTGATATCCTCCTTTACTCCATCAAAGATCTTAATAACAGATGCTTGTTATTTGAACATGTATCCGTTGTACGAATACGATATCTTTCGCGAAATTGTTTGTTGTCGATTTCATCCACAGTGCCACGGTGAGTACGCAACTGAATAGAAATCGACAGAATCAACACAAGCAAAGTTTTCCATTCGCTTATAAAGATTTTTTAACCTTCTCCAAACTCAAAATAAATTCTAATTGTAGGACACCTTAATTAGCAATAGATTTACCATTCGTTAACTTTGAAAGAAGTGTTGGGCATTTGCATAAACGTTTCATCTCTTAATAATAATGATAGCAAGGACTGTGGCGTAGTATGGTAAACAACACATAAGTATCGGTATGTGTTGTTTCATCTCTTATTTCTCCAAAATCTTTCTATATATGCAAACATGAAATAACAATACTTTTTTTATTGAGCTTTTGTTGACCAAAACTTAAACAAATACATGAATTCCATACCATCATTCATTCTGCGAAATTTTAATAATCCAACCATCTTTAAAATTCATTCTAAACTCTTACACTACTTTCTCATCAAAGACCCCAATAATCTGGAAACTTCTTATAGTGTCTATCAGATTCCATGTCTATGCCGTAGTATGTACATCGGTGAAATAAAGCACGCTAGTGTTTAGTAACACAAGCACGCTAACAACGCTAACACTCATATTATTCAGATATATCCGTGAATCTGTACAGATCTTCAAACATCCCAACTAGATTGTTGGAATTTAGATTAATCGCGAAGATGACTACCTTCTTTCTTGATTCATAACATTTTTACACTATTGACCCAAAACGAGTTCTTGAGAATGAATAGTCTTCAGTCAATCTGCAGTAACAGCACTAAAGATGTTCTATAAGAGTGTGGACGCGACGTCGACAGAAATTACAACAACGGCGCAGTTCCAGTCCGGAAACGAAGAAAGTAGCGTAAACCCTGTTTTTTTAGTGCCTTTTCATTAAGAGTAAACAAATAATTGCTCATTTCTTGTTTGTGAAGGGTTTATTAATGCAAAGCCCATGGGAGTGTTGCTTATGAAAGAGATGCAAGTGGTCCCTCAAATTCGTTCTGCTCAATGTTGCTAGTTGATCAATTGATCCCATCCATAGATAAATTTCTTAATTGTTATAATAGAAAAACGACATTTAAGAACTATTAGCCATAAGGGGGTTTGATAGTTTTAAAATCATCAGGTTTGAAATATTTCTTATATGCGAAAATATTGTTGATGACATGGTGACCAAAACATTTAGTTATTAATAATAGCCGATCTTCTTAATGTTTGATATTTGCAGAACAAATAGGATCACCTTGGAATTCAAACAATGGGTTTGACGGTAGACCATTTAGAAGCCCAGGAAATTCTTTCTGTCCGCGAAATTCGGAATGTGTGCCCATATCTACATGTCCAATACTAAAAGAAGTCTTAAACAATGAATGTGTATATACGAGTAGGTTAGTAAATATAAATTGTTTTCCCCTCTTCTCATGATTTCCATGATTTGAATTTTTGGGTCATAGTAACGAATTTCACTTATTACTAATAATATATTCTATTAAAGCATTTAAATTGTAGAATTGGGAAACTGGGCTGTGGTTACCAAGGTTCAGGTTTAGTTTGTTGTCCGCAGTCTAATGAATCAACACTATTTAGTCACGGTAAAAGCAACGATCAGCCAAGATGTGGTCAATCGTCAATTCAAGGAGATCAATATGAAGGTCTTGGATCCTACCCTTGGCTTGTAAGAGTTGGCTTCAGAAGTAAGACCAGTTGCTGCTCTCTTTATAAACACGATTGTAACATTAATGTGAATGATTATAGATTCACTTACTGGAGAAATTAAATACCCATGTACTGGAACAATAATCGATCATAAAGTAATTTTGACCGCAGCACACTGTGCACTAGCCAAAGCTAGCAACTTTAAATTGTGAGCATGGCGAAAGGTGGATATGTTACCAAATTTTAATGTTTGCATTTCTTGTTCAAGGTTCACCGTAAAAGCTGGGGAATGGCTAACGAATTCTGATATAGATTGTGGAGAAGAATTTTGTGGATTGCCGGCTAGAGACTTACAAATTAGTCATGTCATCGTACATCCGAATTACCAGAAAGAAACCTACAGAAACAATATCGCCTTGCTAGTGTTGAGGGACAGTATTAACTATACAGGTAAGTGCTAAAAATTTTAATATTTTAAAAAAATGAGCGTCCATCTATTTATTTCGAAATATTTACGAAATAAAGTACCTTCAATGCTGCGCAGATATAATTGTAATTTGCACAACATTTAATATATTCTTTCCCGCTTTGCGTATTAATGAACTTATAGAGTTAGAAATATTTTAACTTGGAGTAGAAGAACGTCCTTATTGTAGACTACCTCCAACAACGTACTAAATATTTTAGTTTTCGAATGACATCTTTGTTCTTTATTTTAATTCAGATAAATAGGAACGCGACTGGGTTTAAACTGAAACTTTTCGTGCCTAATAATGGTAATCGGGACAATAGATTGAAGGGATGTTTTGGATACAGCCTTAATAGCAAACAGTAGATCGATTTCCTTAGGCATACTTCGGGAACGGACTCTTGTTGGTTTTTGCTATGTAACCCAACACCCATAAGTAGTTTGACGTTTGGTTTCGGGTCCACAGGAATAAATCCCTGGTTCATGGGTTACTCACGACGCTATGAACATTTTTTGACTTTCCGTTGTTGAATCGGGTGAAAGTTTTTCAACACCGATTAACGAGCCGCCGTTTGTTGTTCAGCAATAAATGTGGGATCGAACGGGGAACTAACTTTCTCAAAGCCAATTCATCATGCAGGATTTTGTTGTATTGAGACCTTTGAAGTGCATAAGAATATCTCAATCTTGCGATATGTTACATGTCGATCCTTTCTCATCAATTGGCGCGACACACCAACAGCAGCATTTAGAAAGAGATCGGAATGACTGCTGTCTTTGATGATCTCGCCCACGTTGAAATTGCGGAATACCCGCGAGAAATTGTCGGCTGATGTGGTGCTCCATTACTAAAAACAGAAACCAACTCGACGAGACGTTGTTGTTAAAATTCTTCTCTCCGAAACTTGTAAAAAAAATATTCGGGTCAATGCTGTGGCTAAATCACTTGCCGTATCTTCATCAATTTTTGGATTTAAGTTCAATAAACACTGAAATTAATATTGAAAGGCCATATTTCATTGATGGCGCTCTATATACAAAAAAGGTCAACCCTCGTATGTTGTTAGAGACGGCCACTATTAACTTTAGCGAGAGCATTCGCTACGCATTTTTGCTTTACTTTTTCGATACAAAATGGTACCGCGTAGAAAATTGAGAGTTGCTATTTAAAAATCGAGGTCTCTCAGCTTAAATATATCTGATATCATTTTTTTGTGTATTGGAATAATTATTTGAAAGCCTGTAATGCACCGTATCCGTCATAGTTTTTTTTAAGAATCTCTTTAAGGGTGCATAAGATTCAACACAGAATTCAAGTCTGATAAAGAAATGGCAGTGTTTTATTTAAAATAAGGAAGTTAATGGCTATTTCCAGTATAAGGGAGAGATACTGGAATTTGAAAATATTTTGACTTCCCCGTACACTTAACTTAAGCTAATCGTGACGTACTCTGTATAGGAAGTTTTCTCTTATTATCAATACTAAAGGTGCCATAAAAATATCTCGCACAATTATTCCCCTCGGTATGTTAAAAATATACAGAGTGGTCCACTTAAAAAAAATAATAGAATTCAAAATTCGTGTACTATGCATTATCAACTTGCTTTTTTTATGAATTAGATTCACTATAAGAAATGTCAATAGTTTATTAGAGCGTATGTCATAGCACTGATGATAATAGAGTGTTCTTAATTCAAATCACGGTGTGTAATTGTTATAATTCTCATTTGAATAAATTTAAATTTGTTTGTTTATTTTATGGAGTAAACAAAGCTATATGTCGAGAATATTCATGAAGAGGGTAACTAAAATTGCTGATTTTATAAATTACCAGAAACATCACTATTGCCTTCCATAATTAGGTTATATTTCTAAGTGACGCAAATCGAATAGAATCTACTTTCAAAATATAATTCTACGCTTGTTAATAATATTTTCAATAAACACTTTTTATGAACTTCCGTTAATTAATCAACCGCAACCGAAAAAAAATCTTTCAAGGATCTTTCGAGATGATATTATTTGAATAAAGTCGCTAGCAACTTCTCATCTCATTTACGTTATTAGAACATAACGTAAAGGTAAAATATTCGTATCAGGTATTAAACGACAGGAAGAATAGCGTCAATTTTAAATAAAGCGTAGAAAAAAAAATGAATTTTATCACATTAACAATTGGCCGAAAACTAAGCATGGGAACAATTTGCGGAAGCCGTTTCACTTCGAAATTGATTTGTCGTACATAATGATGTTAATACTGCGTCAACTAATAGTCACATATAAAAGATGTGTAATAACATTTTATTCTGTGTATGTATTTCAGTTACGGCTCAACCTATATGCTTACCGGAAACTTGGTCACTTCTTCCCAACAATGCGGTGCTGGTTGGATGGGGAAAAGCTGCTGGCCAAATTGGTAATATCTTAATAATATTGTTTTCACTTTCGACTGCAGTCACATTTACGAGGACGGCACGATTAATAAATTATTAAATTTATTTCTCGACATCTCTGTGTTTTATAATAGGAACTGTCGAGCTCTACAAAATAGATCTCTGTTTCGGCAATGACTTTTTCATTTAACGATAACCAGCATCCGATTGTAGTTATCGACGGCACATGGTCTCTATAAACTGCATACAATTTTCTTTTAATTTTTGCACACGTTTTCTTATATAAAAAAAGAAATAGGTTTGTTCCTTTTCTATGGTTCCACAAATACATAAACTTGCCCACATTCGACAGCTCTCAAAACAACACTACATCAGAAGACCAGTGATGTTAAGGTTATTATCTTTTCTTTATTTAAAGATTTAAACGATCCACATATTGTGAGATTTTTTGATCTTCTTAAGCAAGTCCGTATAGATGACAACAGGCTTAGAAAGATTTTCACATTCTAAGGAATTACATTTAAAATTGCTTCAAATTGCCTTACAACAGTTAAAACATTTCCACTTGTTGATCTCAACAATCACTGCAGCCGTTATTCTTCTATTCCTTCGCGTTTATTAGACTCTTCTAATAATCTTTAACATAGTTGCCTCAATAGATGGCGCCATATGAACAACCAACGATAAACAAAGTTGTCGTACTATTTATATTCAAAACGAAGATGAAATAAGTCATAATAAAATTTTTCAAATAATTTTTTTTTCACGTATACAAAAACTCTTTCTCAACTATACTCTTGAGGTGAAATAATATGGTTCCTAAAGACGTTGATCTGCTTTTTTGCATTTGAAATTAAACTAGTCTTTCGATAATGGTTTTATTTCTTAGAAAAAAGCACTCACATTCGCCCCGTTTTATGTTTTACCTCACACATATCATCAGAAAATTCAATTATTATAGAACAACATTTAAAATCTTTTACATTATAACCTCGGGCGCTTTCGCTCTTTGTGGAAGATAGATAAATTTTGTTAACCAACTCCGACGTTGGAAATTATTTAACAGCTCTTGCGGTTCCATTATATGGCGTACAACGACAGATCTAGCTCCCAGGATAGTGCTGATTTAAAGCATTGACTAACATCTTGTTAGAAGATGTTGTAGTCCCTACAGGAATTTCCTTTTGCTTTATTTGTACTTTTTTTTTAAAAATACTAACCCCAGTAAGGATTTGAACCTGATACCTTCCGTTCACCAGACAGGTGTGCTAACCACTGTACCACAATTAGCTTCTGTTCTTCAAAAGTTAGAAGTGTGCAAAGTAGATCTTTAGTATCCCACTTCTCTACAAATCGGTTCTATTATTTACCAAAATGTTAAGTTGTGACCATGCTCTTGATTGTGAACTTTCTAGCCTTTTACTTCAAATGAGTGAAATAAGGATAGTAATAATTTTATCTCAATTTTTAAAGAATCGTCCCCACAACAACAAGCAATTCGTGTCCCCATAGTAAACCTACAGCAATGCGCGAAAGTTTACGGAAATACGTTACCGATCAACGAAGAACAGTTATGCGCTGGAGGTGAAGCAGGAAGGGACGCTTGCAGTGGATTCGGAGGTGCTCCTCTATTAATCAAACAAGCTACAACATATTATCAGGTAAAAATTTTGAGTTCCCATAGCGTTTAATGTGATATGATATACATTGCTTCTATGTAGGTTGGAATTTTGTCTTTTGGATCTGACCAATGCGGCGCTCCTAATGTACCAAGCGTCTACACCGATGTCAGAAAGTACTCAGCATGGATCCGTGAGAATATGCCACTGTCGTACAACCAATAATTGAATTCGCCTAAATGAATAATTTACGAGGGTTGTACAGTATTTATTGTCTCCAACATATTAAACAACGTTATTTTTCAACATTTACACCATTTTGAAAAGACTCACGGTTTTGATTAGAGAAAAATTCTTGAATTGCTATCACAACGTTGTCATCGCTGTTAAATTTGGTTATCTGAAGACCTTCTTTTAATTTTGGAAGAAAATAAAAATCACTGGCGGCTGGGTCGAATGAACATCTTGAATACTTGAAACCTATATTGTAATTGGCGTTTACGTAAATGAAGCATTTACGTGCTGGCGCATTATCTTAATAAGAGAGAGAATATACGCAGCAACTTTCCTCTTCTTTTTTCTTAATACAATTGCCAAGTTTATAAATAAATGTGGCATAATATTGACCCGCGATCATCTAGCCAAGTTCTAAGTATTCTAGAAAATTGTTACCACAATGTGCAGCGGCGGTCGAAACTGTTTTAATCCGGGTATGAAACTTGCAGCGGAGTTTCACAGGAATTTACATTTATTTAGATTTTTGTGTATTAATTATTTACATAAAGTTTAGATTCTTTACATACGTTACGTAATATTAAGCTCCGTTGATGGGTCTGAACAAACGAAAGATTTAAAGTTACTTCTATACGTTTATGGGATACTTCAGGATGGCAATTTTAGACAATGAATTTCTACTGAATATTTACTTAGTGCTAGCAACACATTCCTATTCCAAAGTGTTTGTAAACAAAGATGGTGAAAATTGAAAAGCAACTTTAAAAGAGTTATTTCTTTAAGAATAACAAAAAAAAACAAATATACAATACGGTAAGTAATTTTAGATACAAGATATTTTTGAGCTGTATGTTGTAACATCAACAAAATATTCAAGCACATTTCCAAAATAGCGCAAATTGTAAAATGAAAAGTACAATATCAAATTAAAGATGACCAAATGCAAGGTGGTATCTTCGGCTACATATGCATTGACAAGGTTTATATATGCTGCAATCCCGCCATTGCTTTTCGTAGGATTTAAAATCTTGATAACCAAGGAACACCGTACGTTCTTCCTTGATAACACAAAAATACGTCACAAGAAATATTACATTTATCTGCCTAACATTTATTTATACCCCATTTAAATAAGTACTTCTTCCTGTTTTCTAGTCATCGACGGCCGCTGCAAGTACATCTGCCTGCTGATGGTTGAATCCTAAATTAGCAAGGCGGTAAAGATCCTCGATGTCGCCATTTCTTGACTTATTATTTAGACTTGAGATCAGTGGCGAACTCACGTTTTGTCAACTGCAACAAACCAATCCAGAACATGTTTAGGATCACTGCTGGGGCGTTAAGATTAGAGATACAGACAGGATGAATATTTTCTTGAATGTACATTGTACGTTGAATAATCAACTGTTCAATAAATGGGGAAACATCAGTTTTCTCTGCAAGAACATGGTCTCCTTAGTGGTCAATCTACTGCGATTAATCTAGAAATTACAGAATAAATAAGCGAGGCTATTAACACTAGGAGCCAAGTTGATGCCGTTTACATCGATTTCACGAAAACTTTGCATACGTAATAGAATTACCCTAAACATTGATAAGTGTGGGATAGTGAACTACTTGAAAATCTCGATACCTATCACTTTGTACTACGCAATAAATAAAATTCTACTAAATATTTAGTGACTTTAGGGTATTTTGTTCGACTCTTCATTACGTTTTAGTGACCATATTCGTGATATCTGCACATCAACCAATATAGCATTGGGCTTCGTTATGCGGTCTCTGTGGATTGTGCCTTTGTCAGAAGCTAAAGTTGTATGGTACCCGCACCATCCGTATCTTCAGCTTTCCATGAAACACGTGCAGCGACGATTTCCTAAGTACTTTTTAATTAGGTGTCATGGTTCATACTCGGAGATAAATGTAAATTACGGTAGTCTCGTGAATCGATATTCGTTGGATTCGGTTAATAGCAGAAGAGGGAAACGAAGCACGAAACTTATAGTGCAACTGATCCACAATAAATTTGATTCAACGTCTTTGCTAACCTAAATACATTTTGTGGTGCCAACATATTTAACGCGACACCTTTCGATATCTTCTCAGTTCTTAGGGCACGATTAATTTCAATAAATTTCCAGTTGCATTTCTCTTATACAATATTATTTTACAACTTCATTATTTTTTCCTTTTTCTATTTGTATTTCTTGTTTTCAAAAAAATTGTATTTCACTTTCCTTCTATCACTGCTTACCTATCTCTTTACATCTATATCCATTTATCTTGTAAGTAGTATTAATCTCTTGCATAACAAAGATCATTACACATCACGCAGTTTGCGGTCGAGCACGTCGTTTTGCAAGCTCGCAAGTTGTTCCACCACTTCGAATCTCTCGAAACGAATTCTTCTGGATATGAAAGAGCATCTCATCCCCAAGCGCACTAACTGTAATGTCTTCATACACTTGTTGCGGCATTAAACTACATTTTTTTTTAATCTTTGAGGACCTTTTATTTTGATTTAACAAATGCATCTACAAAAACCAATGTTGGTTCTTTATTTGTGTCCTTATTTCAACGTTTACTGTGTTAGAGGCAATGAATACTGTACAGCCTTCGTATAATATGTTAGATAAACTGCGTTAAATAAAATAAAAGCAATAAAACATTTGTCTGTGAGATACTTTGTATAAAAATAATTTTCTACTTTGACGTACTAATTAGCTAACCTGAGGGTTTCTTATCAATTAGCTTTATAGGATTTAGTTGTAAATAAAAGACCATAATTTTTAAATCACCGTTCTTTATTGTACCTTACAGTGAATCATTTTACGCTATTAAAAAGATAAACGCAAATAAATATAATAAAATGAATTGTACAAGTTGTCCTCTACTCATGTGACTTCATGTATGTATTATGTTTATATACAATATTGCTTAAGATTGTTGAAGTATAAAACGTTTTTTTCAAACAATATAACTGTGGAAGTACCTGGATACTTTATGAGAAGCGCTATACGTACATACTAAAAAAAACGCAATCGACTTGTTTACTTATGCTATATATATTTGAATAATGATTTATTTTCTTGATATAATTATTACTATTATTCACATTTTTTCATCGAGAAACAGCGTATATGGAACTATACAGAACAAGAAGAATATCACAATCTATTAAGGTTCTCGTGGTAGAGGTGCGATAGAAATGTATTTTTTTTTCTCCTTTTGTTTGGAAGTATCGAGATTACTTTTCAAAGTGTAGCAATTATATGAAGGCAACCTTGATCAAGATAAATTTGTCTATGTACAAATGTAATGTTTAAATCGAACGTATGAACGGAAACAAAAATAAATCGATATAATCTGATAATAAATACACACGCGTTAAAAACGAGTATTCACAAAATTAATCACATCCATTATAACAATTATCGAATTATTTTTTGTTTAATTCATTATTAACACTTCTTTAATAATTACGTTCTTTAGAATTAATCATTATACAGGGGGGAACTGTGATTAATTGATTTTATTTTGTATTTTCTATATATATATATGTATAGTCAATTTAATTTCAACGTTTCATAGTCACAAATTAATCCATATTTGATCAATTCTAATGAGATTAATTACTAATTAAGCACATCATTGTAACAACATTATTTATCACTTCTTTTAACAAGGATACGATTTCTTTAGGAATAACATCAAGATATTCCAATAATTTTTTTATCACCAAAAAGCCCGACCCGCTTTTTAATGAAAACATTAGCTGTATTGTTAAGGCGCTATTGAAATCTCTTGCGTAATAGCTAAAGAACGTATCAAACAACATTTAGTTGGACCCGCTTTTTAAGTTCAATATCAAATAGACAACAAAACACCAACGAAATGTGTCTTTAAATGTGTACTAATCCTCCTGGAAAACTGCAATTGGAATCTAATACGGTAGTAATGCAAGAAAAAATCTAACGCAATTAGTACAGGTATTTCGAGACAGAAGCACAAGAAACTTTTCCACTTATGCCTAATATTATCATAATTTATTTTAGTGTAGTGGTGAAGAAATCAAATGTATACGTATGTGATTGTTGTATGATAACCTACATTTGCTACTGCATACCTTCCCTATTTAATTAAGTTAAATATACGTTTTGGTCTCGTATTATAATCTACTGTATTATCACCTAATATTCACAATCTAGTTACAAATATTGATGATTCATTGCTATGTTACGATTAAACCTTCATCTCTTGTTCGTCTTTTTCGAGCGTCTCTTTCGAGCGTTTTTAATACTGACTTTTTGACGGTGTGATAAAAGTATGACGAAAGGAGTATCACGAAAATGTTAATGAAATTTCCTATTACATGACACGTCGAACCCAATATACTATATACATACTAACATTCACTATCTACGTTTTATCACTATAAATTTGACACTTTTCTTTTTAATCGAAACTTAACTGTCTATTCATTAAGTTGCTTAAACTCTACATAGACTCTTATGTTGTGTTGATCTAGTATCTTTAAATATTCTAAATTGAAAAATCTTTAAGATTGTGTAGGTATATTTTTCAACATCTTCTGAGTTTCATACCAGAAACTATCTGAGTCGCAGATATTTTCCTGAGAGTATACTCGTATTAAATACGTATATTAATAGTATCTACTCTTTGCTTTTTCAAATGCTTAAAATTTGACTAATTCTATTATTTCATAATATTTTTCCGAAATAATCTTCAATGGTTCGATGGAAAATAATCGGATTGGAGTTATACGCTGGTAAAGGTGAAGAGATGATATTTTTCAAAAATTTCCCTGAAAATCAATTAACTTACTGTTTAGTATCTGTATACGTACACATATCAGTAACAACCAATAAAATATGTACAGGGTACGCCAACGATTTAGCAAAGTCCATTTATAAAGATGGAAACTTAATGCATATAGACAATGCAACTAATAGGGAAACACAGGTAACCCGAAAAATCAGAAAAAATTGAAACCCTTCTATGTGTCCAATCGGCTTTTTTTTGGGGGGTCGAGCCCCCTAAACGCTTAACAATTTTCGTCAATATCTGACTGGATAATCTTGCGTTTGTTTCAAAGCTACTCTACAATGGTGCCAGTGGTATTCCTTTAGCTACTACCCATTTCGGGAAACCGTCCCCGATGCGTAATAATAAATAATATGCTTAATATGTTATTAAATTCTGTTGTACTTTTGAACTGGCTCATGGAGAACATGATGGCAGGGAAAAATCCGAATTACGTGATATATTTAGAGAACATTTAAATAATACTAGACAATGCAAAATAAAATTGTAAAATCTGCAGATGTAATTGGTGTCAGCTGGTAATTTTACGTAGATATATTTTTAATTGAAGAATGTCTAATCTCTTTTGGGAATTTGCACGATTTAAGGATGTCCTTGTACACTTTATATTCACTGCTATACCTGCCAGTGCAGTGCCCGCATTTTTTAATAATTGTTCAGTAATTCATGTTTTTTTTTTATTAATGGTAAATTATGCGAGGGCAGAAATGTGATAGATTAGTCCTATTTGACACTTAAAGATGGTTCCTGAGCCAATTGAACCGTAGCTAACACCCGCATGCGCCTTCCGGAAAAATCGCATTCCCAGCTCACGCACGTTAGGAAAAGTAGGGAAATTTGAGAAGTTGCGTGACCGCAAAAATATGTCTTGTCTGTCACATAGAAATGTTTCCTGAGCCAACTTGGCCGTGGGGTAACTCTACCTTCAAACAGATACAAAATTGTCTAAAGTATTCTTTAATATTTCCTGTGGTTTTGGATGTTGAAGTAAATTGCCGCTGTTCTACAAACCCACAAAGTTTAAATCTTTTTCTGAATTTTCGTGTTAGTTGCGTTCCCTTATAAGTCACACGTTTTAAATTGAATACCATTGCGACTATTGCGTTCTACATTATCTCAATCTAATAGTTTTGGAGATATAAGTTTCTGACAACGTTGGCTGAAAGCTGAATCCTGAGGTAGAAAGCTAGTATGGGACATGTGACAACTCACTATTATACCGAAATAATAAATTAATATAATTAAAAATCCGTAAAAAGATGCTGGCCATTCTATTTAAAATAAACAACAAATATTATGAATCGAACTTTGTCCATGTTGGCAATTTATTTAGAACAGAGTTTGAATCATTGATTAACGCTGCCATGAAATTATAAGGAACTCATTGAACATCCCCAAAACCTTTACTAAGTTGCAAATATCTCCAAAATATTAATAACGCATAATAATATAGCATTAATAACTGCTATATTCATCCGCATACGCTAAATGTTAGGTTCATCTTCATTTGGAGAATAAATAGACTTTGTCAAAATGCCAAAATACCGATCTTGCACATATATCAACAGAGCCTTAGAGATCTAATTACGAAATCTATACTCTTTCAGTGAGAGATGTAGATCAGTTTTATTACATTTTATAGCTGTCTCTCTATGTAACTTTAATTATAGTAAAAAACTTGAACTTTTATCTACTTATATAGAATGCTTACATAATATTCGCCGCATTGATCATTTCGGCGAAAGCAATTTGTTTTTATTCTACAGCTCTACGTTTTATATTATAAATATTGGTGAAACTACATGAAAAAATGAAAGAATTAACAAAATTAACATTCCTCCTTCATCTATTTTTTATACGTATGTATTTGTATCAATAGCACGCGATATTAAAATATTTTATGGTATTCGTGACATGTAACAGGAAGTACTATATACATCTGATGCGAATGCTGAATGAACTGAATAAACCGATAAAACTAATTACTTTAAAACGCCTCCGTAATTCATTAGATCTTTCGACTTCGCATTTCCTTGCCTTCCCTTTATTTTCCGTTTTTTAATTATAACCATAATGACTTTTTATACGACAAAATTTGGCACTTACATCACTAAACATCCATTCTCAGGATGTTATTTTATATATTTTACGAAATGGATACCGGTTTCTCGGCGTTGAAGCCCCTTAGTGAATCGCTTCCACGAACGTAAGGACGTAAAAAAAATAGTAATGAATTATTAATAATTTAGTCACGATGATGGTATGTGAAAATCACAATATAGGCAAACTTCCCCCGCCGGTGCACTGCGTTATTCTAGGTCGTTTCGTAGTCCCGTTTTGAATTCAGGCGGAACTTGCTTCCTGAAGCAATCGTCGAAAAATTGACCCATACTTCGGTATAGATGTTTTTTAACGCCACCTAAGCCGTGACTTTCGTCCGGATATACCTAGAATTCACATAAAAAATGCACAAATAATCCGATATTTGATAGGACGTCGTACACACCTGTTGCCTGAACAATGTTCCAGCTTCTGACAATGCTTTTACTAAGGCCATAGATTGCTGCAAGTGAACGTTGTCGTCGGCTGTTCCGTGTACCAAATAAAACATTTTATCTTTTAGGAGCTCCGCTTTCTTACTAACATCTGCTTCGTCATATCCCTTGTAATTGTCTGTTACGTTAGGGAAACCCATATAGCGTTCCGTATAAGCGGAATCTAAAGAAAAGAAACCATAAGAGGTAAATGTGGAAGCAATTCTAAGGAATGCTATTGTGGATTTTAGATATTTTGTGACACCGTTACTTGGCCTAAAAACCTCACAAAAATAACATTTCCATCTCTAAAGAGTTAAATGCCATCCTGAAATGTTAATCAGAAAAGCGAATCTATTATGTATACAAGCCTATGAAAAATGGGGTGTTAAATTAGCAATCCTTTTCTATGTTCGATCATGTTTCATAGTGGCCGAGCGAAGAACTAACAAGTAGGTACTTAACTTACTAACAACGAATATAACCAATAATGAAAAATCAGCCAAGTTCTCATTACACACAGGTACCTACCATATAATTTCCAATTTGTTACTGGTGCTACAGCTATCGCACAGTGGAACACATTCCTTGGACTCGCAAGAGCTAGCGCGGCGACAAACCCACCATAACTCCACCCCCACACGGCAACTCTTCTCTTATCGATATAGTGTAAGGTATCCTTCAAATACCTGTAAGAAATATTCATACATGGCATCTTATTCGCTTAGGAGCATTAAGTAGGTACTTACTCAGTAACCTCTAACTGATCAGCAACTTCGACAGATCCGAGTTTATAATACACTTTGTGCAGCAGTTGATGTCCCTGCCCGCCCGAACCTCTTCCATCAATTTGCGCGATGATAAAATCTTTATTGCTTGTTAGAAAGGTATTCCAATCGACTCTCCAACGCTCAGTTACTAACTGACTACCGGGACCACCGTACACTTGTACCACCAACGGATACCTTGTAATTTCCTCTTCCCTTAATCCTGGCGGAAGATGTAAACGCACATGCGCCTGATAGCCTCCCGATATTCGCACAGGAAACGTTTTGATCTGCGGCATAGCCATTTTTTCGACCCGTTCTCGCAATACGGAATTGTTTTGCATAACCAGAAGTAATTTAGGATTCGGGATTAAAGCTCTGTACAAGCTGCTGGTGGGTATGCCTGGCCCTAGACACTCTAAAATATAATACGTTGCAGATATTGGACTAAAGATCGCGTTGTGATAAAGACAAGGAGGTACGGTTTGTGTGTCTTTCGTTTTCTTCTTTCTCCTTCTTGGAACTGGCGTTGTAAATTCGTCTTCCTCGTCTTCGGTCCAATCATCAGGCCTTGGTCGATTTCTCATAATGAATTCGTGCTCGTACAAATAAAATGGCGCTGTTGTTGGGGCTGGTTCGGTTACGCATGTTAAGCAAACTGGTGGCTGTAAAGCTGCTCCTGCTCGAGGTGGAACTGAAGTGACGCGGTATAGATGCTGTTGTCCAGGCTTGCCTTCAGGAATTCCCAAGAAGTATCTGAAAGTTTTAATTTTAATTTCACTGACCAATAAGATGACTATCTCACGAACGATTATTAATTTACGACATTTCACTGAGATACGAATAAAGTCATTCTGATGATTGTTATAGGGTAATTTTACATTAAATTGGATGTTTAAGGAGGTGAGGGAATTACAACATCCGTTCCACCACTACCGCAGTTGACATCCTTAGATAATAGGAAAAAAACGAGTTGCAGCTTTCGAAAACAAGCCACAGCCATCGAAGGGATCTTAACTTTGAGCGATTGGACATACTGGACTCATTATGTGTGTTGTATGCACAGCGGCGACAGCCAATCTCGAGGCTGCGAATTATACCACTACAATAGTAAGCATTGAGGAAATTCTAGTAGATAAACCCTTTTTCACCGTGTCCCGCTAATACACAGAACACTTAACTTAAAAATAAGCGTAACATGGAAAATATTTAAACTAAACTAATGTAATTTTTATGTACCTACGTAAAACATAAAACTACCGTCGCAAATGTCTTAATGGACTTAAAGAAATGGATCTGCAAACAAGAATAAGTTTAATATAACGTTACTATGGATGTGGTAGAAATGACACTAGTTAAGTTGAGGCTTTTACGACCGATGTCTTCTGTAGAGCAATTTTCAATACAAACAGCTGTAGTAATCACGTCGTTTGTTGCAAATGCAATCTAAAGATACACGCAATTTTGCTGTTATGTTAGAAACAAAGGATAATCCAGGTCGCTCTCCGGTTGGGATAAAATATTGGTTACATGGTTATGAATTTAATATTAAATTAAATTAAATATAATATTTCTTACTCTAATTTACAGACTCAATGCATCAGCGCTATAATCTTTCTTTTAAGTTTGAAATTTTTTAATCCGTTTAAAACTTGTAAACTTACTGAGACAACATTTTGTATTAGTAAGATATAATAGGATGAGATCCATTTATAAATTGGATACGTCAGTAAAATTTTGAGCTCGACGTTGTAAAGCTTGTAGATCATCTGGGGATACGCTGCCATCCATTAAATCATTATTTCATCCATAAAACTGAAATGTGCGGAAAAAGACGGATACGTATTCCAATATATGTATGTATACGTCGGCTATACTCTTTAGAACGGAACGTTTACCGCGGGCGTGTTGTCAATAAATTTTAACGCGTAGGAAAATATTTCCTGCGAATTGTTTTCTTTGCGATCGAGCAGGTACTCACATAACGTCGTTCGAATGATCCCAGGCCAATATTCTGGAGACTTCGAATTTACCATGCGTTAGCGGCAGGACTCGTCTCTTGGGTATATTAACGGATATGGCGTGCCTGAAGTATCCAGCCGGACCGTCTCGTACCGGAGCTACGGTGATGTAGTTGGAGCTGTCCGTGGCGAACAATGGGCTGTCGCCCATATCCACCCAACCTTTTCCATCTCCGGAGACCCTCTGCGTCTGAAAGGCGGAATAAATCAGATTATGGGTGGCATGCATCGGTCTTTTTTCTGGATATTTTCAATTTCGTGTCCAAACTGGGACAACCAAAAGCGTAGGATCAACGATAAATCTGTAAGTTAACTGACGTTAGATGTCAATATTAAATGATGAATATCGCATATACGAACGGAAATATGTTCGTCATTTTGAAGAGCCTTTTGTAAACGAACATTTATTTTTTTTTTTCCTGAACCGCAGAATTAAAATTGAATAAGAGATACAAGTGTTATGACGTGAATCTGTTTAATAAAACAGATTCACATCACAAGTTATTTGATTTACGTACGTCTAAAATGCATCGATAATCTAATCAAGGCAATGGTCAATTTTATTTAATAAAATTTACACAAATAAAAGAAACGATTTAACCCTCAAGTACTATCGTGTTTTCAGGTAACACAACTGCTATCGTGGGGTGTTTTACACCCCACTCTTTAAATTTAGCTTTTTTTTGTTAGTTATCTTTTTTTTTCACTTTTAAACCCACAGTGTAATAACTAGACCTTTATCTTGCGATTGTTGTAAGGAAAAACAAAACTTTATTTAAAGCAAAATAGAAAATTAGGAGGAAATGTTACATTCATAAAAATTATGTAAAAAGTATTTCTTCGTACAATTTTTTCTTTTTACAAAATTGTGTTCTGTATTGTTAAGATGTCTTGGTTTTTTCTGTTACTGGAAACTATGGTCTTACTCCCTGTAAAAGAAAATGCCATTAGCATTTCACATAAAAATTCTGACAATGACGTTGTGAGGCGTACATTTTATTTGACAAAAAACATGTAATGTGTTATTTCATGTAATCAGATTTTTATAAATTTCTTACAATTTACCTTTGTAAGCATTCTGCGCATTTTACAAGTTGCTCAGAATGTTCCTTGCAGACATGCTGATGACATCTATGACACGTGGTTTTTATTTTCTTGTCTCTATTTCGCCCGCAGATGTGACACCTTTTGTAGGTTCTTGAAGGTTCTGCTTCTTGTGGCTGTTGTTGTGGTGTTTCTAAGCCTAGTAAATTTTTGATAATTGAGTTTAGCTTAGTTGACAATTCTTTTGTTTGGTATCGTCTTTTTACGTGGTCATTGACGAGTTCTCTTCCTAGACGAATATAAAATTCTCTTCGCGTCATGTTAACTGTATGGTCTGAAGTGGCTAAGAAAATTATGTAACTGTTGACACGTGAAATGTCTACCATTGCTCCTAATATAGCCATTGGCCATCGTCTGGTTCGTCTTCGGCAGGAGTACGTCATACACTTCTGGTCTAAAGCATCAACTCCCCCTTTGGTACAATTGTAGAAATTTATTATTTCAGGTTTTGCATTTACTTCAACATTTCCATTGTGATGCATAGACGAAACCAACAAGACACAGTTGTTCTTTTTTGGTATGAAGGAAACCAACGTATTATCGTGCGTAAATCCAAATTTACAGGTGTTTATTGGTTGCTGTTTAGTTTGTAAAAATGCTGGCGGAATTTCGCGCTTATTCTTACGAAGTGTTCCAACATACGTTATACCAACCCGTTTCAATTCATTCAACAGCTCTATAGAAGAAAACCAATTATCTCCTGTTAGATTTCGATTTGTATTGATGATCGGAGAAATTAATTTGAGTACACTACGTGTTGGAACTGAAAGTTTGTTTGGATTGGGTTCGGTTGTCTTTCCTGTATAAATAAATGAATTGATCAGATAATGCGTTTTCGAATCGCATAAGCACATAATTTTGATGCCATATTTTTTTGGTTTACTCTTGATATATTGGCGAAAAGAGCAGCGGCCGCGAAATCCAACAAGCATTTCATCTACAACAGCATATTCGCTGCAACTGTAATTATTCGTACAGTTTGCGTTGAAAATTTCATAAATTTTTGAAATGGCAGCAAGTTTATCACCATTGTCAATCCTGTTCCTTCTAGTTGTTTGATCGTCAAATCTTAGCACTGACAAAAGAAACAAAAACCGTTGTTTAGACATGACACCTCTAAAAATATCTCGTCCCGTACCATCCGTTGCAAAAAGACTTCTAGTATCTTCGTGGTTTGATTTAAACACTCCTGCCAAAATTACAAGTCCCAGAAATGCTTTCAATTCAATCATGTCTACATGTTCAACATAACTTGCCGTTGGTCCATAAGAAGAACTCGTTTCCGTTATTTTTGCATTTGTATGCTCTAGTATTTCATTTAGAATTTCTTCCGTAAAGAAAAGAGAAAATGCTTCAGAAGGTGTTCTTGGAGGAGTATTTACTGCCGGACCCTTTGCTCCCGGTCGAAGAGTGACTATATTAGAAGATCTGGTACGTGAAGTAGCAGGAGGATTTTTGGACCACTTATATCGATTTCGTCCATAGAAGTAACTTGTTCTTGCACTGACATCACCTAAGTCTTCTTCACTTTCGTTTTCAGATTCGACTTCAAATTCTGAACATGTGTCGTGATCACTATGTTCGCTTGCTGCATCACTCAAATCATCATCACGTTCATCAGGGCATTCACTTTCACTAACATCATCGTAAAAGTTTTCGGCAAGATTTGCTAATTGTTCATCAGTTAGAAACTTTATCATATTGTTTTTACTATTCAATACACGTATTATAGAAGGGAAATAAGGAACAAGTTGACGACGCTCTGGTTTGTGAGGAACTGAGTAAGAAATTTGTTTGAGTCGAATATTTATACGCCGTACAGAAATCAGGGGAAATGCCACTATTTGATTTGTAAAAAATCACCGAAGTCGAACATAAATGAGTGAATCCCCTGTACATGTAGGTACTATAATAAAAATCGCCGAATTGGAACGTATATAAGTGAATCCCCTATACTTACATGCACAACAACATCTGTGATTTCCCCAAAAGAGGACGAGGGCTATTATCACTATAAAATTCTAAATCATTGGTTAGAATACACTACGCTATTTTTGAAAAAAACAAACGTAATTGCTATCGTGGGGTGTTGAGACACCCCAAAAGCTATTTTTTGCTAAAACTGTAGAATATGGTAAATAATAAATTACACTATATTACATATCTCATTTGCATAGGCGAATACCTGGAACCTTAGAAATGTGACAAAAATAGTTTTAGAAAAAATTTAAAAAAAATGACCTCTGGGGTTCCGAAACACCCCACGATAGCACTTGAGGGTTAAAACTGTGGTTATTTTAGAGGTGCAAATATAAAAAAAATATCATTTTTTCAAGTTGCAAACCTGTGGATATTTACGGAAATTGACCGCTTAAATTTGTCTCATACTTGCCCAATGCTGGTAGACTGCGTGTCGTGTACGCAATTTTTTAATTAACATCTTGCGGTGACAGATTCACCATGTTTATTAGCAGTTCCTATGATAATGAAGAGGGTACAGTAGAGGCTACATTTTCAGAATGTAAAAAGAAAAAGAAGAGGCATTTGTGGATCTATCCCATTAATTATAAGGGGGGAAATGTTGGAGAGTTTTATTATGTTCAATGATTTGAAAAAAGATGTCACCTTGGAAGTCTGAACAAGTGGTTGAGATACAGCATGAACATGAACTTGATAAATGCGGGCAAATTGATACCGGCTGACACTGGGACACATTCACTTGGCCAGTAGCACGGTACGTTTCGTTGTTTGTCAGCGAGGATCAGTGACCGACAATCCGTTCCATCGACGTTCGGTCTGGGCCATGCCACCCGAAATAGCGAGCTGTCGTTTCTTTATTTTTACTGTTTCAATTTTATCTGTTTTTTGATGTGACGCGCCGCGCTTTGTCTAATAAGCAAATGTGCGACAATTAAAAGAAATGAAGATTTAACTTCACAAATAATGATAACAAGAACTGTGGGATAATAACTGGATTCCATTGTCAATCATGCGATCATGACGGTCTATGAGTTTCTGAAACAATTGTTTCGAATTCATATATCTTGGCGAATAGTGGATGCGAATTGAAACCTAGCGTTCTCGCTTAGTATGTTAAGTGTGAGTGGCATAGAAGAATCAGCACAGTGGGCAAGAAAGTTCTTCGCAGTCAATCGCATGAAATTGTGTTTAATGTATACTTTGGTAAACACAAAATCGAAGGACGGGTGCGTTTTTCAAGCAATGAGAGAGAGCAGAAAGAAATCCCGGAGCAAAGATTTCACAGTCTTGGAAAAAACGGTAATAAATCGAAATATGAAATTAGAAATATTCTGGACATGATTCACGTACAACTTTCACTCGTGGAGGAATGAAGTATAAATGTACCAAGCGAAAATGAAAAGCGAGTTAGGATGGAACGGATCAAACAGATCGCCGCGGAAAATTTTTAAAAACGCCGGTTTTATATTTCGGTGTACGCAAAATGAAAAAGTTTTAATTGAGCGCATGGACATTTACTCGAAGGGGTAGATTATTAAAGACTCGTAAAGACCACACATTTTCGAAAAATTGGAGTGATAGCAGCACTGTTTAAAAATATATCTAAAGGGCAGAGCCGCATTGTAGTAATTGGAGGAGGAAGTATGGGATTTATGCAAACTGTATGTTCATGTTTAAATCTGAGAGTGAAACTAGAGATTATCATAATGGTATGAATGCGGAGAATTGTGGAAAGTGGTTGGAACAGAATCTATCAAATTTTCCAAAAAACTCCGTGGTTGACATGAATAATACACTCTACCGCAACATTAACATTAATAATCCGGCTGCCAGCATTAGTAAAAAAAAAATATATGCTAAAGTGGTTGGCAAAGAATTCCTTATCATAATACCATGATCATTAAAGTCGGTATATCTCATATAAATTTGCTGACCTTTTAAAACTGAAGGGCACATATAATTTTAAGATTACTGCATACCACCTGGACTTAAATCCAATAGAAGTGGTAGGGATTACTGTAAAAAATAATGTTCCCGCTAGGAATGTGACTTTTGAAATGAACGATGTGATAGTGTTAATGGGGAAAAAAATTGATAACATTTCTACTGAAGATTGGCAATTCGATTTGAACATATTGTAAGGCTGAAGATAAATGCCTAGAAAACGACACTTTAGGTGACACTCATGCAAAAACCTGAATTATTTCCGTTTATTGTTATAGTGAAAGGAATGATTTATTCAATGAAGAGAAGCGCTACTTTGAATTTTACTGTCGTAAAAGCAGTATTTTTAACTTGATAATGGGTACTTTGCCTTTCAGGGAAATGTCTAAATTATAATTCAATTACATATTCATTAATATAGTTCTTAATAAAATCATTTATTATCAGTAAAGTTGGTCACTTTCCGTACGCTTCACGAAATTAGCAGAGACTAGACAGACTCGTATTCTGTCGGCTCTCAGGGAAACCAGTTAGGCAACACGAATCCATTCTCATGAGACGAATAAACACGAATCTGTCTCCGCTAATTTCGTGAAGCGTACGGAAAGTGGCAAACTTTAATTATCAGTAAACGTACTAATTGTATTAAGGAAGTAGGCGGTAAATATTAATTGAAAAAATAAGCGAAATAGAGTTTTGTCGACACTACCGATAATCAGGAACATATTTCAGAACCAATCATTAGTGTACCTTCCCTGTTCTTACCGGCACACAGGCATCCCCACCACTCGCCAAGACATACGTCGGTTGCTGTACGTTACTATTCTGTACTGATACACAGTATATTAATTTAGTTCTTCTGTCCCTAAAACTTTGAAATTGCAACCAATTATTTGATAATGCTTTTGTTACACCCAGTGGTGGCTCATCGTGGGTGGCAAGATAGGCGGGTAAAAATAAAATAATATTTTGAAGAACATTTAACTCTTTCTTGATTTTTTATTAACTTATTAGAATGCAACCGTTTCCGTTCAACAGCGATTAAACCCTTCCCAATTCTACCCTTCATGTGATGCAACAAAAATGCAATTGTTTTGCAGAATTTTACTTTCATAAGAGTAACACGTAAGCAATGATTTACGTAAAAACACATCAGCAAAAATATGAAATAAATTTTGTATTTAAATATTTATTTATTCATTCATTAGTTTTCACATATATGTAATTCATAGTGTTTATTTGTTCATCTACCAAATTTATGTATACAATTCTACAATGCAACCGTAACATATAATCTTATTTATAATTCTGCTTCATTATTGTTGCTCTTTGTTTTCTTTTACTAATAAATAGATACGTTAGAATTATATACTGAACACCGAAAAAAATTATGGTGTTAGGTATTTGAATTTATTTGTTAAGAATTATCATAGGTATCTATGAAAACAAAAACGTTGGCAAGGAAACTAACAATAATTATTTATTTTTTTGTAACTTTATGTCGAGACATCATTCAGATATAATATATTGAGAAGTTGTTCTAATTTTTCCTAGTTTCGATTTAACTTTTAAATAGTAAAAGTTATTCAAAAGTGCATTTGAAGAATATTATGTTTATGTAGAAGAAGGCTACAACAGTTGAGTGTAGGCTTTCACGACCGTAATCCATAGTAGAAATGTCTTTCGGGTGATGTCGTGTAGTTAATATTTAACTTGACGTTTCGCTGACTATCCTGTCAGCTTCTTCAGAAGATTTCTAAAGACTGTCTTAGTCTTAGTCTTAGTCTTAGTCTTAGTCTTAGTCTTAGTCTTAGTCTTTAGAAATCTTCTGAAGAAGCTGACAGGATAGTCAGCGAAACGTCAAGTTAAATATTAACTACACGACATCACCCGAAAGACATTTCTACTAAGGCTACAACATTTAAGGGTAGTGGTCATTTCATTTCTCGTTTTCCGTTTTGTGACGATCCTCAAACAAAAACTTTCATTTGCCGAAAGAGTGTCTAAGGACATTCCCGGATTCACGACCCTCAATTTTAGTAAATTTCTGACATTTGTAAATATTTCGAAAATTTCTTTAAATTAACCTATCAAAAGCATTACATGTCTAAATTTAAGCGATTGAGAACAACATCATAGATATCTGGAAATCTGATAGGAATACACATATAAAGTCCATATCATATTTGTTTATTTATAAACGAAGTAACCAAACATTTAAAATAACAAAGTAAGTGTCTGATCTGCTACTTATCGATCATCCTGTATATACGGAAATATTTTTGAAGTTCATTATTATATTAATATTAGCTTCCTATTACATTTATACAATTGACAGCTCTGTAATTCCAGAAGGTTGGGAAGCCCTATACAAAAACAAACACCTACCACTTTTCAAATGAATATGCAAATAGGTCTTCATGTACTTTTATCAATAATCATCATAGCGCACCCTGTACAAAAGTATTTGTTGCTGTTTTTGTGAATAGTATAAATTACCGTAACACCTATAAAATGACCCGCCGAAATTTGTTATTTCTTTTAGTTGGCCATCCGTTAAACCTATTTTTTTAGCCTTATCTAAGAATTTAAGGAAGCAAAAGTTGTCCCGTTATGTACACTATGCAACAGACATAAAATTCCCCACTTCACGGTACATTTATGAGAATTTAGTACGAAATTTATTTTCGCTTACCTCTTGACAATGCCACATCGGCGTTTTGCACACGGAGACCAAGGATAAATTTTGCGGTCGGTTTAACCATACAACAGATACTTCGGTTAGACTAATCCACGAAACCGCCGTGAAGTAGTATTCCCTGGAGCAAAGAAGACAGTAAGTTCGTTGGAAATAAGCTATATGCACATGAAGTAGAGGTGGTATTAATCTGTACTGAAATAACTTCGGCTTATTTAAACGACTTTCGACTTGTTTCTGTAATTACAATTTTACGGAGCATTTTGTACGAGCATATACTTTTTTTCTGTAAACCCAAATATATTACTCGAATCTAAACAATAAAATAATGAAACTAACGAAATGTTCAAAGTACATTAATCTGTAGAAAATAGAAACACAGTATTGTTCCTTAACTTCACAAATTTCAGCTTGAGGGAAAGATATACCTAACTCGTTTTGTAACTGCTTGTAATTTAAGATTAGTTATGGAAACATTCGAAAAACGAGAATGTAAATTCAGCGAATGTCTTATGGCCTCAATACTTTTTTGACTTATTTCACGTATATTCATTAGCTACTACAAGCTGCTAACGGTAGTTACCTATTACAAAATAGCAGATTGCTTCGTAGGAATCCATCACTTGTGAGTGTCAAGAAGTGACGAAAACTTTTAATTTTTACATGGATAGTCAATGCGAGGATATTTCTTTTTATTTAAGACGTATTAATTCAAAAACAGGGAAAATTTGGATCATTTGCAAAAACGTTCAAATTTTTTGCTTGCGCTATAACTTTAAAAACTTGAAAACAAATGAAAATCGGATAAGAACATATGAGATCTATATTATTTCCCGTAGTGGGTATAGTACACTAGTGGGCCTTGGTTTGTTTCTCCCGATTCACCCTGTATATTTAATGTTTACATATTCTTAGTTATTTTTTTATTTTTTGTGTACTACATTTGGCAGTGTCATTCTTCACTAAAGATAGCAAATATGATATTATTATTGCTTTTTATTTTTCTCCGCTTTCCGTCTACCTTATCCCAGTATCCAAATCGAGTAAGCTGAACAACGTACGTCGGGAGACCTTAGGCGGGATAAGCCAGAGACGCGTTCCCGCAAAACGAGAACGCCTCCGTACCCCTCCCCATCCTCCTTTATGGATATATTATTTATTTTTTTATTTATTCATATTATGTTTATTAAAGGTAAGTACAAAAAGAGTACTTAACAAAAATTAGAACGTATTATTTGTGTTTTGGGTATTTCTCGTGGTGTTCATATTGCCCGAGACGTTTCGAGAGAAGGAAGACGTAAAGGTCTCCCGCAGCTCGCGAAATACAGGAGCCCATGGTATTGCATCGAGTGCGTCCTATCGTTGCTCCGATTTGCCCTCGAAATAGTCCAGCTCTAAGATATGGGATAGCTGGTATTATAAGCCCTTAGCACACTGAGCGAGCCGAAGATGACATATTTTTACATAAGATGAAAGATGCTTCGCGAAGTGGCTGTACGTACGTCCAATTTTCGTATACCATCAACGACAGTCTCCTTCATGCCGTCACATACTCCAGTTATTAATGGAATCAAGCAAATTTTGTATCCCGGGTATGGCAGCATCAATTGGAACATTTCTTCTTTATATTTGTATATTTTTTCTATTTCTTTTTCAGCGATGTTCCGTTCCGTTGGACAAGACATTTCAACGACAAACTGGCTCCAGTAAAACCACCATAGCTCATTAGCGGTTATCTGTGGTGGTTAAAAAGGGAGAATTCTAAAAGGTCTTCACCTTGTCATTGGAGGTCACTGATGGAACGGACTTCTCTCTATACGGTGGCACCTTTTCCTGGTCTATTCCATACACGAAGCGGATACAGTGACATAATACACGGAGTGGGCGCGTATTTGGAATATGCGCCGAGTAAGTGTATCGTTGTCTCTGAGTCTTTTTGCAGGCACGGCATCTAGTGTCATTTAGACGTTGTTGCAAGAATGGTTGGTGATATATTAAGCTCTGGTAGGCTCTGTCTTGGCATACCGTAATGTAGCCTTTCGTCTCAAAGTATAGGCCTGGTACACTCAAGAAAGCGAAGCTAAGTTTCTCGGGTAGTGTCTGTTGTTGTATGTATTTATAAAATTGTGAGTGCATGGATTTGTCTAGACAGGTCTGTTAAGCTTAGTTTGCATTGTTTCGCGGCTTTTTTTGCCGTACTATACAGACTAGCCCCCTTCCCAGTTGCCTCGTGTGTATGAACGATCATTAAGAATGGATCTTCCGTAGTATGTCGTTGTTATTTTCTGGGTAGGTAAATTTTATTTCGCGTCATAATCTTCCTCGTTTGTCGATCAATTGTCTACAGTTCGTCAATATTCCATTTGATACAGCCAAACGTGTGTGATAATATTGGTATTTGTTGCCTTGCATTTATTTGCCGCGTTAATGTACGACTCCCAGGTGCTATTGATGATCTTGTAATACATTGTTGTTAACTATTATTAGTATTATTATTATTACAAAAAAAACAAAAATGTTACAATCTCATCATTTGTAAAGACAAAGGGAGGTATCATATTAAAATGTGCTATTAACCTGTATATCAATATTGTTCGTGGAAACAATCCAGAGTATATTTGGACTAAATCCTGTAATGAACTCAACATGAATACGTGTTCTGAAGTATGTATGGAATTTCATCCCACCGCAAACGTACAATTGTAACTCCTGTAGGATTAGGTGGCGCTGACCGTTATACATAATTTGCCCGTTTAATTGCTATAAAATTAGCGATTGCTATTATTTCACAATTTCAAGGGTATTTTCAGGAAGAAGATAAATATGGACGGGATTCTAATTTTTGCAAAATTGAAAAAGTAATTCTTTTGCTTATGACTGTACGTTGCTGAAATAGTGCAGATTTTTGAATTTATTGTTATTGTTATTATTGTTGAGACCAACGCGTATTCATAGCACAATTTTTGTTTTTATCTTTCTCACTTATGTATGGGAATAGCAGCTCGGAGCAAAATATTAGAGGAGGTGTATCAAATAAATACATGAATTAACAAGAGCGTCTGGGTAGCTGTTGCACTGATCGGTCACTTGCAGCAATTTTTAAAATTAAAAATAAAACGTAAACGTTTTTAATATTAGACAATTGAAAATGCATAACACGAAACACTTTATAACATTTGTTCGATTTAATAGACATGTTTACCACGCTTTATTACAGTTTAAACGTAACGTTACTGTTGCGGCGCTTGAAATACACTTGTTCTAACATTGACCGCAGGTGTTTGGTAAACTAATGTTTTCAAAATGACAAATTCAAAGTAATCGCAGGGTGTCGGAGTTGGCGATCTAGCTTGTCAAAGTATTGAGCATTCCTGCCAGTGCTGGTCAGGGAAAGTATTGTTCAGGTAATTCCACACAATTCGTGCAAAGTGTGCCCGCCTCCTCCTACATAAAAATCATATTTTGCCGGAGATTTAGAGGCAGGTCGTTCAAAAATTCGGGAGGCTGTTGTTGCAGAAAATCTAAATAATTATCTGCACCTACGCGGTACGGCAACATGTCAATAAAAAATAATAAAATGATAATAAAAAATAATGAAAAATAATTTAAAAATAAGTTTTGATGTAACCGTATAAGTTGTTCGTTAAATGTGGATTCTCATAACCTCAGTGACGTTGATTATGAGTACTGAAAATACCATCTTGGGTAAATAAACATCTGTCCACAGAATGGAATTTTCAATGTTCCGATTGTGATTTAAATACCATTCACAGAACGCTTGCATTATCTTTTAAATGTTGATCTCTTGTGAAATGGTATGGATGCTGTTGGCCGCCCCTCAGCACGCCATACGCGAACTTGATTTGCTTTCGCAACGTACAACGTACTTCTTGAAGGATCGTTTCTTATCAGCTTAACGACTGCATCCACGCGTATACGAGGACGGTCAGCATTTCTAGATTGTTGCAGTATAAGGTAACCGGTGAAGATAATTCTAATTTCGCGCTGCTTGACCTGCATTATTGTTTGAAGCGCCAAGAGCCATCAACATATCGTAATACCCATGATATTATTCAGCCCCTACTTCAAGCGTTAGTTATTTTCGCACCATGTATGTATAAATAATTACAAAGCTCTCTTGGATGTTTAGCTTTTTATGGTTTCTACCAAACCCTCCAGGAGCTCGAACATCTGGTCGCGGAGACAATAGCAGATTACCCAGGCGTTCTCGTAATTTTGTGTATTTGCTCTACCACCCCTAGTATGCATTGCTCCTCGCTACTGCCTTCTCATAGAAGGGGAAAACTTGCAAACCACAGATAGTGCGGGTTTAGGTGCTGTATGACGCATAGGTGACGGACTTGGGGCTGGCAGTCCTGGAAATTCGTAACACCCCTTCTCCGACGAAGTTTTGGTACTGATGTGATAAAAGCATGCATATGTCCGTTATTCATTTTCTCTCGGTGGTGATTCCTTCTTTAATGCTTGGTTAAGCTAATATCCGTCTTACCCTGTGATTTTTAATATAAGCGCTTGAGGAGGTTGCGATTATTTGATTTAATACAATTTTACGTTGATTTCTATATTTTGTTGTGTGTAATTGTGTAATTAAATAAATTCAAGTCACATAAATATAAATACAATATAAATGTGATTATAAGAAATAATATAAACATATAAACGCTGTATTTACAAGTAAGGTGAATTAACAAAATGCAATAAACAAAGTAAAGAATTTGTTAGCTCGAAAATAAATCTAAATAAATTTAACGTAATTTTATGCGCATCTCATTTATCAATTCAAAGTTCCATAAGCGCATGCGCATTAGGTTCTTTTATGCATAAATTAGGCACAATTAATCATATCTATCTAATGTGCATTTTCTGAAAAGTAATGGTCATTTTATTTCAATGTAACTTTTTTCAGAAAAACTGTAACAACTTTGGTTTTGGGCAGCTAAGAACTTATAAGACATTCTGCAGGTTCCAATATCTTAAAATACCGCTTCGAAAAACTCTATTTATCTTGTATACTTTATTGAGAAAGTTTATTATTACTATTACTTCGATTTACTTTATATTCACGTTCATAATGGATAATACATTTAATCGATACCAAAGGGGAGTTGTGTTAACACTTCGCGCCTACTTCGAATCGGCTGATATTGACTTAGGTAATTAAGGCCCCGCATCTGACGCGTTGTCACGAGTCGACGCCAGAATTTGTGCTACTAATTAGTTAATTTGCTAAGTTGCCTAGCAGGAGAGAAATTGCAGATTATCTCGCTTACATGCCGTTGAGCGAGGAGGGTGGCTTCACCTCACGCATCCTTATATTCGAAGGGTCCGCTAGATCGGCAACCATCAGCTTCACCTGAGGATTTCTCGTGCCCGGCTTCGGATATCTCAGCGAACGGATATCCGGGTAAAGTCTCCCTTCTGTCGGCGAACCGTACCACGGGAACCGTAATTCCTCGACCAGCGTGTCGTTAAAGGACGCGAAAACCATCATATGACCGTCGTTGGACATCCAAATGGCGGAGTTCGTTCCGAGTATTTCCTCTGTAATCGTTGAGAAAGCTTTAATTATTCACGCAGACGAAATAATTAGTTGGGGCGATGTTGTGATTCTATACAGTTACTATATAATTAACTGTGTTTGTAATATGTACACTGCCGTTTAGTGAAGTTCGGTCATACAATAAAAATCTATTATATCACACCGTATACAATTATTAATACATAAAACTAGAAAAATATTAAGCATACTCTCTTTTCTAAGGGATTAAAGCCATAAATTATTATGTAAAGTAGAAATATTGCGACAACCACAATAAAGTCCCTTTTACTATCATTCTAAGAATTTCTCGGTACCGATCTTTTGAAACGGGTCGTTTGGGGATTATTAACGAACAATACATTTAGGAAATATACCACAGTATCATTCTTGTTTATTTATCACAAGCGTAAAGATATAAATTTGCTTCATTTTACTGTTAAACGTGTGTTGGTGTGCATCTGTCGTTTTTGCGCGAAAGTTTTAAAAAAAATGTACTTCAAAATAGCACGCGGCAAGCCTACCAGTGTAGAAAAACCTTCACGCATTATTACGCTGTTTGAAGAAGGATATTCGGGGCGACAAATTGCTGAAAAAATAAATACGACAAGTTCAACAGTAAATGACATCATAAAGCGATATCGGACAACTGGAACCATAGAAAATCGTGTTCGCCCTGGAGCATCTAGGAAAACAACAAAAGCTGAAGATTTGAGAATTGTATTATTAAGCAAACGCAATAGAAAATTAACAGCGCCACAAATAGCAGCCGAAGTCAATCGCGGCCGTGAAGAACAAGTTTCGGCGAGTACGGTAAAACGTCGACTTCAACAAGCGGACCTTGATGGACGCATTGCCATTCGAAAACCCTTATTACGTCGGGGCAACAGAGCAAAACGGCTACAGTGGGCCCGTTCTCATCAAGATTGGTCGTTAGATGATTGGAAACACGTCCTTTGGAGTGACGAGTCAAAGTTTGAGGTTTTTGGGCAAAATCGACGAGTTTATGTCCGAAGATCTAAAACCGAGAAGTGATCCCGAACTGCATTGTGCCTACAGTGAAGCAAGGGCGTAGTTCTGTGTTAGTGTGGGGATGTTTCTCCTTTGCTGGGACGGGAGATTTATGCAGAGTGCAGGGTGTAATGAGGAAAGAAAATTATTTTTCAATACTCCAGAATAATGCAGTACCATCAGGATTGCGTATAATAGGCCGTAACTTTACATTCATGCATGACAACGACCCAAAACACTCTGCGTTAATGTGTTAGAACTATCTAAAGGAGTAAGAAGAACAGCACACCCTGAAAGTAATGACATGGCCCCCACAAAGCCCAGATTTGAACCCTATAGAGTTGTTGTGGGATGAACTGGACAGGAGGATCCCAAAAATATGCCCAACTTGACAAGAACATTTATGAAATATTCTGCAACATGAATGGATTAATATTCCACAATCCGTTTTAACAAAACTTATCGAAAGAATGCCTAGAATAGTTCGAGCGGTGATTAACAGCAAAGGAGGTTTTTTTCGATGAAAAAGAAATATAATGTTCAGTATGTTATATTAGGCCAGAATAACTTTTTGTTTATTTATTTTTGTCTTTTTTACCTGTACATACAATAAAATTGCATTTTGTTTTTAGTTTCGTTTGTTTCTGTAACCTTTTCATGTTTTTTACCAACCGACCGAACTTCTCTGAACGGCAGTGTTCACCTCAGAATTCCTACAAAATCTATTCTACCATAATCCTCCGTCTTAATTCGTTCAGTAACGTTCTCATATTGAATTGGAGCTGCTACTTTTATTTTATGACATTCAAGGAACCAAGAATGTAATTTATTTGTAGAGATTTTGTTCTATTCATTTTAAGAATGCAGTATGAAATAAAAATTTGTAAAAAGAAGTAAAAGCGACATATTGAAACTGTGCCCTATTTCATAGTAGATAATTTAATGTTATATTTCTTGATATTTGTACTGTGTGCGGTGTACAACCCTCAACTTATATCTTAAGTAAATTTTTAACAAAATATGCTGTTCCCTTTACATCCTGCAACAAAGTTACTATTGCAAATCCACATTTCACATTGCTAAGTGAAGTACAAGAAAATTTCGATAAGCACGTTGGCTTAATTTTAACAAACACGTATATGTAGTTCTTTATTAAATTAATAAGCCATTATATTTTACTAGATGCCTTGAAATTGAACATATGTTAGTATATTATTTTGTAAAGTACCTATAGTACATAACCACAATTACCCAAAAACCAATCGATTTAAAATTGAATTATAGTGAATGAGAATCCGATTGTGGATATATGTATTTCTGGTGAATTTACATGCCGTTTCAGTTGCATCTAGACCAATTTTATCGGGTCAAAATTATAAAGATTGCCGAGGCAACCTTAATATATAGGGTGCAGCGAAGTATCTGATGGCTTACGAGGGGGCGAGGCGCTATGTAGGGTAGGAGGAGACAGGAGAGAGGAGAGAGGTGATCACCCTACTCGACATTGCCATTTCAGTAACCATGCAGCAGTAAAATTTCACCGTTAAAACGATTTTCTGATTGGATTGTGTGCACATAGAGAACATTCATGGTCACCTGCCATCTCGCAAAACGATTTTGCTACAGCTGATGAACTTCAGATGAACTGCACAAGCAACTAATACGGCATTCTATTGATTCGAACATTTTAAACCGAACCTGCCGACGAATTCCGCACTTCAAGCATACAAAATAGTGCTTATTCAGGAACTACAGTCTTGTGATCATGTGACACGACTTGCTTTCGTTGAAACGGTGTTGGAAACAATAGTCGACGACATTATCGTAATCATGTCTGATGAAACCCATTTTCATCTTTCGGGTTTTGGGCATACATAGAATTGTCGCTATTGGCTTGCAGCGGACCCAAATTCATTCACGAGTAACAATGTGGTGCGTGCTGACAAATTGCGACATGCTTCGTTGTTAAAACCTCAAATTCGAAGAATGGTACTGTGTGGCTTTATGTAAACTTATAGTTCGACTTTTATAATGTATTATCATAAGCTCTTTCTTGTATGAAAAGCTATTTAATAATTAGCTCGTCCTTTCCATGTTAGGGTCCTAATTAATTTTTAATTAACAATAATAAAATGATACTTTAACTTTATGAAGTCAATCGCAAGAATACAGAGAAAACCAGAAGCAAGAACATAATTTTACAACTGCCAACAGCTTATCCTTTTGCATGGTGTAGGTTAAGCTCAAGCTATAATCAATAGTAAACTTAGAAAATATTTCTCTGTCTGATACCTTAAAGCGAGCGGATTATACTATTCAAACTGCAAATGGCTTTTATTTACTCTAAAATAAAAACTCATGTTGCTCAAATGCAATTTTCTATTTACGCATATTAGTAAATAAGAAGAAAATGTTGGAGAATCATCACTGAATACCAACGAAAAAGGAAACATCTTCTTCATTTTTAATAATACAAACCTCTTGCGATAATAACTTAAGTAGGTATATTTATAGAATTACTGTGTTATACGATAATCAATAATAATATTGTATTTCAGTACAGTCACTCACCGAAACTGGAACCGGTACATCGTGAAACCAGAAAGAGGAATTTAAATAGAGTGGGATTAATATAACAAGCACCAATGCTTAGCTTTTGCGTTTAATCCTATGAAATTTGCACGAAAGAAGGATATGCTGCGAGAGACCGCGCTAAGACGACAATAAGCAATGAAAAAAAATGGCCTTCCCGCTAAATGAAGAAGATTAAGGGTGATGAAGAATAATGAGCAATAAAAAGCGTACTTTCAGGAAGTTGAGCAATTGATATATTTAGAAACGGGATTTTATAGAGAATATAAACGAACGTAAAAACAGAAATGCAATGAAGGTATTGTTGTATTCCTGTACTCGTATACAATATATCGAAGATATATCGAGAGGACTTAAATTAAGAATGTATAACAGAATAAGAGATTATAACGGAATAATAAGGAAATTACATGGGAGGATATAGAAGGGGAGAAAACACAACGCGGATGGGAAGAAAGGATTAACAGAGAGCTGCAGCCAACATTTACGTCACATTTCTAGAAAAATCTCAAGGAAGATGTTGCTGGACGAGAAGGACGAGGTGATATGGAAAAGTGCAACATTGTCGGATAGAAGAAAAAAAAAATAAAGATAAGCAAGAGTGGTGACTGAAGTTTACCTATTTGTTAGAACTTCTGGTACTGACAACAAAACAGTAATACCTAGGAAAAAAGCACTCAAAACATTAAAATTCGGCATCTACGTTAAGTACGAAGATTGCTGACCATGCTTTCGATAATTTTCTTGAAACTCAGATCAACTTACCTTTTATTGTGTAAGTACAACTAAATAGAAATGAAATGAATTCGAAGAAATACCTAGATTTATACCGCGAGAATACTTTTATCTTACTTTTAAATTAAAGTATCAAACGTAAATAAATTTAATACACATCAATTGAATCAACAATCAAAGAAATAGATAATATTGCCACGGAAAAATTAGGTTTTATAACATTGAAACCGATCTTCTTTATACAACTGCTTGGCACGCTTACAAACTGCAGAATGGCAGAAAAAACAGGGGAAGATCAAGGACGATAGATAAATGGGTAGTTCGTTGGTTGTAGGAGGTAGATTCGAGATCGGGTAGGATAGAAAGTTGTAAATAATTGGATAAATACATGTTTGTAAGAATTAATAGTGCCTTACTTATAACATGGTACCTGCCAGCGAGTCCCCCTCGTCACGTAAGTAGAATTGTTATTCATATTAGAAGACTAACCTGTGACAATGCAAATAGATAATAAAAGTGAATTCAATAACCTTTAATATAATGTACCCGGAACGTGTGTTTAACATATTGTAATGTCATAAATTGAAGAAATTCTAATTAAAAGATATTTGTCACTGTCGCAGGTTCGGAAGTGTCTCCTAGATACCATTTCCGCAGTTTAAAAAGATTGGAAATAATAGTGTTTTAGTCAAATTAAATTGAGGGAATACGCTTTGTGGTAACACAAAATTTCGCGTTCTTGTGTATAATCAAACTTGGGTTAAACCTGTAACTGGAGTAAAATTAGTCAAATATGTCTTCACTCAAAGGAGACTCAAACTAAGAGAAGCACATTGGCGTCTCGTCTCTTCGCTCCTTTGTTACTGATGGCATTTATCGAAAATCGCGACCAATTACGATGCACGTTTCGAATATATGTACAACATTCTTACAAATTAAATTTTCAAACAACTAATATTTCTTTTCTTGGAGAATACCATATTACAGCCTGTAATATGCCATAACAGTTCGCGATCTAGCGTTTAATAAACTGATATAAATGAGCATCGGGAAGCGTAAGATATAGACACTTCCGGACTTGATGACTTATTACCAAGTAGTGAAATGTTCGTAAAGATACCATAGAAGTTATTCTACGCACGTTCGTGGGAAAATGTTACATTAAAGAGGAGCTTAAGCAGGTGAAGAAAATGGGTGCGAAGACGAGTTATTTAGCTGTTCCTCCGGGATCATCGTTAGTTGCAGACAACTTTACATGATAAAACATCAGAGATAAAGAGAGAGAAAGGGGTGCTTGAGGTTATACAAGCCAAGCCACATCGACGTTGTGTTTTTATAATATTACAATATGCTGCTATAGCTCTTATTAAAAGATATTGTTGTTTCTTGATGATAAGGTATAATAAATTATATGAAAACGTATTGTCTATTTGTCTGAGTGTATGACAAGAAAAAGATTTTTGTATTGAATATATTTTATGGTTAATTAACTAATCGAACATTTTTTGTACTTCTTTCATATAAAATTATTTTATATACCTCGTTTATACTGCGCCGTATTTTAAACAATGGCAAGATAGCTTTCGAAGACAGTGTCTCCACTGCTAAAAGAACATATTTAATAAAATATAAATGAGGATATCAACCAAATAGTACCTTGCTATTCGTGTCTAAATTAGAACACTCACTATAATAATCTCACATACTGACCTCGGAGAGAAATTGCTAAAATCGATGCGCGAACTTGATTTAGAGCACATTGGGTAGACAACTACAACTCTAAAATGTTATAACACATATTTTTCAAAAAATTTTACGACAATCCTAAATTGAGAACATGTTACAATTTTTTCTTTCTCATGAAAGTATCAAAACAATAAACTTGATTAAGCGACGCAAACAAAACGTGTTTTAAAGTAAACTTTTGATTCCTTCTAAAACAATATTTGTAAAATGTTCTTTGAAATGTTATAGACAATTATAACTATTTAATCGCAAAGCGTCTGTTATACAATGCCCTAAATAGATTAGATTTGAATAACCTTCATACAACCAATCCGGAACGCCATGGCTGACCACTCCCGGTACAGCTGTCTTCGTTATTCTATAACCTATATGAGACGTCGGCGATATTCTGTAGTAGATATCGTAATCCTGTACCATTACGAGACCGTGTCCTCTAGGAGCCCACATCGCTAGCAATAAATAGGGGTGGTCATCTACTTCAGGCATGGGTCTTACTGGAAATTCGTTCCTGGAAAGGGACGGAATGCCAGATATAATTTCAAATTTTCTCTGTTTGACAGTTTCTATTTTACTATGCTAGAATCTATAATATAATTGGATTCAACAAGTCTTGGTTTATCCCCAATAAATTCTAATTACGTTCTGTTTTTGTTACAGGAAATAAATGTTTCACATTAAAAGGAAGTGCGAACTTGGGGAGAACCAATACCAGGTGTGTCGGTAATTCTTTTCCGGTTTTTTCGCTAAAGAAAACACGTTACTTAGAATGGATAGTTAAAATTTATTTATTCAAAGTATTGGCCATTTGATTCTATACATTTTGTCCATCTCTCAGGCAATTTATGAATGCCATTCCAAAAGAACAGTTCCTCCTTTGAGCTAAACCATTCATCGAGCCATTTTTTAACTTCTTCGAAATCGGCGAAGTGCTGCTCTGCAAGCGCGTGCCCCATCGATGCGAAAAGGTGGTAGTCGGATGGAGCCAGGTCTGGAGAGTACGGCGGGTGCGATAAAACTTCCGATCCAAGTGATTTCAACATTTCTTTGACTGGTTTTGCTGTATGAGACGGCGCGTTGTCATGTTGCAAAATCACTTTATCATGTCTTTCAGCGTATTGTGGACGTTTTTCGATCAATGCACAGTTCAAATTGATCATTTGTTGTCGGTAGCGATCACTATTAACTGTTTCTCCCGGTTTCAACAGTTCATAATATACGACACCAATCTGGTCCCACCAGACACAGAGCATGGTCTTGCGACCAAAGCGATTTGGCCTTGCAGTCGATGGGCCAGCTTCGCCAGGTGATAACCATGATTTTTTTCGCTTGGGATTTTCGAAATAAATCCATTTTTCATCACCCGTTACTATTCGATGCAGAAATGACTTCCTTTCATACCTTTGAAGCAGAATTTCACTAACGATTTTTCGATTTTCCATTTGTCTGTCATTCAATTCATGTGGCACCCATCTCCCCATCTTTTGGATCTTTCCCATAGCTTGTAATCGTTCACAAATTGCTACTCGGCCCACATTCAACTTTTCTGCTAATTGTTTTTGAGTTTGTGTTGAGTCTTCATCCAATAGCTCCTGCAATTCCGCGTCTTCAAACGTTTTCGGCCTACCAGGACGTTCTTTATCTTGAACGTTGAAATCACCACATTTGAATTGTCGAAACCACGTTTCACATGTTCTTATGGTTGGAGCATGCTCACCGTAAGTCTCTACTAGCAAACGATGACTTTCAGCGGCTTTTTTCTTTTGATGAAACAAGAAAAGTAATGCGTGCCGCAAATGCACGTTTTCAGGCACAAACTCGACATTTTCAAAAAATTATAAATCTATAACGCTGTTATTTTGGCGGAACGTAACTTGTGTAGTTTTAAGGTTAATGTCAGTAGAATAAAATTACATATGTATCAAATCATAACATTTCATACTTATGGCCAGTGACATCTGCCGGAAAAACCGGAAAGGAATTACCGACACACCTGGTAATAGGAAAAATAAGAAAAAAACAATTAAATTGATACGGATATATAATAAGGATTAAAACAGAATCACAAGAAAGGAGTAATGGAGAAAGAATTAAAAAAAAGAAAACGGGAAGAAAGACCTTGTAGAAAATGAATGGACCAGAAAAGAAAAATGGAAAAAAAAGGAAAAGAACTGAACACCACAACATAAGAAGAACCGGGGTCCTCATCCAACACTTGAAAACGTATAAGGTTAGGAAAAGAAGAAGAAGCATTTGGAAGGAACACAGTCTGACAGACATTGTTATACCGGCTCGTTCATCTTGACAAACGCAAAATAATCACTTTATGGAAAATGGTTTCATACAAACATTATTACAATTACGCAGACTGCCGCGGTTGTCAATCACGCTATACTCTGGGTTTCCGGGTTGGAATGGTCGTTGTCGTAGTTTCTGTCAACGTTTCGTCTTCACTATTATGGGACATCTTCAGAGTTACTAATCTACACTGACTGGGGTTTATATAGAGCTTGTTTAAACTTGTTGGGGTTTTTTGAGGGGGTATAACACGGTTTTGTATGTCGATTAGATCACTGTCAACTTGTAATTATTTACTTATCTGAGAACACATTCCTTTATTACATAGCTAAGTTGATATATCTTAGTTTTAGGTTTTAAACGGCATTTTCTCGAAACAATTGTTATGCAAGCTCCCCATGATATTCTTACTTCACCATAAAGAGGGCTTTCTATTCTATCAAACAATTGACGAAAATTGATAGGTTCGCATTTAAAAAAAGATCGGGTGACGTAATAAATAACAAACAATTGAATGAAAATAAAATCTTTTCTCAGTTATACCGATAAGAATTTCCTGTACAACTTTTATTCTTTTGTGTAAAATACAAAAGAATAAAAGTTGTTTCCATACTTTTGACTCACCCCGTATATAAAACTTGGAAGGTAATTTAAGAAGTTAATCATTTCAGTGAAGAAAGCTAATTAACAAAATAGTAGGTATTCGTTTTGAAGTCGTTTTTCTGTGCCTTTTGTAGTTGTATAGGAAATTTATCAAGTACGAAAATCTAATTTGGTATAGTTTTCACTTAAATAAATCGAAACTTTCGGACAGGTGCTGTACTAATGACGTTAGTCATTCTCGTATATAAAGGCAAAATAACTTACCCTGATTGAATGTCGTATACTATGTACTGAGCAAGATATGAATGTCGGAATAATTTTTGTACGTTTTGAGCTAACAGAAGATATCTTTTATCCGGCGATAATTGAAATTTTACGGGATTCAGTCGGCTCTGAAAAAGAGAGAAATTAATTAATAACTTGTGAGAGTCCTACACCCAAATGATATGGACACAAACTCGAAAAAAAAAATAGATAATATAATTTTATAACACTATTTGCATAAAGAAAAATCAGAGTTAACTATATATTGTAAGTGAGATTTTTGTATAATTATTCAAAATGAACGTTTTCATAAATTATGGGATTTTTGCGCAATTCCTAACCGACAGCAGTTAAACTATTTATGCGGAAATTTCGAGTTTTCGAAATTTTGAGAATTTAATCAAATTACATTTTCTTGTTTATTTGGCAAAATAGTAAATGTTGTACTTCTACACCGAAGGTCTTCAGCGAAATGATGTACTTCGATGTTCGATCTTGAAAATCTTGGTTCGAAACTGCACTCGATTCAAAACCGAATATTTCTTTTTTTATGTTGAAAGCTAAAAAAATATTTACTTTGTGAAGTTTTAAAGTTTTCATTGAAACAGTTTCATATTAACTTGAAACGTTTTATATTTTCTCGAGGAATTTTGAAGTAAATATTGTTGTTGAAGCTTGTTTTTCCCAACTCGTTTTGTTTTCCAATTTAGAACCTCAATTTACTGTCTGAATTAAATCAAAACATCCTTGATATCGATTTTGAAATCCATCGAAAACATCTTTCACTTTCATGGTGATCATGTCCACCAGGTAAAATAATCCCAGGTAGAGTAAATCAGAATGATTCCAATGACTGCATGTGAATGACACTAATTTTCAAATAAATATCCGTTTCTTACATCAAAAGTTAAAAATACTTCTTATGTTGTTGTAGACTTGTAGACCGTGGTCGTTGCCTCGTTTTAAAGAACTTTTCCGATTGAAATTGCATGAGTCTGCTAACGTTTCGCTCTCAGTTGCATGGAGCTTTTTCTGAGCTGCTGCACGTTGTTAGGAGAATGGTTGTGGTTGCTCAGGGTAGGGTTTTTATAAGGTTAATAGGGGACCGGGGCCTAGAGACGACTTGTGATTAGAGTTTTCGGATAGGAAAGAATTCCATTGAAAATATACCGTCTCTATTGAGAAGTTTGATATCGTTAAATAAAATCTGGTGATCGATATCCAGCTTGTGCTCGACCAACGCTCATGTTCTGCTACACGTGTGCTGAGCGACCGCTTTGTTTCGCTGACTGACTGACGGTAATAAGTCGAAGACTTGACGCGTGTTTAAAAATTGTTTTGATATTATGTTTCTGGAGTAGTTTGTCTATTTTAGCGGTAACACTTTGAATGTAGGATAGAAAAGCGGCACTATCCGCAGGATCTTGATTAGAAGCGTTAGGCTGTTTGGGAGTACGATGACGGCGTATCATTTTCGGATATCTCGCTTGCTGAAATTGAGAAATGGAAAAGAACTAACGTTCCTTCAAAAGAAAAATACTTTCTATGGGTAAAACCAAAACGAGAGATTGATCTAGAGGAAATAGGAGCAACAGTCCTTCGTCTCGTAATAAAATGGAACAAAATGTAATCAAACTTTAAAAGAAAATACTTCATATTTTCTAAGAGATTAGTGCAGCCTTATATGAGCTGTCTTGTTAGTGACGACATAAGTTTTTCTTTTTAATAAAAAAAGTCCCTTTGTTACCTTTTCAACCGTATAAGACTTAATATGGTTATTTTAAAAATTAAGAGTTAGGAGCATTTCTCTATTCCACTATGAAATTTAACATATACTATTATGGATGTAACTTTTTATTGATAAACAAAGATAAATTAACAAAATAAAATGAACAATTAGAAATATTTTTTACGATGTTCGAAAAGCCTAAGTTGCTTATGAGTGATGCATAAATTATACTTTTTCGAAACAGAATTCATTGGTTTTGAACATACTACAATTTCAAACACTAACGTGTCGGTATACTTCTCATCACACGCCGAATTAAATAATCTTCGCGATGATGGACCGATACTTTAGTGTTTGCCATACTACCCCACACATCTTGCTATCATTGTTTACAATTTGTAAACCGTGAAATCTGTTCATAAAACTTTAAATTTAGACTGTTGATCCGCTTTACACAAAAATGAACATTGTATGTCGTGTCGTGCTTACCCGACAGACATATCACGTTTTTTTCACTTGAGAAACTCATTTTTTAATCAACACAAATGACGGTAAATAAAACTTAATGCAAACTACCATAAAAACTAGATAGACATCAAACTACACGATTTTCATGTGCTGGCAAATCTTTATATTCAAGGCTAATTACATTCTTTTAATTTTTAAAATAACCATTTTAAATGTCATATGGTTTGGAACGTTATAAAAACTAATTATCCCTAATTAGTCTATCTTAGAAAAGATGCAATTATCTACAACTTCCTTTTTAACATTTTTTCTGTACGAATAATAACGGACACATCTGCATTTAACGACATTGTAGAAATATTTTTTTTAAATTTCTAGTCAGCTATGTTTGTTAAAAAAAAAAGTGTTTCACATTAATCTCATAAAACTAAATCTCCCTACTTAACCGTCTCCCCAACTCCGATAGATTTCAAGAGGTCAAAATGTCGAAAAAAGCTTACACTGTACATTAAGCACGATATTAAAAGGTAGAATGTGTAATTGCAATGAAGGTTATTAAGATGATAAAGCTTATTAAAGCTACTTTTTTTTACCTATTTGCATTATCTATTTTTTTGAGTGCAGCACCACAAGTTGAGAACACTTGAAAATGTTTATTTTATAATAAATATATTGAAAGTATTGGTTTTTCTCGTAACCTAACGAAGTTTCATTCATTTTAATTTTTTTCTACGTCCATATTCCTCTAATTTTGTCACTTTCTGTATTGTTTCAAAGCATTGTTCCATATTTAATGGTTTTCTTCTATCCTGCACAAACAGCGACGGAGAGAATCTAAACTCTACTGGCAATATAAAATAGGAAATAAGAATTGAAAGCAATATAATAACGTATCTTCAGTATTATACATATTTTGCGATTTTTATTTAAAACATTCGCATGTAGAGTGACTACTTTAGCCCTTGTTCAGTGCTGAGAGAGAAACATTTTCCGCGGTATAATTTTCTACTGTATTTGTAATAAAGGTCACTGATCAGTAAAGATGGTGATTTTTGTTGGCATGCAGCGGCGCAGACCGTACAATGTACACATGAAAACGAAGTAAAAATTATTAGCTGTGTTGTAAAATGTGTATGGTAAAAATTTAATTTAATAAGGTGGCATGAAGTTAAGAAATATGTATGTACTTGTATAGAATAGTATGTAAAGTTGATATATGTATACTGGTTCAAATGAGTGCAATTGTAACCGTCCCTCCCAGAGAAGGCAGTAAGAAAAAAAATATATGTGTTTGCCTATCTCTATTGCGGCTAGATGCAGACGAAGGTGTAATATACCGTAACGAATTGGCATAAAATTGCAACATTAATATTGCTTCCATTGTAGATTCTTTTAACCTTCTGCGACACGATGAAAATACGTGCTTGTATTTGGAAAATTACCGTTCTACATCTAGTGAAGTAATATCTGCGTATTTAAAATCCTTCATTCCATAGCTTTCACTATCAGGTATGTCACTTATACCCTTGCTTATAAATCGCATTTTTTGTAGATCCGGATTTTTATTAAGAACGGATGTAAATTTCTGTGATATTATCCGTCAAGTTTTCCAGGGCCGTTTTCATCTTATCGAGAGTGTTAAGTGCTTGAGATAAGGGTAATGCACTATTTTGCAATTTTCCAAAAGATTCTCTAACAACTACAAGAGTACTTTTCGCAAATTTCCGCTATATCTGCTTCAATTTGATGATCCGAAAACAATTCTTGGCCTATTTTAATAGCATCAGAAACTTGTGGTTTCAATGTCGAAAAAAAGGTTTGATAGTCTGTAAATGTTTACAGTAGTAATACCGTAATATTGCAAGCCCAACCCCATCTGGTTAATACAGGTTCAGGTGGTTGTGGAATTCCTGGACAGAAGTTCTTGAATTGGCGAATCTGCTTAGGGGATTTGAGGAACACCTTCTTTGTGTTAGCTATAAGTTAGTCTACTTTTGGATAGCCTGATGAGAGAGTCTGATGGTATCTGCCACAATATGAAACGCATTTAGTGAACATGTTACGTGAAGGAGCTGCGGAAAATCTGTTAATAATCTGCCAACTGTAATCATAGTTGCGGCTCTCTCACTGACAAATATGCTTAATTGCCTCCGCGGTACACCAACTAAATTAATAGCATCTGTTATCATTTGCACTATAGTTTCTGCACTATAGTACGCACTATAATATGTATTGCACTGTATTTGTTAACGTATGTTGTTTCATTCACGTTTATCTATATTTTCTCATTTTTAATAATATGCTGTACAGCATTTCTAACTTGTAATATTACGTGCGGGAAATGCCATCGCAGTCTGTTCTTGCTCGGTAATTTCCAAGCAGGAAAGTATTTTTCCCAAAATGAACGCATTGCCTCTTGCTCCACAATGGTTTGCGAGATATTACAAACACTTAACATGAGTATAAAATCTGTTACGAAAATCCGATACGGTATATAATTTTTTATATTTTCCCTGTGTTTCGCTGATTCCTCGAGCCGTTTACACTGTTGTCTGTTGTAAACCATAAGGATCACTTTGCAAGCATCACATACAATACCGATGTATGTATTTTTTGATCTCATGTATTCCATGCAATCCGTGTTGTCGTTTGCACCATTTTTGTAGTACACAGTTGGTTACATCTACACAGTAGAAGTGATGCGTGCATTTATGTACATATGCATATAACATCGGCTGTTTGGTGTGCGCCTTTGCGAGTCAATAAAAATCATCATCTCTGATGATCATCTGATCACATGAGGGAATACAACTACACGCAGAAAACATTTTCAGATTGATAAAAAAATATTGTTGTTACGTGCAACTTTTGCAACCACCTGTATTTTGATAATCTTGCGAACTTTCCCCCTCCAATGCATTTCCAACCTGTTTTGTAGATAGGCAACCCATTTCGCACCGTGCGAATTATCGTTATTAAAATTGATCGGTTTTTGTAGCATTTTTATTTCATGTATTGCTTCGATAATTCTCGGGAGGATTTTACATAAGTGTCTTTGACACCATTTCTCTTTACTTATTTAAATTTCTTAAAGAAATAATTTTTCGTGGTCTATTTTCCCGGCCGAGGGTGACTAGAGCTGGAGTTAAGTGCTAAAATTAGCATTCGAACCGCCCCCGGAGGAGGCGAAAAAGAAAGACTACATCTTTTTCCTTCTTTTTTTATTTTTTTCATCCTAATTTTAATTTAAACATATTTTTAAATAATCCAAACTTTTGACATATCTATCTTTTTTTTTTGGTTTACTAAGGAATATCTTTGAATAAACACATTGTTTTTCTTTATGTAATAATTGTTAATCCGTAAGATCTTGAGAGGGGTACATGGGGAGACCCAGATTTAGGCTGAAGCCAAATATTAGTTAGTTAATGATTTTAACTATTTAAAAGAATTTATTAAATTATCTTTTTGTTGTTCGTTGGTTCACAGCAGTACGTAAAAAAAAAATAAAGTAACTGTTAATCTTACTTTTCTTGACTTTCATTTATTTAGTTGTTTATTTTTGCGTCTATTCTGGCAGCATCCTCGGTTGCTCACGACCGGGGACGACTAGGGACTTTGTGTTTAGTGGGTGGCGCCTTCATAGTTAAGTGACTCCTGCCTCTCACTCTTTTTTTTTGCGACCTACGGCCGTCGCCGTCTAAGCTACGCAACCACGTTGTCCCATAAGCTTACCACCTCCAGGTGGACGTGGAAGGAAACCGATCGTTTTTTTTTTAACTTTTTCCCCTTTCTTATTTCTCCCCTCCCTACTCTCCCGACGAGAAGGCGTAACATTGTTTCAACCATATTTTATTACAACGCCAATGATAATATTCAAATGTAAAAATTTTTCGTGTATAAATACATGTCCAGAAAAAGCATTCTAAGAAAAACTATTTTGGAGCATTATGAATGAAGTCTGGTTTTAATTGATTTGTTCCAGGCAACATGGAGAATTTCCAATTTTCAAAAATTCATTTCATCCACTCAGAGTGCCTTTTCGCAGAAAAATATGCCTACTATATGTGATCTACATACAACCTAAAGGTTCATAATTTTTTGAATTTCCGGGATCGGGATCATCCCTTGTTAGTTGTGTCTAAAATTTCATATTTTTTTTAATTCGAGAAGTAGATGGATTTTGTGTAGATTAATTCTGAACCAGCTCGTTGGAGAGCTTACAGTGAATTGATATGGTATCCAATAATGTCTTAACAGATCCACCAGAGACCGTGTCTTTGTACAATATTACATGGAGAACGCTAGTGCAAACTAGTTAGTGGAATAATTGAACGTGTTAGGTATTAATTATTTGCTGAGGTAGACCGCAAACTTAGGTATGTTTATCGCCGAGAAAGTTTAGCTATTTGCTTGTGCTTTGAAGCATGCAAGGGAGCACCGTCTAAACGAGCCTCCAAAATACGATGTAAATCATTCTTTAGAGAAAACAAACTTTTATATATAAATGTTAGATTATAAGCTCTTCGAGAGAAAAAAGAAACTTGTTATGTTATACTTACGTATGTTTGATTGTACATTAGCGTTCTGATTGATAAATTGGAAGCGTGCATTAAACTTATTCCGCCCCATTGATCTTTGAAAACAAGTTCTTCGGCTGAAAATAAATAATCACAATTAGTTCGGCGATTCACACGTTAACAAACAACTTTTCTTGATTAATCTCAAATATAGAAGTAATAAAAATGTACTACACTCATACATTTTCTGGTTTTCGCGCCGAGAGGCAACCCTAACGAAAATGTCACAACAGATGGTACAGTTAGATACTTAACATTTTCGTACTTCACTCAGTGATTGCATCAACATCATGAGGAAGCTATATTAGCATTGTTTTTAGATATTGTTTGTAAGGATGTGCTATGATGTTTTGTATACATCATGGTAAGCCGGTGGGAGTTATTTACATTTTGTTGTTGCTTTCTAAACGTCAGGCACTAGAGGAGAAGAAATGCCTGGTACAGAAAAATAATATAAACTCCAAAGCAAATAGGGGTGTTAAATGGGAAAAACACACTCGGAGCCCCGCTGATAACGCCGGGTAGACAGTATCATGTTGGGGGTTAGTGTTTTCTCTTTCGTTAAGACTATGAGGATGTTATGCTAGCTTTATTTTTTAGTGATTGTCAAATATTTCAATTATCATTCATTAATAATAGAAAAAACGAAAAGAAACGAGATAAGTTAAGTATTTTTTGTTCGTCGGACCGATATACAACAATAGCATACTTTACATATCATACGTATTATTTTTCTGGGCCTTGATAGAAACTTGATCGAGAACCAACGAAATATTTAAAAAACGGTAAGTTGAAGGTGTGTTTTACAAAGTTTATGTATTTTGCATTTTACTTGTAACAATGAATAAACAATAACAGTAATGATAATAGAAAACAAAACAATAAACTAACAATTTCAAGTAACTGTCTGTTTTCATTTACGTACAATGGCGCATTTGTTTCTCTTTTTAACTGCCCTTGGCTCTTTTAGGAATTACATCAGCATTCTACGGTCTACCTCGAAGTTCTTCAATGTTTCATTCATCATCAATTTTATAAATATAATAATCTCTCATAAGAAGTAATCGAGACTACTTAAAGCAGTAGAACTCGCTTGTCATATAGCTCCACCATTTTAAATCCAATATTCATTGTTTCTTCATTCATAACTGGTTCTACGAGACGATTTTCAAAAATGCCTATCCAGGCGTCTAATCCACGATCTTCTTGCCCTACTTTGTCTAATAATGCTCCGTCTTTTGTCAAAAATTGGTAAATTCTAACTCAACTGACCAGATGAATTTGTTTAAATCCGCCGTCTTCTAATTTTCCCACTAACTAGTTGCAGTACTCCAGTCGTTTTAAATTATCACAAGACTGTGGCTAACTTGAATGATTACTTGATTTAAGCTTATTTGGATGTAAAATTCTCCACGCTCGAGTATGAGGCAAATTTATTTCTAACGTCACGTAGCGTATAAATGTCGATGGATTATTATTTATCTAGAAAACACAAGATTTACATAAACTTTGCATTTACGTAAAATATCTCCCTGATTTTCATTCAAATTTCTGTTAACGTAAACATTACACGGGTTGGTAAACAATCCATTTTCAGCAAAGTTTCTATTAAGATCTACCATGTGGCTGTTATTATAAACATGTTAATACTTAACATAGTTCGTTTCCCTTCGCTGGTGTATATATCTTTATTATTAATAAACGATAATTGAATTGCTTGACAGTTTAAAATTTCATGGTTACCTTTATTCTTAAAATGCCTTCCTTTTCAGTTAGAGAATAACATTGGAAGCTTTTGTCAATTTGTTATATACGATTGAAGTCAGAGAAGAAAAACTTTTTGTTACGATGCCAAAAACTCGATAAAAAATAAGGAAGCTGATGACGACCAGAAAGAATCCGAAGATCGAACGTGATCTTGAGAGTATGTTTTTGTTGTTTGGGTGCTAGAGGTAAAAGAAGAAAATGATTATTTTCCGTTTTCTCTTTTAATTTCGTCATTTATCACAGGTTCATTTTCTCTTCAGGTTCATAAGAAACACAAAATGTAGAAACTTTGCCAAATTTAAATTTTCTCGTACCTTTAATAATAGGCGATATCCCCATGATGAGGGTCTAAAATGAATCAGCCTGCATATTCTGACAATAAATTTAACCTAGGAATATTAAACTATAAACAAACGTTCATTTCAAATTTATATATGGAAATCCGATAGTGGAATTATAATTTCGCTTCAACCGTAAATAGTTGTGTGTACTGTTACCGTTTACCTTTAATACCCAATAAATTTAGGGATTTTGCTCTTCAGCCTTCTATACCTCTCACTAAATTTACTTGTATATGCAACAAATACATAGATGTTTATTCACAAGGAATACAAAAATATGCGGTTTGTTTCTATTAATTGTTTTCTATTAATTTCTTTTAGGAATACCTGAGAATTTTGCACAATTTTAATAATTTTTATAGGCAGCCGTAACTCAATTTTTTAATTTTCAAATGTCGTCATACGTTAGCTTTGACTCTCATAGTAATTATTCAAAATGAGTTGCAACGGCTAATAATGTGTTGATTAAATCCTTCAGTTCCATGGAACTTGTGTTGCGTTCACATATGCGCTTCTGAATCTTATTGGACGATGTTATGCAACTGTATTGGAATTTAATTATCAATTACAACGAAGGGAACTAGCCCTTTCCATACCACCGTGGAATGTATTAATAGGCAACGTGGGGCAGAGTAATCAATATCCAAACTAAATATAAAATGTCAATGGGTCTGCTTTGTCGATTCAATGGCATTTGAAAATAGACTAGTTATTTTTATGTACAAAACTAAAAGCTAAGTTATGTCGTTAAATAATTAATTTTACATAAAACTTTAGATTCGTACGATCAGCGTATCTATTTACAAAGTAAATACACAAATAAACGGACAAATGTTGTTGTTGTCTGTTGGATAAATAATTTGAAATAGTGTATGTCGTACGGCAATTCATCCCTACAAAAATGTACACTAAAAAGTTTCCCCAATTACAGAAATAAATTTCACCCAAATTATTTGCCATTTTGCGAAAATATCATATCATGTCGATTGTCTCAAAATTTAAGATAGACAGGTAGAGGAATATTGATTGAAGATGACAAGATGTCATTCAGATCACTTACAGGATGTTTTTTTTGGAAGAACCAAACTTGTATCGTGCACGGGAGAAACTGAATACCCTGCATATTCGAATATATTTTTATGTTGCAAATATTCTTTATTTTAACATTTTTTCTCTGAGTTAGGCATGGAAGGAATTACTTTCCACTCGCGTACTATGTGGACACGCTGCATGGTGAATTTCATGCAATAGTCTTTGAAAAAATTCAAATAACAATAATTTGCCACGGGGGAATATTGAGAAGAAGACGAAACAAACTGGGTAAGCTACGGCAAAAACTGGTAAGACTTATTTGTCGTTTATTCTTTTTACTTAGATGCAGAGATGGTCGTGTTATTCCTAAATTTCTTGTGATTAAACATGAAATTAATTCCCCTCCTGCCAACCAGATTTTTCGTCGCGCAAATTTCACATTGGTTCGGCAATCTTCATCTGATGATCTCTATCTTCTGTTGAGGTTGCTGTACTTTGTAAAGGTTCTAACTTTGCTCCTACGCCTAAATTTATTTCTACCGAAGTTATTATTACTGGCATAGAGTATTCACTTGTCGCTTTTCCATTAGGAACCTCTGATCCCTTCCGCCTTGAAACATACAAAATCCCCGCACGTTGCAAATCTGGCCTTAAGAAGCCTGAAATCTGGCCCTAAAATTTTTGTATTAAGAGCTAATAAGGAAAATGCTATAATGATTCTGGGCAGCGAAGAGTATGAGCAGAAAATTCTTTCCACTTCCCGAATTGAGCATTCCATCATTAACTCAATTAAAATCTACAGCTTCCCAGAAGTCACTTCCTCCTATTCATATGGTAAATCCAATATCTCCTTACATTCTATTGTCAGGACTATCAATAGCCCTACTTACAAATTATCCAAATACGTTTGTAATCTTGGGCGGGCTGAGACATTCCACTTACCGGAAATCTACACAGATAGATGTCTCGATGACCTCTCACGCTACCATCCGGTCAAAAAACGCGATGTTATCAATTCTCTTATCCAAAGGGCCATTTCTAATATCACCGAAACAAAGAAATAATTATTCTATGAAAGGTATTCAAGCTGATATTAAATGCTACATCAACCCTTCTCCGAAGCAACTCTCCTCCTCTACTCCTAATTTTCGAAAGCAAGCATCCCTACTTTAAATTCAAGGTGTCACCGACCACATTACTAAAATCCTCTTCAGGAACAACAATAAACCTATCCTCAAACTCAATTTCAAACTCTCGTACTACTTTTCTGTCAAAAACCGCAATCATCTAAAAGCCCTTGGTGTCTACTAGATTCTATGCCTTCTCCACGGTTCATTGATCCATGGTTTTTCCATAACAAAACCTGTATAAACCCCTTCCGTAACGAACAGTCTGCAGCTGGTGTGCAGTAAGAACCATGAAGATGTCCCATAACAGTGAAGACGAAACGTCGGCAGAAGCTACGACAACTACGCTGGTCCAACCCGGAAACCAAGAGTATATTGCAACAGAACTCTGATTAATCATTTTGATTAAATAGCTGTACTATTATCTGAACAAAGGTGTTTCATTAAAACAAGAAAATCAAGTCCCGAAATTTTGTCTTCAAAAAGCAACAGCAAGCGTTAGTGGAAATTTTGTCAAAGAAAAAATTTTATAATCTACATAACGGATACGCACGTGAAGAAAAATAAATATCTCGTCCTTTGAGAGATACATACATGCACAATGTATTTATTTATCATCGTATCGCTGGAGTTGCGCATGCATTTATTTAATGATTACAGTTCACCGATTTCTATTAATATTATTCTAACGTGAAAACTTACATACGCTAAATAATGAAATGTATTCTGAATGATGTGCGTAGACGTAATTCAGCCGGTAAATCAATGAAATACATTACGACGCGAGGCGAAAAGAGAAATACGCAACGTATTTATCTTCGTGCCACAGCGCCATAAATTACCGAACACCCGTTCGACGTGCACACAGAGTATTGGCAACAAATAGATTATGTTGACGTTTATTTTGAAGTGAATTGCAACCTATAAATTACGTTTGTTCTCAAGAACAACAAATACTTTACATTGCTAAAGTTACTGTGTACCGAGTTTATGTCGTGCCGCTCTGCGAATACACACGTAGGAAGTTTATTAAGCCAACGAGCATCATAAAGCTGAATATTCTCCATTGTTTCTGTTTTATTAGTTTATTCGTCATTAATTTGCGAAAAGTCTCAAGATCTTTATTAATTTTCATTCATTTATTAATTAATACACCTTTTTCAATAAATTTGAGGAAAATTGAGATATTAACCCTCGTTTTGCCCACTTTATTTATTTTTC
>LR736861.1:2582447-2641047 GCA_902654985.2 Oryctes borbonicus | reverse complement strand
CTTTGCGGGCATATTGGCAAATTTTCCTCTGCCACTTTAGTTACGAAAAAATGTCTCCCATGACATACAGTTTCCAAGAAATCGCCGGTTCTAACTCTTAATGGGATACCTGTATAAGAAAATTTAAAATCACAGATATTAACAGAAGAACATTAAAAGAATAATTTGAGAAAATAGACGTGCTAACTACGGACAAATCAGCATATTATGACATGAAGCAATTGGAAAACATATTTCAAGAACCGCATGTTATAGAGGAGCTCAAAATTTCAGATTTGCATCATACAAAGTTTGGGTATTCTATTATTCTAAGAGTCAAATATGTTAAAAAAAAGCATTAATTGTTTTTAGGCCAAAGAGAAACCATTACTCACAGCAAAACAAAAATAAAATAGATTGAAGTGGGCTAAAGAACATAAAAGTTGGCTTCCTGAGCAGTGGAATTGGATATGAGTCTCGATTTGAAGTTTCTGTGGATGAGAGTTAAAGCAGAGTCATTCGACAAAAACACGAAGCATATTATCCAGAATGATTAAAAAGGAAAGAAAAACTCCCAGCTTTTATTATGATGTGGGACTCCATGTCTGCAAAAGATCCTTTGGGCGCTGGAAAAGATTTTATTTTCCAACAAGACGGTGCAGGTTGTCATACGTTAAAAAGGGTTTTCAAATGGTTCTCACACCACTCTTGCTAAGAAAATGCTAAGAAGAAATGATTTAAAAAGAAATGCGATGTTTCGCAATGGTGAAAACATTGTTTTTGTTGTTTTTCCTCAATATCGTTATTGTCTTCAAAATTATTCAATTTTAAATCGTGTTAAAATTTTCAATTAATCGTAGCAAAGTTGGATGCGCTGGATGATATTAGACAAACGAGAAGGGCTATAAGCGCCAGATTTAAGGAACATATGGTTCGTTGCTGCTATGGAAGAATTGAATCATCAAGTGTAGCGGAACGTATAAACGAAAGTTGTCATAATATTACATTAGAAAATCACAAATTAATTAACTTCGACGCGAGAATTAGAAAAAGGAATATTGCTAAAGCTAGAAGCAAGTTCTCTTAGTCACTTCGCGTTGGTGGACTGGGGTAACACGAATACATGTATATGTTTTTGTGTCACAGGCCAACTCTTCCTTTCTCTAATTCCGAGTATTTAGCATGTATTACTTTTAAGGTAGCGTGGTAAAAGTAGGAACTTGTAAATATCATTTAGAGCAGGGATAGAACAAGGCATAAAGATGGTTGCTCACATTATTCGGGCGTACAATTGACAATGAGAATCCTTGAATTCTCGAAACAATTGTTCCGATTTTAATCAAATAATTTGTATTGCGCACAGTGAGCTAATATTTTTGTGTTCGATTTACTCAGTTATCGTTTGTTTATTCTATTGTAGTATTGTATCTAGGAGTAATCCCGATATTTTCTGTTGAAAATAAAAGATCTATATCGTTTATAGTTGAATGGAATTCTTCTACCATAAGCAAACGCAGTGGAACCTATATACTGTGTATATCTAAAAATTGGTCTGGGATTCAGGCTGTCTATCACACGCATGAGTGATTTCTTTATAAATATGAAAACCCGCTCTTAGGATAAAAATTCTCTCGGGAAACAAAACACGCAGTCGACCCACCGAAATCTCATTATCGATTTTCCAGAAAGTATATGAAAATGTATTTTCGGAAGCGTAACTCGAGAATGAAGTGAAGCGATACGAGTATTTTCTTTAACTTAGCCTTTGTTTATGAAACGGTAATTGAAAAGTTTCCTGAAATACGTCACGAAGAGAAGAGGTTCGGTACAAGAAAAACAGCAGCAAAGAAGATAGCATAATATAAACGGTATCGCCGTTGCTTACCTGAAACCCAAGTTCCATTAAATCGAAGCGGTTGAAAATCATGGCTTAATATGTCCTGCAACTTAAACCGCGCTCCCTTCACCCTTGGACCTTCATCCGGTGGAGTTAGAAGAACAACTGATGTAACAATGAGTGCGAGAACCACGACGATGACCAGCAGTGCTATCAGAATTCCTCGCCAATTGCGCTGATTCGTATTGCTTGACACCAGCTCCTGAAAGAAAGGTTTCCACTCAAGATACTGGTCTTCACAGAGCTTTACAAAAAAAAATACTATGTGAATATTGAATACGCAGGGTGAAGTCGACGGTTTGGCAAAGTACATTTATTCTGCAAACAGAAATGAAATTAATATTTAATATATATGCGCGTATATAGTAATAGTCAGTACCTAACCGAAAAATTTTTGTTATCTTATAAGCTGGCGCATCTGAGTAAGCTTTTTAAACACGGTAGCTAACTAATTGTATGTATTTTTCAAGCGCTGTTGCCTATATCTTGGAACTACGTACATAGATCCATGGTTCGATTTCAAAGACAAACAGACAAATTTTGTCAAAAAAAGTCACTGCTGTCGACGCTATAATAGCCCGACATGCTTCCAAATGTACGGTAGGAATTTTACTATCTCTCTAGGATACCGTCAGAAAAACGGGGGAATTTTTGAGCTTTTGATTATCATTTCTTTATATAAATCAATTTTTAGAAATTCTAGTTTTAGCTATGAAATAAATTTTTCTTTCTTATTTATTGGTGGTTCATAATAATAGTTCCATTTATTGTTTTATTAGATGAATGGTGCGGTTTGAATTTATTTTTTTTTAATCTGACAAACGTTCTTTAATTTGTCGCTCTGTGTTTTTACTTCAAACACTTAAGTTTTCTTATTTTAGGCAGTAAGATTCTTTAACAGGATATAGTTATTTATTTCATGATTTTGTAATACATTACTTCCAGATTATAGGTCGTAGATATTTTAAAATTAATTGCTTTGTTAATTAAAAATTTTAAAGATGGCCGATCAAATTGTAACAATTTCATTTGGAAGGTTATCGCATTATAATAGGTTCAAATCGAAAAACAAATCAAAAATTAAATTAGAAGATTATAGAACAACCCTGTTATATTACAGTGTCATCTATGTTCCATTTTCATCGTAACACCTGTACGCATACGTTTGTCATGGGAATTACAAGAATAAATATTTTTTCAGATCTCGAACTGGAATAAAGCGATGCGATACTCTCGTTACACATTTAAACTTAGGAAATGGCGAATATGGAAACCGAAGCATCGCGATTTCTATCCAATAATTAAAAATATTCTGCACTATATCCGAATATTTTTAATTATATCTTACCGAATAGTTTTAGAAATGTTTGTAATTCAATAAGTTTTCTGTTTCGCAGCTCTTTACAAAATTCCTTATATTTCATGGCTACGTTATGACATTTTGTTACCATATTGAAATGGTCTACCGTTCTACAGGTGGTTCTAAATAAATTGCAAAATGGACAAATTTTCATCATTAATAACTTGTTAATGGCATATTCTGCGGGCAATTTAGAAAAGAAAAATGTATTTGAATTCTTTGCCATGCGTTCAGTATTACGTATACAAAGAAAAATTAATGTCTGAAATGAACTACTTGCTGGATGTCAAATCGTTTGTAGTTGATCTAAGTTATATCACATACTTGCAATATCTTCACCGAACATTACAAAAACATCAAAATAATTCAGTTAATCTGAGCAAAATATTTTTTTATTTGATTTGAACAAATAGTGAAAGTAATCAAAAATTAGTTGGATCGGCTAATTCAGCTAATTTAGTGGGAAATTATTTCGTCCTTTAGTTTAATTCAAATGTGTGTCCTTAGATAGACGAAAAAATCCTAGTTGCCCGATGATTATTAACCAATCGAGACAGGCATCTCTACATTCGTTCTCTAATGCCGATGCCAGCTTCATTGTTTATTCCTGCTTTATTGTGTTTCACTGAATATGTATAGCACATGTGTGTCGTGTTGAATTCAATAAAATGAAAGGAAGTAACCTTTTTTTTTTAATTTCAGTGCCTACGCTTTATCCGACTAATCTTTAAATATTACGTGTCTACGCATTTTAAATGTTCTGTTTATAGTACCTTATAGTTTTCGTTATTGTAATTTTAGCAGTTAACATTAGACCAAGTATTCTTATAATGGTAATGAGGACTATGAAATAGTATGGCCAACAACACTAAAATATCGGCACCACACAAGCTGAATTAATTAATTCGGGGGAAGCACTTCGAGGATGTGTGGATTCCCATTATCAATCGTATGACCGGTGATAATGTCAATGGTCACAATGGGGATCCACGCATCCTCGAAACATCTGTTCCGAACCAGTTAATTAAACTTGTGTGCTGTGGAGTTTGCTGATACTTTGGTGTTGTTTGTCTATTATCCCTAACCAAACAAATGCAACATAATATCTGCGAGCAAAATTTGGGAATGCGTATGCTGCTTATTTAGTACAAATAAACTAAGGATTCAATCATTAGAAACAATATATATTATGCGATACTGAAGCTAGGACTACCCAAGAAAATAGTAAATTTGGCGAGAATTACTCTGAAAGGAAACTGAAAGAATGAGGCAGTTAAAGGTGGCAGAGGCTTAAGGCAAGAAGACCCGATAAAGAGTAATACAAAAAAAGGTTTAATCTACCATAGCCTACCTTTTTAACAATTGGAAAAAAGAGAAGGAATGTAGACTTCTTGAAAAAATAACTAAATATCTAGAAATAGAACGGTCCGTACAATATTCGTGACGGTTAGCCACGGTCGATAGGGTGTCAGTAAAGTATAAAAAACCAATGGTACATTTTTAACGTACGTTGGGTGTCGATTACTTGTAAGCCAACAAAATCAGTTAAGCATTGATGATAATCAAACTACGTTTTGGCACTTGAGTGGCATAAGCAGGTGGAACCAATTCAATCGGCGCAGCGTCGATTGAAGATCAGTTGCCAATCGTTGTAAACCTACGACGTCACGGTCGGCAGACAACAGTGAGCCAATTTTCAAGGAATATTCGTTAAAGGTCGGTGCACGACAAAAGTAAATAGTTCGCCTAAAGATCAGGTAAATATGCGAGAACGTTAATCAAGCGATCCATGATCGGGAGCCAATATTGAGCCAAACGTCTGTGCTACTAGGGTATCGATGACAGCAAATGTATGTCCTGCCAACATTTTTATGTATTTAACTTAACAATTAGAGCATTATGAGTAGAGTAATTATGTGCAGATACTTCAACGCAAGCTCTATTCGCGCAACTAGAACCAGATTTCAATGCTAGATCAGCCTCAGAAAATATCCAATTTATAGCATCCAGTTGAAAGCATCGTAAGCAATAATACTGGAGGTACCACAGCAGCAAAAAAAAATCAGTTTATATAACTTTTTATATTAAAGCTTTTCAGATATAATTGTTGGGCAAAAGCTTGCCTCTGAACCTATATCTCGTTCTATCAACTCGTTTAGAGTCTACATATGTCACATATATTTCTCAATGCGTTCTTTTTTATTTTATTAACGTAATAATTCCTTCCCTAACGCCTTTTCGTAATTTAGACGAACTCAGTACCAACGCCTTAATAGCGCAACCCATCTTCCTCCTTAATGTACAACAACAGATATAAACAAAACGCAATTAAGTCAATTAGATCGTGTTTAACTCGTCCGAGAATATGTTTGGACGAAAGCCAAATTCGTGCCAGTAGACCAGTAATAAAATAGTGGAATAATCGGATAAAGCGGCTATCGTTTGACTATAAAGCTTACAAAACGGTCTTGCTTCGACCGCTTGGTGAATGGAAAATCGAATCGCGGCCATTCGCCGTCCTATATTACAAAAGATTTTCAATTACTGCCGCTATCAGTAAATCAGCGGCTTAGGTATTATCTGCGTATTGACGTGGCGCTACTTTATTTCACCTACCACAAAGATTAAAAGGGGAGCTTTTAATTTTCTTCGATGTTTTTCTTTGAATTCAGGTGAAAATAGCTTTTGTAAACTCATTCAATTTTATAGAGAGGAATATGAAAAGTAAAGCTCTTTAATAATGATCATAAAGAAACTGATAACATTCTTCATTCCACTAAGCAAGTAAATTCCACATACTGCTGCTACTGCTGACAGTTAAATCATAGGTAGATATAATTACCTAATTTGGAGAAGATGAATACATGAAATATGAGGTTCCCAAATTCAGTCTTGACTTAATTAAACCTTGCATTTTCAACGGCGCAATGCATTTGGAATTAAACCAAGTTTAGTTATTTGTCCCTTGCTTAAGAGACGCTTTAGTAATAAACGATGCACACGAGTATTAGGCTTTCCAAGCAAAAAACAAGTGAATTTATCATGAAGTGACTGGGTATTACGCGGCACAAATCCCAACGTTCTGTTAGGAGACTTCGAACCACAGTCAAAGGACACACTCAAATCACGCAAGCCACCGCTTCGAGTAATTGCATGCGAATCCGAAGCATAGTTGCTGTTTTTTTGCTTACGAACGCTACACTTAGATATATTTAAGTTCGATCTATTTGAGGAGCACCAGTTGGAAATGTATGTTTCAACAAGTCATTAACAAATATTAGAAACAATAATGCAGCGAGATTAGCACCTTGTGAAACATCGAAAGCAACGTGATATATATCGGATATAATAAGATACGAAAAATTGACACTGGTAAAGGTGGGATAAACCTAACAGAGAAGTCACTAAAACGAAAGTTCTGAAGAATACCGTGATCTATGTGGTCAAAGGCTTTGGGTATATCTGTAAACGTCAACTCGACCGTGGACATTGATTACTTTAGAGGCATACTGAGGCAGGGTGTACAAATCGATTTTCTATCAACAAAACCATGCTGATCCTCCACTATTAGGAAGAAAGGAATTGATCTGAGGATATATTGACTTGTACACAACAGATTCAAGAACCTTCACGATCTTTGATAATAGCGAGATTGTCATATAATTAGGTACAGGACATATTTTGGCAAGCTTCCACTTTTCACAGGAAGGAAACGATTCTTAGAATAAGATTAAAGTTAGTCAACAGCGGCTTCAAAAATATCAAAAAATATTCAACATGTTAACGTGCACAGCGGAAAAGCCACAGTTTACAAACATCAGTAGACACTGAAGCAAAGTGCTGATAATTATAGAAATATTGGTTATCCTTATACTTTTTAGAGAATTCTCGAATTCTGCTGTCGAGAGCATACAAAAGTCCAGAAGTATTTAGCGTCAGAATTGATAGAATATTGAACGCTTGTTAAATACCGACGGCAAACATGAGACTTGGCGAATCTGCACAAATTTTTAAAATTATCTAGGTCGGCGAGTGAATGGAATTTTCTGTAATTTGCACGATATTCTTGTTCTAGTTTGATTAGTTAATTATATCTGTATTATACCAATTGGGAAAGATACATCGGATCTTTATCATCGGTTACTGCAGACTGATACGTACCGATCAAGAGGATTATACAGGTGCGCCAGAAACACCTAACGGTTTTTTACATAAAAGAATACCCCAGGGGAAAGTGTAGAGATTTGTTTATTCGCAATGATACATTGTAATTGTTAGGGAGAATTAATGTGCATCACTATTTCTTGAAAATAACATTTGGTAAGTGTCTGCCATGCCGAATAACACACTCCCGTGGTCTGTCCGGAAAAGATAACATAACTCTCTGCAACATATCTTGTGGAATCTCCTGAATGCACTCACGAATGCGATCTTTTAACTCGTTGATAGTGGGTGGGCGTTGCTCGTAAACCTTCTGTTTCAAATAACCCCACAAAAATAATCTGGTGCTGTCAGATCGGGCGACCGAGCAGGCCAATTGATGTCCCCAAACCGAGAAATGACTCTGCCCGGAAACATTTCTCTTACCACTCCCGGAAACAGGTGCAGTGTGAACCGTTGCTCCATCTTGTTGGAATCATCACGACGACCATTCACTTCACGATACAGGAATGTTTGCAACATGGCTGTGTAGCGCTCAGAATTTACTGTTACAGTACGGCCTTCATGTTCAAAAAAATACGGACCGATAATGCGCTCAAAAGAAACAGCGCACCATACTGTCACTTTTTCGCCATCAATTCACACGGGTTGTCTGGACCCCAGAAACGACAGTTCTGTCTGTTTACATACCCGGACAAGTGAAAATGGGCCTGATCTGACATCAGTAACCTGTTCACAATGTCCTCGTCACCTTGCAGAAGTTCCAGGAACTCGTTGCAAAATCGAAGACGCGTCATCGTGTCCCCATCAGTAAGCTGATGGACAACTTGGATCTTATACGCATGGTAGTGAAGATCTTGGTGAAGGATTCGGCGAACACTGGTATCTGCGAACCTAAGTGCAATAGCGTGTCGCTGAGCTGAGCGTTGAGAACTACGCAAGATGGCGTCCCGTACACGAGTCGCATTTTCCGGCGTACGTATCGAACGAGGACGTCCTGTAGATTTGCTGTCCTTTACAGTTCCCTCTTGACGCCATTTCGATACCCATAGAAATAGAGTATTGCGACTAGGGGCATCACGTCGACTGAACTTGCATTGAAAATTGCGTTGTGCAGCCGTGATAGACTCTGTCTTTATAAACTCTTCTACCGCCGCAATGCGGTGTTGCACGGACCAGCGCTCCATCTCAACTAAACTGCACAAGACAGAGACCGTAACGACGTATAGTATTGTACTGGCGCGTGATGACCGTTCGAACCGGACGAAAAACCGTCAGATGTTTCTGGCGCACCCTGTATAACGTATTGTAAAAGCATGTGCAAGTATCGTTAACATTCCCATATCTGTCAATCACAGTCCAATCTGCAAAGGCATTATACAAGCCGAGAAAATTGGCCTTACGAAAGTTAGAGCTTCCATGAGCTCGATTCACAGGAAAATCAGTGTGACCTTTACTAGATCGAACACGAAATGTGATTCTCAGCGCGAGATGGTATACATCTTTACAGGTCAAGGGTAGTTCAATTTTTTTTAACATTACATTCAAAATTTTAGAATATGAAGCCCGATAATCTATTAAGAGAATTGTGAACATCCAATGTTCCATACAATATTTCCAAGCGTTTCTTGAAAATTTTAATAGAATGTCATTTAACGGGTCCTTTGAATTTTTAAGCATAAAAAATATTTTCACAACAATTCATAAAGGAACACTATTTGTCTCTAAACTTGAATTAATTTTATCGTGAGACCTCTACAGGTGATAACGTAGATAATTAATTGAGACCACATCAACGACAAGGACTTAATAAACTTCCGCCAACGTTCATTTTAATAATGCAAGCGCAAACGTGAACTTGAACTGCGAACATCTCTTTAAAATTTACGTTAATGCTTTTAGTAATATAGGAGAACCATGTTTGCACGTTATTATCGAGTTAATGGACAACAAACCTAACGATATTCACAGTAGGGTCCCGAAATCTAATCATCGAGATTGCTATATATCGGTTTTATATATAGCTTTAAATAGCTTTAAAATCGTATCTATTAAAGTAACCATTACGTTTTGTGTCGTTGTTCATTAACTGAAATGGCGTTTATAAATGAACAAAGGCCGTTGCTTTTGGTAATATTCAGCATTACCCGTTGTTTGTAAAAAATGAATCAACAAGAGGAAATTGAAAGTGACATTTCGCTAGTATTAGATTATTATGTTACATTTTTAGGCTGTTATTATCTAATACTAATATCTAGTAATAGATATTTAACGTGAATGATTCAAGTGTTGTTATAATAGCTGGAATATTTGCAAGATGTAAGCATTGTACGTGGGATGTTTTCAAAGTTCTGGGAATTCAGCTGTAAATTTTTTATTTATTAGTTTTCATCAATATTATAATGTAGTTTTTTCTACATAATCTCCATTTAACTGAATACATTTATCTCAACGATAAACAAGTTTTACGTCAGTTAAACAGTCAAATTGAACCCCCGTGAAGGTTTTTTCAAAACTGGTTACAGATGAAAGCCACTGGGTGCGAGATCTGGTGAGTGAGGTGAATGCAGAAGCAATTTCCATCGTAAATCGTTCAAAACATCCTTTGTCTTTCTTGCGGTATGGGGTCTTGCATTATCCTGTTGCAATAATGGACACTTATGCAACCTTCCGGACCGTTTTCTGACAAGTGCCTGCCGCAGTCGTTCGGATAATAAATTCTAATTTCATTCTGCGTTAATTGTCGTACCTTTCGGTAGATAATCCATAAAAATAATCCCTTCGCAATCTCAGAATGCATTACATTTCCAACAGACGAAACTGCACGCGTCTTAAGTGAAAGCCCTTCTTCTGGTTTACGCCATTCTTTGGATTGACTTTTGGTCTCAGGATTGAAATAAGGAATCCGCGTTTCGTCAGTGGGAATTATCCAATGCCAAAATTCATCACCGTAACGGGCTAACAGCTTTTGAAGTTGACGACAAGTGTCAGAGCTATTGAGTTTCTGTTCCGGTCCTAACAGTCTTGGCACCCAACGGGTTAAAACCTTGTTTTCGCTCAAATAATCATGCAAGATGCTATAAACTTGTCATGTACCTATTCCTAGGCGTACACTACCTTGATGAATAGTCATTCGCCTGCCCTCTTTCTGTAATCCTCCACGGCAGTAATGTTTCATTCGTTCACCGACATACTCGTGGGATGGATCATCTTGTAATGATGTTCTCCCAGTTTTAGAACGATCGACCCACCGATATACACCACTGCCTGCTGATTTTGTTTGAGGAGTAACAGTAAGATTTGAACTTCTGAAAGCTTTACACAATTTGGATAAAACATTCACTTGTTGGGATTCCGCTTGTTATTGACACTAATCACTTGATTTGTGAATTATTAAGCAGACGAGATCTTATTAATTTTTTATAACATATTACCTTTACTGGTTATTCTCTTTTTTATTTGTGATGGTTTTGCATTTTAATCTTAATACTAGAACGGCCAGGGACGTCAGTTGGACGGCACTGCAACGTACAAATAAAATTGCGACGGCCACACCCTGGCCGTTCTGGTGTTAACAGTGGAATATCTCGAGAAATATGAATCTTACCAAAAAGTTCCTCATACCGTTGTTTGTTCATCTCATCAGTAGGCACAAAATAACAATTACAGTTTCAACCTAGATGGCGCTGTAATCATTGAAAATAGGGTAGCTTTATTTTTAGTAATTTTTTCTCTAAAACATTCTTTTTTTCGGCCCTGTAATCGATGAAAAGATTCCTTCTCATTTCAATGATAATCCCCATTTTGCATTGGATAGTATGTATTATGAATTATGACTCTAGCCTATAAACCTGGTAACGTTGGTTTGGAACATAAGCGCTTATTTTCTTTTGAAGACTCTATGGCGTTGCAATTAGTATAATAGAGCACACATAAGTTTTCTTAAAAGCATTTTTTAAATAAAGGTAATCATAATGATATGATGATTTATTCTTCCTCACATAATACACATACACTGCCGTTCAGAGAAGTTCGGTCAGTTGGTAAAAAACATGAAAAGGTTACAGAAACAAACGAAACTAAAAACATTGTATGTACAGGTAAAAAAGACAAAAATAAATAAATAAAAAGTTATTTTGGCCTAATATAACATACTGAACATTATTTTTTTTTTTTCATCGAAAAAACCTCCTTTGCTGTTAATCACCGTTCGAACTATTCTAGGCATTCTTTCGATAAGTTTTGTTAAAACGGATTGTGGAATATTAATCCATTCATGTTGCAGAATATTCCGTAAATGTTCTTGTGAAGTTGGGCATATTTTTCGGATCCTCCTGTCCAGTTCATCCCATAACAACTCTATAGGGTTCAAATCTGGGCTTTGTGGGGACCATGTCATTACTTTCAAGGTGTACTGTTCTTCTTGCTCCTTTAGATAGTTCTTACACACTGACACAGTGTGTTTTGGGTCGTTGTCATGCATGAATGTAAAGTAACGGCCTATTATACGCAATCCTGATGGCACTGCATGATTCTGGAGTATTGCAAAAAAATTTTCCTTCCTCATTACGCCCTGCACTCTGCATAAAGCTCCCGTCCCAGCAAAGGAGAAACATCCCCACACTAACACAGAACTACGCCCTTGCTTCACTGTAGGCACAATGCAGTTCGGGATCACTTTTTCGGTTTTAGATCTTCGTACATAAACTCGTCGATTTTGCCTAAAAGCCTCAAACTTTGACTGGTCACTCCAAAGCACGTGTTTCCAATCATCTAACGACCAATCTAGATTAGAACGGGCCCACTGTAACCGTTTCGCTCTGTTGCCCCGACGTAATAAGGGTTTTCGAATGGCAATGCGTCCATGAAGGTCCGCTTGTTGAAGTCGACGTTTTACCGTACTCGCCGAAACTTGTTCTTCACTACCGCGATTGACTTCGGCTGCTATTTGTGGCGCTGTTAATTTTCTATTGCGTTTGCTTAATAATACAATTCTCAAATCTTCAGCTTTTGTTGTTTTCCTAGATGCTCCGATATCGTTTTATGATGTCATTTACTGTTGAACTTCTCATATTTATTTTTTCAGCAATTTGTCACCCCGAATATCCTTCTTCAGCCAGCGTAATAATGCGTGAATGTTTTTTTACACTAATAGGCTTGCCACGTGAAGTAAATTTTCTTAAAACTTTCGCGCAAAAACGACAGATGCACACCAACACACGTTTAACAGTAAAATGAAGCAAATTTATATCTTTACGCCCGTGATAAATAAACAAGAGTGATACTGCGGTATATTTCCTAAATGTATTGTTCGTTAATAATCCCCAAACGACCCGTTTCAAAAGATTGGTACTTCCGAGGAATTCTTGGAATGATAATAAAAGGGACTTTATTGTGGTTGTCGCAATATTTCTACTTTACATAATAATTTATGGCTTTAACCCCTTAGAAAAGAGTGTATGCTCAATATTCTTCTAATTTTATGTATTAATAATTGTATACAGTGTGATATAATAGATTTTTATTGTATGATCGAACTTCACTGAACGGCAGTGTATATAGGAAACGTCACAAAATAGCCTATCAGTTAAAATAGAAATTACATTTCAAATTAAGGTATTCATTGACGTCATATTGTCACCAATTGGATTAGAGCAGATTTTAATTTAATTTTAAAATTCCTAAAACCTCTCATCATTAGGTAATGTGTTAAATATTTCTTTATTTTTGGTATTGTACTTAAGTGTGAATATCAGAAAATTTATCGTAACCTCCAGAATTATTTTGTATATGAGATCCATAAGATCTATAAAGTCCGTAAGGCCCATAAGATCCATAAGATGTGTCCGGATATATCCATATGTACTGCCATTATAATTAGTATTTTTGAACAAGTGTCTACAAAAATCGCTGGGGCTAATCTTCTTCATCGATTACAGCACCATCTGGCAAATTAATAAAGAATGTTTCAGACAAAAGTTACTTACTTCTTAGCGTAGAATTTTAATATGTAATAAAAATAGAGATTTCTATTTAAAAAATTAAGTAACATTACTTTCACTGACGACAGCGGCACGTTGAAACTAAAATCGCCATTTTGAAGTCCCTAAGGCGTCCCACAAAACAACTAAATAAATAATTTTCCATTCGAAACCGTTGAACGTGCGAAGAATTCAAAGTTTTTGAGCAGTATGTTATTTATTTGTATTAATTGTATTATTTGCATTAATTATAACGGAAGTAGATTTTATTATTCGCGTGCTTTATGAAAATGAAGAATTTGCATGATGAAGGGAACGGAGAACGAAATTCAATAATTCATTGACAATTTGTTATCGAAACCGTGCAATTTTCTTTTTAAGTGCATGCGACGTCCCACGATAATAGTAATAGCTAGTATTCCATATCAATGGTAGAAATCACATAATAACGTCAGCATGATTTCCAGGTGGCACGCTATGCGATTCATTGCTGTTAATTAAATTATGCATGAGACTTGACGACTTTAAAGTGCGCTAATTGAAACGGATGCTAGCACACTAATTAGTGGCAATTTTAGAATAAACATAATGACTACCGCTGCTATGGTAGCTGCTAACCTATTTATATTCCTCGCCGTCTATTAAAGTGCTGGTTGTGATAACCATCTGATTCTTACCGTTACTGGCACGCAACAGTGTGAGGGTATTATTCGTTATACTTTGCTGACATAAAATTGATGAATGTCTTTTTTACAAAGTGAATTATGTTCAACCAATCAATAAATGCTATGTTTAAACTATTCAATTCGCTCTGAGATTGCCAAAGGAACGTTAAATCATTGTGACGCTTACATACGTACTCCTACGCGTAGCCTACATAAATCACCAGACAATAAAATAACATATTTTATATAAATGATTTTTACTGGCATGCAGGATGAGTCGAGAAGGACGAACCCAACGACAAGAGGATATTCTACACGTAAAAATAGTTAAAGAAACTCGAATACTATTATCCAACATTTATTTGTTTTAAGTTAAAAACTTCTAGCGTTCTTGTAAATGATCTAAATTTTCACTTGCTTTCGAGTTAATACGTCTTAAATAAAATAAAATATCCTTGTATTAACTACCCATGTAAAACAGATAGTCAGGTACGTTCTGCCTTAAAAGTTCTTTTCGCTTCTTAACACATACGATACCGGCTATCTGAATAAATCGGGTGCATGTCCCCAGTCCCCCACCTCCGAATTTTTACATCTTTTCTATGCCAAAGTTTTATACCTGTTTTGTACCAAAAATAAAAAGTTTTATACCATCTCCGTTTGGAAGATATGAGCCATTTCTGATGGAGGGCCTAGCGACATGCCAGACCCCCACAAGTGATTTTTTAAATATTTTTTACGTTTTGTACCAGTTTTGTACTGTTCTGTGCCAAAGATCGAAAGTTTTGTACTATTTCCGTTTAGATGATATAAACAATTTCCGGCAAGAGGAGATCCTGCATAATAAAAATTTTCATTACACTACACAACATTAACATTTGGTGACAAACAAAGCGATTACCTGACGAGCAACATTTAATTTACGGAATTACAACAGAGATACTATTCTAGAAATTATTATGTTGTATTACTAGAAGATTTAGGATGTGAAGAAACAGAACAGAAAATCATTTATTCGCCCTTTCCCGTTGATTGGACTTGTACTTCCACCTACCTCGCCACTTAGATCATAGAAGATAAAAAGAGTTGAGCTATTAAAAACGAGCGCTCAAATGAAGTTTGGTGGTGAACGAGTGAACATACTGAACTTACGTAGCCCTAATGACAGCTACGCTAGATTAATACTACAATATTGTTACGTACGGTAGTTTGTAAATAGTGTTGGATTTCACTTATCTAGTTTGCTATTTTTAAAAGTTTGACAATGATTTTTTTATTTTTAATGTTGATAAACGTTAAGTGGAGCATAAATCCATTTTATATTGAATATATCGCCTGAGTTGTTTGTCTTTGAGCCCCGACAACGTTTTTAAAGGCAGAAAAACGTTACAATTGGTGTCAGGTGTGGGGTATTGGCTATATATTTGGGAATAACTGAAATTCCTGGACTAACTGTGCACAGTTGAAAACAATGGCAAAATTTCGTAAATTAATGGACTTGAAAGTCGCAGACCTAAAAAGAGAATTAGAAGAAAGGGAAAATACAAGCGGGAAGAAGCCCAAGCTCGAGTTGCGGTTGAAAAGAGCCACGGAAGAGACTGGAATACTTGTTTGAAGTGTCCGGTAGAAATAGTAAACTAGATAAATGAAATCCAACACTATTTACAAACTACCGTACGTAACAATATATTATTGCTAACATTAGTTAGTATCAATAGAATATGTACTCTTGAAAAGATATCCAAATAAAAAGCTCTCTGTTTTAGTTTGCTGCTTCTTACCGATTCTTATTGTTAGTAAATCTAGTTGAATTATGTGGTTAAATAACTGTCTAACCTAAATCCACAAACTGCTGCGTGTACGTTGTAGATATCCCGCGTTAGAGAGTCCCGTTGTTCTGCGGCCGCTAAAATACATGAGCACTGTTGGCAACATTGACCCACTGTGAGAGTGGGTATGCATAAGGGCGGGTAATCACACGATGCACGACGACAAGAATTAATAATCGAACTGCTGCTGTCTATTTCATTGATTATGCCTCGCCTCTTTCGATGTTTTGCGCCATTGTTATTTTTAATCAGCTTTGTTTGTATCTCGTAGTTATGAGGGTAGTCTGAAAAGTTTCCAGCCTAACACAGGGACAATTTTTTTTTGTCAAATTCAGTCTCATTTCGCTTTGTAAGTCTATACACTTTTCCTAAACAATAATTAGCATAATGTCTGCAAAATAGGCGTTTACGAATGCGATGGCCTGAATTCAATGAAAATCTATGTTCTACGCGTCAAACATTGAACCTAGAAAACAGAAAAGTATCGCTGGGGCAGATCTAGTGAATACGGTGGGTGGTCTATCAAATCAAATCTCCATTCCTGAATTGTTACCAACCACCGAAGTGTGAGACAGTGCGTTGTTTTGGAGGAACACAGCTTTCTTTTTCTTCAAATGCATTCGTTTTTCGCAATTTCTACCTTCTGTTTGTCGATAAATTGTAAGTAACTAACAAAATATTATTATTACTATTAGTATGCCCCGCTATTGTTTTCCTCTCCATCACTTCGCCTTTTTTCGGAGTCAATTCATCTTTCGTAGCCCACTATTTCGACTGTGCCTTGGTTTCAGGAGTGGTTCATCTGCGATTAATGGACGCTAAAACTTCTCGACTTATTTTCCCTAAACTACGTCAAGGAGCTTTCGAAATGTTGATTCGAATGCGTTTTCTTTTCGAAGATGTGACAAGTTATCAGAGATCAGTTGCGGTTCCTCGTTTTCACAGCATATATGCTTATTTAGTTACCATGTATGTAACTTAAGCGACCACCCAGAACTCTATGCATATATATTTTTTTGCTACTTAATTATGGACTTCGAGGATTTATTATTTGATATTATTTACATAAATATTTGCTGACTTCAAGAAGATCGTAACAGAGAACTAAATTCATTTTTTTTAGGTATGTTTAGGTATTTATTAGATGTACTTTCTGAATCTAAAATGGGAAATAAATAATGCCGTTGCTGAATACCGCGTTTGTTCTACCAAATAATACTCTGAAGATTGAACCGTTGCTTATACCCTAGTCCCATTAAATATTTAATGTGTTCCTACGTTTGCGATCCTCTGAACACACTGGCGCCGTTCAAATGTTACTGCACGAAATTGTAAGCTTAGTAATATCCGCAAGCAATGCTAATTCAGCAGTAGTAGGTAAGTTTGTATGTGGGTATACCATGAATGGCGTAGGAGTAGCGCTATTAAGCGACCTCCGCTTCCTAGCATATAATATTAACAAGGATTTGTTCTTGACGAGCTCGCTTGTCGTACATTTCAACGAGACGGGATTTCCGCGATTAAACTGCGCGCTATGATGAAAATAGGAAAACGTTCCTAAATGTACCAATATTATCTCGATACTCTAAATTGTATATGTTTGCATTTAGCGATCACGAAATAAGAAAAAAATCTGTTGGCTGTTTATCGCAAGGCTGCCAGTTGAGAAAAATGATATTATGATGATAACATTCACGTCTTAGTTAGATATCACCAGGAAAATCTTATGCGACGTAATTGAGAGAAGCAATGACATTGATATTGATATCAGAAAAGGTTAAAAGAAACATAAGTAATTAATTTGGTTTTAAAACCTACAAAACTAGTTAAAAATGATATTGCGTTTTAAAGACGTCTGCATCGCTCGAAATTTAATTTTCACTGATTCGGAATATTACAGCTTCAAATATCTATTTCTAATGCCACCTTTCAAACAAATTTCATAAGATAGCAGCGAGAGCGAGGACGAAGTGATGGTAGAGGCTAGGTAAGATAACGACGCAGTTTCAACCCGGAAATCAAGAATATAGCTTTATTAGCCTACTTTCAATTACAAAGTAAAACAAAAAGGCCATCTACTTTATGCTCGATGTACTCTATGTTACGTTCATGCCTCAATATTTACAGGAATGTAGACATACCAAAGTACTCTAAATCAGAAGCATTTTTGAAACGTTCATCAATCAAACGTTACAAACCAAAAAGATCTAAAGCATTAGAGATGGAAGAAATTAATACATTTATTGAGAAAGCTGCTAATACAATGTACTTTGCAATAAAATTATGTAGTATATTTAGGCTTTGAGTTTCATAGAGTTTTAGTTGTTATAATTTGTTTGTATTTTGCATAGCGGTCCAGCGAAATCTATTCTATTTCGTAATCTAATTTCCAAAGTGCATTAAAGGATACATGAGCGTTTGCAAGTATGAAGTTGCAAATATCGCTAGTTGCAATTTTAGGTGGAATGGCCTGGATCTCGAAATTGTGGTTGTCGAGGAGCAATCAGGCCAACAAAATGTAATTGATGTACAGCACTTTCGATTTTCTTCACCCTTACTATGAGTGAAGTGAATTTTACGCTGGGTATTGTTGTACTTAGATTTTTACATTAATTTAGAATTTGTCGAAAAGAGAAAATAAAATATAAAAGAAGTAATTGCCCGTTTTCCCCACAATAGGCCGGGCTTCCTACCAGCAGAGGGACCTTTACTTCCGATAGGTGGACAAACTGAAGTTACTAGATGACATATATGGATGGGGCTGACGGTAGATAACCTCTAAGACGTACATTTGTTGATTTTTTGTCGTTTTTTTGTTTTGTTTGATCGAAAAGTTATCAGCTTATGGAATTCAGGAAAAAACGGGACAGTGGTTTGCATCCTACTTGGATAATCGCACAGGGAGGGCGTTACTCATAAGTCTGGAGTCTTGCCTGTTACGTTGGGAGCCCCACAAAGGTCGGTTATTGTTTAGAATTAAAATGCACCAATTTAAATTCCACAACGTTGAAGACTTCCTTAAATGGCATTAAATATTTAAATCTACTACAAACTACGTGGAATTTATTAATGGTCAATCATAATCAACTAATGCAAATGTTTGATAAACGATGGTTGAGGAAGATAGGACCATGGTTAGCCAAGCATTCTGACCTAATTACTCTTGATTTATTTGGGGATGTAGAGAAGCAATAGTGTACGACAGTCCCATTTACTCTCGAGAAATCTTGGATGGCGAGGAAATCCAAATCCGTGCTTAGTAAGATATTGGTTTGTCTGCAATGAGATGTAGGTTCCATAATATATTTTTTTTAGTTTGCGTCGCCTTTTGGATATTTGAGTTTATATCCTTTACCATATTTAATTTTTTATACCTGTTTTCAATTGATGTTATTGCTACTAATTAAATGTTTAATCGTAATAATCAACTAAATACTTAGTATTAATTATTTTGCTTTAACAGCATAAATACATTTACTGGATATGCCATCTACAAGTTAATTATTTATTTTATTTAAATTTTAAAAATATGCCCTATTAATAGTTTTTATGCTTCAATATGGAGTAACCTCATAGATAAAATAAGTATCCAGTAAGCTTGGACATGTTAATGTGAATATCACAGTGTTCATTTGTCATTGACTTAAGCAAAACAAAGCCAACCTTGTTAATTCTAGTTGTTTACTGGCAATTTCACAATTTTTTTTAGTAATTCGGAAAGGAGCGAATTTAGGCATTGGAAGTAAAATATTTTTTTTACCGGTATTTTTAGTAGAATATGTTCTTAATAGTAGTTTCCCTTAAAAAGAATTACATTTTTCTAGTTAAATTTGTTTTCGTTTGGGTGAAAGGTTACTACACTCTGTAATATTTTATGTTGTTAATAAAAAAAAAAAAAAACTGGCTTGCATAGGGAACACCACTGATATTTATTATTAGAAAGAAAAGTATTCACTTTTTTAAGTGTAGCTTTAAGTGTAAGCTTTTAGAAAGAATTCTCTTTCTAAAAGCTTACCTTTTTTTTATTAGCGCATGTTTTAATAGATCAAAATAATCTTACTCTAAGAAAAGAAAAACAATTTTTCGCTTGGAAGTAAATAATATAAATTGTTTTTTTTTTGTAAAAACTAAAAAAAGCCAAATATCTATATCATTAGTTGCTCTTTAACTCAATGTAAAGTTGAACCTATCCCCGAAAACTACACAAGTTCCTGGAGTTTATTGTCTCGGTACCGGAAACATTTTCTCAATTACGATATTTCAAGCTATAGAAATATTCTGAGTAGTAAAATACATCGTTCGACATGGTTTCCTAGGGCGCGGACGGTAGTTAAAAGAAACGCAGTAGCATAGCACCGCACGACACAACTTTATGTGGAATATTCAGGAGAAGTATATATAACTAGAAGTACATATGAAACTGCGCACCTGCTCGACCACAAAATTAAGAAATACTTACGTTTGAAAAATGGAAACGAGCACGCTTGGAACTCTCATTTATGTAATTGCTGCATCACTGCAGTACAAATCCGAAAGCATTGCTCGTGAAGAGATTTCAACAATTTTCATAAGTACTTTGGAGTCACATATAATCTCCCCTGGTTTCTGACTCGTAATCATTATCTAAAACGCGAGTGCTTGAAAGACCGAACTAACTTTTTTCTTAAAACAGATAGTTCTGCTCAATACTAACTGTTTGTGTCTACAATACCAAAAACCAAAATAAGTGACACTTGTAGTACATTCACTTTAAAACAGACCTATTCATTTGCATAAGCAAAAATTGTAACAGTTTCGAAATTTTTCCAATTTTCCAAAAAAATGAGCTTGGTTTCATGCCGTTCAAGTGCTGAAGTTGGTTCTTCATTGTACAGATGTTGGAATGGCCTCCAAATGGTCGAATCTATTTAAAATAAGAGCTAGATTTCTTAAACCCAGAAAATAGGTGGTCAGATTCATAAACAATTGACATAGATAAATGAATTTAAATAAATTCATTTATAAATTTAACTAGAAAAATGTCATTCTTTTTAATGGAAACTACTATTAAGAACATCCGCATATTCTACTAAAAATACCAATAAAACATATTTTACTTCCAATGCCTAAATTCGCTCCTTTCCGAATTACTTAAAAAAATTGTGAAATTGCCAGTAAACAACTAGAATTAACAAGGTTGGCTTTGTTTTGCTTAACTCAATGACAAATGAACACTGTCAACATGTCCAAGCTTACTGGATACTTATTTTATCTACGAGGTTACTCCATATTGAAGCATAAAAACAATTAATAATGCATATTTTTAAAGTTTAAATAAAATGAATAATTAGCTTGCAGATGGCATATCCAATAAATGTATTTATGCTGTTAAAACAAACCTATTCATTTGCGTAAGCAAAAATTGTAACAGTTTCGAAATGTTTCCAATTTTTCAAAAAATCTGCTTGGTTTCATGCCGTTCAAGTGCTGAAGTTGGTTCTTCATTGTATAGATGTTGGAACAGCCTCCAAATTGTCGAATCTATTTAAAATAAGAGCTAGATTTCTTAAACCCAGAAAATAGGTGGTCAGATTCATAAACAATTGACATATAGATAAATGAATTTAAATAAATTCATTTATCTATATGTCAATTATATGATAAAAATAGATAAGAATCTATCTCATCTATTTTTATCTGTGTATACTTTTTCATTTACCGATTGATGAGTATTCTCGTAGAATGTCCTGGACAAATAATAAATAAACAAAATTGATTAAATAAATAATTAAAATTAGTTGAATTAATTCTGCTGTGTGGATCGTTCTAATGTTCAAAAACGTCCTTTGCTAACCGAATAATTTAATTTCTTAGTGTGTAATTGATGCTCGTATACGACCACACATATATTCTAATTCATCTTATAAGTTAATCAAAAATAAAATGCAAAGAGCACTAACACGGAAGGGAAAATTCACCTACATATGTATGTAGCTGGTGGTCTGTACAGCTTACTTTTGTATGCAGCTACGCTACGTCATTTTTGCGTATGCGGTAACAGGAAAACATAATACATTGCAGCAATTTCCCATCACATACATAAACGACATGTAGTGTACGAAAATTAAATTTTCGCTGCCTATAAAATGCATTTTACTGCTGTTTTATAGGCTCTCCTCCTTTTAGAGTCTATGCTCTGGAGCAATGTAATTACCCCTATATATGTAGCTGAGTTTCCGGTTTTGGCATCGCAACTTTTCGCTTTTCGTTTTATTTTACAGTTGGTACATACGTAGCTTCCATTAGTGTAATAAGCTACACTATTCCGCCCGCTCTACGAATTTACGTTACGCAGTTAGAAATAGGACCAACTACAAAATTTTGGAATCGCCGTAAAAATCTAGGAGTAACGTGCGTTGCTCTGTGTTACTGTAAGTTAGGCCGCGGTCTCGCAAGATAGATAGCAATAGGGTGTCATCAATAATCTTCTAGTTCGCATCAACTAACTCAATGTTTTGTAGTACAGTTTCGCAGAAACAGATGTGAAGTAAAATTTAAAAATGCCGCCTATCATATTTGTACTGACTACGTCAGTGAGAGATTCCGACTCCTGCGGCAGGAGCCACTTACCTAGGAAGGCGCCACCCACTAAACACAAAGTTCCTAGTCGTCCCCGGTCGTGGGCAACCGAGGATGCTGCCAGAATAGACGCAAAAAAGAAACTAAATAAATAAAAGTTAAGGTGGTTGCAAAAGTTGCACGTAACACACGTATTGATAGAAGGCAGCACAATCCCAAACTCATCTAAGTACACATAACACATCGCAATCAAAACGCAAGCAGCTATAACAAATGGTTATAGCTGCAATTAGCTACAATAACGTTTTAATTCCTAGTTAGGAATAAAACGCTACGCAAATATCAAACAGAATTAATACGTAATACCATTGTGGTACCTGGCGACCATCCATCAAACTTCGAAGGTGTTGAAAATTATAAAGTGATTGATGTTAATCGATGAAAAGCGATGAATGTTACTAGATGCAGTGAGGCCAGTAGCATTGTTTTACATGTACCCTGATCTTGTTGGATGTTTATTGATGGATGATGATCTTCTGTAAGACTGCGGTCTAATATAATAATAATTTTACCCTACGTAATGCTTGTGTAATATTTAAAATTTATTTTTGATTTCTATTAGTTCTATTTTAGTTAGTTATAAGCCGGACAAACCGAGCTTTTCAGATTTCATATGTTTCTTTCCGAATTTTATTTGGTCTTGAACTCAAGTGTAAACAAATTGGTTTTTTATCTAATCATCCCAACACCTTAGATAAACGTCAAAACGCGAAGAAGGACCTCCTTGTGACAGTGTGCTAGCGCAAACTTGATTATTCAAATTTGGAAACCTTTCGAAATAGAGATATCAATGGCTGTTTAAAGCGCACTCAAATGATAATTGTTTCTTTTTTTGTTAACTTGCCTTTTATTTTGATATTTTGCCGCTAACGTTGCCGTTATTTTGAAATAACTCCTTTTTATTATCGACTTCACCCTAAAGGAAAAATTATATATTTTAATGTGGGTTGTCGACTTCATACCGAATTCGGAGTGAAGTCTATTAACTTTTCATCGAAAATAAAAAGGGGCCCATCTTACAGCCCCGACCCAATGGCCAATCGACAGCCTAATAAACATCAGCGAAGTTAGGTTTTTAGTTGTATTAAAATATAATAATTTATTTTTCACTTATCTGAAGAAATCATAATTTTTTAATCGACTTTACCCCTGGTGATGGTACATTGAACAGTTTTATAGAATTCAAAAAATTTTATGTGACACTGGCGCATCCATTATTTTTTTTTTCATGTAAAATTTTATGAAGTATGTTCGAGTTTGAACGTGTTTGTACCTTTATAAGTTACTAGTAATACTATAAAAAGTGTGTAACTATTATAGTATTACCTTTATAGGTATAACATATGTATTTCTTTTTTTATATTGATCCTTGTACTGTTCCAGAGAATGTAACTGCTCTTTATTTTTAATATTAAGTTATTTGGAATTTATTTACTTAATTTTCAAATATTAACATAAATGCGCAAATATTAATTGCCAATAGGTTTAATTCCTTTTTCCGCAATGTATAATATAGAGTATTCCAATTTTCTGGAGTTGCAACATTATATCTATTATGTGAAGTAAACAGTAGAAGGTAAAAACTTTGGGAAAACGTGTAACAGATCCGAGAAGCAATTTTTAGTTTCTTAACCTAGAAATAAACCAACGTAATACAGGTTTCATACAAATATCTATTTCTAGCAGATTTCGAGATAATTATAATTTTGCCTTCAATCACTCATAATCATCAATCATAAATGTAATACAAATATACTTTAGCTTAAAGTTTTATTAGATTGTATACTTAGCTCTACTTATGTATTGGAGGGCTTTCGAAATAAAGTAAAACAATAACAATAACAGGTGCAAGGATAACATCTTATACCCGCTATTCAAATGAAGAGGAAAGAAGAAAACAGAAGAACCAAGCTTACATTTCAAATATACGAACTAAAACATTGTCCAGTCACAACATTACATAAAGCTTCTTTATAAATCTGTTATATTTGCATACCAGTACGAGTGATAGTAATGATTTCAGTTTTATGTAAAACTGTACAAGTAATACATGGTATGAAGGAAGGTATGAACAAGTTTGGAAACCTTAAATATTTACAGCAATGCGGAAAATGAGTTTACCGTGAAATTATTTTTAGTGTTAAGCGCTTAAAGGTGCCATATTCCGTTTGATAACTTAAATTCTGAATATTTTGTCTGAATCTTCATAAAGAATAATAGGTTGTCTGCTGATTTTAAGCGTCTTCTTTCTTCAGTAACAAATACTAAAAAAGTCTAAACAATTTGAAGCAAAAAGGAATTATGGGCAGAGTAATTTTGGCTCAATACACATAATGGTGCGAGTCAGTATTTTGCACGACGACGCCAAAAGAGCTTGGCTTTGTATCTTTTGCAAGTATGTAGTGTTATACAGATCACGTAATGAACAGAAGGAGTAGCAATCAAAGAAAAGGTCCTTTCTCGCAAAGATTCTATTTTTTAATCATTTGGGCGCCCACGTATATTTTTTACTGCTGATGAAACCTAGTGCAAGATGCTTCAAATAAAGAATCCTTTATATGCTGAACACTAACCAACATTTGTCTGCATATTTCGCCATTCACTATATGTGTTTAGTATTGAACACGAAACTTTGTCAAATTCAAACACCAGAAACGTCATTAGAGGTGATTGCAGTCTTTTTGGACTTATTATTTTGATTTGAATTTGTGTTGATATATGTTTACACTACTTATTGTTAGCTACTGGGAACTTTTGTTAAAGTATTCTTTCCCTAGTTGCTTCACGCTAAAAAGATGCAATTAGTATAATTCTTTTTTTATTTATAAATCACTAAAATTAATATTTCCAGTAGCATCAAAACTTGAGAAATGTTCTCGGTTGTGGACACACCTGGCTAGGATAGCGCAGCTTATATATCCTACTAGATCAAATAGAACATTTCCTTCACTTTGCTCTAATATACAGTATGTCCACGGATTTGATGCAAACTTATACAACAGTGAACGTTGTTACATTTTTTTAAACTATTTTATGTTTTAGTTTTTTTTTTATACATATTTTTAGATTGTTCGTAAGATTTTATGAAATATTTTCTAATGTATATAAATTCGAAGTGATAAAAAACAACAAACAATTTATTCAACGTAACCCTCACCTACTTCCACACACTTTTGGACTCTATACTTAAATTCTCTGTAAACGTTTCTAATTGTTCTTATATCAATCTCACTAATTATTGTTCGTAAATTTTGTAACATCCAAATAATTGTATTGATTTAAATTATTTTTGAAAAAAGGGGCCAATAATTTTTATTGCATAAAATTCCATACCACACATTTACTTTTTTATAACGTTGGTTTTTCCGATTAATACGAAAATTTATATTCTCTTTTGCTTAATATCTGTAATTTTGGGATGACACAACCATTAGTGGCAAAAATAGCTTCATCCGTAAACAAAATTTTATAATTGGAAAAACTGATCCTCCATAACATTTTCTCCAACCCAAGTAGTAAATTCTAATCTAAACGCATCGTCCCGTAGTTCCAGAGTATGAATAAATTTGGGTTTGAAGGGGTGAAGCTTGTTTTATCCGCCGCTCTTTTATGTAGTGATATTTTTGGATCTTTTAACACAGATCCCATAGCTAGAACAGTTAATGCATTATCTTCATTGTATTGTTTCTTTGTTTTCTTCTTTCTAACAACAGAGCCAGTTGCATCAAATTTCTTAACAAGCTTTTTCAAAGAATTAATAGCGATATTAATGCCGAGGAATTTAACGTTAAATTTGTTGATCGCTATTCGATATGAAATATCAGCAGACAAATAATTAAATGTCAACAGAATTTCAAGGCAATACGATTATCAACAATAGTTTGAACTTAGTTGAATTTTTGAAAGTAAGCAAACACATTTTCAACATTTATGTGCATACAGAAGGTAATCAGTGCATATGTTTTCTAATGGTTTTAAGGCAAGCAAAAACTTTCGTAAAGAATAACTTTTTTTCATAAAGTGTTGAATAGAAAAGTTTTTCCCCTTGTGCACCAAATCCGCACACTGTATAAATTATACCTATTACTTAACGTTTCTCTACTTAGGTTCGAAATTTTGAATCAACTAAAAATGTCAGTATGTTTTGTATAGTGTGTCACGGTAACCAAACATACAAAGTGTTAACACCAGAAAACACTTTGATCTATTTTTAAAATGCCAAATTATCCTTTGATTGCATCTGGACACAGGATATTAGCAAAATACTCAATATTTTTGAATATGTATTGCATTAATTAAAAAACAAACAATAAAGAAAGTGTGGAGGTTAATGCTAAATTCATCATTCTCACTGGCGGCTAGGTTGGTGGAAATGTACTATTTTAAGTAAATACTAACGTTTAAAAATTGTAGTTTGAACAAGAAACATTACTAGGCTGATTCTATTTTTGTTGTAATTTTATATGTTTATGGCTTTTAATATTCATGTTTATTCGAACGTTGTTATTGGTAAATCATTATATACACAGTCGACACACATTTTACATACGAATCTCCGAGTTCCGATTGATAACACGATCTATCTATTAAAATCCTAAATGCATAATAAAATAAAAAGGCAAGTAATTGAGAAAATTAGTTGAATGGTTATTCACCAAGTTTTGAGAGCAAGCTATAAATAAAGCTCTTCTAAAAGTTTCTAGAGGTTCTCCAAGTTGTAAATCTAATGATCTATCCCCAATTCTTCGTTTAAGCATTGATTTTTATATTTAAGCGCTTAAAAATTATGTTAACATTAAATAATAAAATCGTCATTCAGTCTTTCTATTTTACAACAAACTGTTTTTAGGAAGGATCAATTTTCAAGTATTCTATGCAAAAAGGCGATTGTCATTTAGCGTGTGACATTAGGAAGAACACGAGAAGTTACTCACCCAATTTGTTCCTTAATGTTACGGCTCAGAGCGAGCTTTCGATATTCCGAACTGGGAATCCTTTATTGCTCTCATTTCCGGTGGCATACTGAATGGGGATCTAACGAGATTAAAGCTCGTTTTAAATTTCAAACTTAGAACATGGTTTCCAAACATTGACTTGCCATTAAATTAAATAGGAAATGTAAAACTGTTATTCCCGGTGACCTAGGAAGTCTATCAAAGCTGGTATATTGAAGAATATACGTGTAATCATACTATCGATTTAACAGAACACATCAGAAAATGCCTAGAAACAATAACCAAAAAATATAATGCTAAGATAGCTTCCTCATGGTATTGATGGAATAATTCACGGCAAACGCAACAAAAGGAGAGAAAAAAAATACACTCACGGACATGTTTCTGCCTACCCAGCGTCATCAGCGTGGTTTCGAGAGTATTTTTTTTTCTACCTTCTTTCGCTGTTGCCTTACAGTTAATGCCGCAACTTTTAAAACGACAAACTCGACATTTCTTGGCGCCCTCTAGTGCCAAAGAAACGCATGCCTGCCGTTCAGGAAGCAGCGACATATACCGGGTACTGTTCCAAAAACATTCCTCGAGCAGTTCTCTGACTGCTTAACACGAGATGGCGGCGCAGGTAGCGCTTTGGGAAACAAGCGGAGGTTGCCGATAGTTATGTGTTGTTTACCATATTACGCCACAGTCCTTGCTATCGTTATTCATTACCGAATGTAATTTATTGTCAAACTCGTCAATAAATGCCAAACATAATTTAAAATGTCAATGTTGGATTTTGCTATAATTAACATAAAAGATAATTCAAAAAAAATCATGGTCTTCTCCATTACATTTTTTTACGATCGTATTGCAAGCACAATACAAAACAAGTAGGGTAGCGCAAGTACTACCGTATTCATTTAGTTAACATAAAAATGTTGATATGGATCTGTTTTTGATGTAATTAGATAATTTTAATTGCTTTCAGGGATATAGTTAGCAGGCCATCGTCATGAATGAACCTATATCTTAAATTCCCAGATATTTATATTCATTTACAGAATCTAGATCTGCCTTAATTCTATGATCTTAGTCTTTTTAGCATTTACGAGATTTAACATTTTAAAATATTTTTTCTGCATTTTTTAAATTCTTTCTTCTAAATTTGTATCATCTGCAAATAAATTAAAACCTCATTTTCCAAAGCGTTGCGTATTAGATCGTTAATGTCGACAACATGGCATTACCGTTACTACTATTGCTGTTTCCTTATTAGGGCGTCCGAAAACCCATAAGCGTTTCCCATCTCTGTATAGGTCGTTACAGTCTTAACACGATAGCTTCTAATTTTTCTTTCGTGTATCTTTCAACTTTTGTCTTTGTTTCGTTGATTGCAACAATTAGTAAACCCAAAGACTGAGTTTACTAATTCTTGCAATCTACTTTCAACTTTGTAGTTTTCTAAAAGTCAAATGCTTCAAAATTTTAGGTTTTTTTGCAAATACAAACACCGGCGTATTTAAAAGGACGGTGATAAGCCAGAATCTGCATATTAACTTTTTTTCATAGAAAACTTTAAGGAAATCTCTTGAAATGGGTTAATAGGCTAATTGCTGTTTGATTTGCAAGCCTTTTTGCAAAAATTAGGGCGTCGTATAAAAATGAATTGCATACTTTGACTTCTTTTAAACATTTAGTAAACAAGCAAAATTACATGTTTCCTTTTGTTATCCTTCAATAGTTCTCATGATATTAAAGCAAATTCTCCTATATTTCGATTGGAGCAGCGCTAACTTCTGCTATGCTTTGAATTCTTGGTCTAAGTAGTTTACCTACCATGTTCCAAACATATTCAATCGAATGCCTGAAACGTGCAGCTCAATTCATTGTTGCTATTTACATTTCGTCTAAAAATTCTGTTGCACAACGAGCTACGTAAGGACAAGCATTGTCTTGCATTGAGCAATAATTTGTTGCAATAAGTTGGACGAAAGGTACTATATGTTTGCTGAGTGTTTTCTATATTGATCTCGTCTTAAGAAGTAAGTAACAGCTTTATTTCAAGTACCAAAATTGGTACGAGACACGTCATTACAAAAAAAAAAACCAAAACAACATACAACAGAGAAACAAGAAATATTTTAATTTTTAATATCATAATGGGCAATGGAAAAATTCGGAGATTAAGTAAAAACATTTCGTTTTTAGCCATGATTTAAGAGTTCTCCTAAAGTCATTTGGTGCAAGTAATTTCCAACAATTAGGCAGATGGTTGTACACTGCCGTTCAGTGAAGTTCGGTCATACAATATAAATCTATTATATCACACTGTATACAATTATTAATACATAAAATTAGAAAAATATTAAGCATGCACTCTTTTCTAAGGGATTAAAGCCATAAATTATTATGTAAAGTAGAAATATTGCGACAACCACAATAAAGTCCGTTTTATTATCATTTCAAGAATTTCTCGGAAGTACCGATCGTTGAAACGGGTCGTTTGGGGATTATTAACGAACAATACATTTAGGAAATATACCGCAGTATCACTCTTGTTTATTTATCACAGGCGTAAAGATATAAATTTGCTTCATTTTACTGTTAAACGTGTGTTGGTGTGCATTTGTCGTTTTTGCGTGAAAGTTTTAAGAAAATTTACTTCAAAATGGCACGTGGCAAGCCTACCAGTGTAGAAAAACGTTCACGCATTATTACGCTGTTTGAAGAAGGATATTCAGGGCGACAAATTGCTGAAAAAATAAATATGAGAAGTTCAACGATAAATGACATCGTAAAGCGATATCGGACAACTGGAAGTAGAAAATCGTGTTCGTCCTGGAGCATCTAGGAACAACAAAAGCTGAAGATTTGAGAATTGTATTATTAAGCAAACGCAATAGAAAATTAACAGCGCAACAAATAGCAGCCGAAGTCAATCGTGGCCGTGAAGAACAAGTTTCGGCGGGTACGGTAAAACGTCGACTTCAACAAGCGGACCTTCATGGACGCATTGCCATTCGAAAACCCTTATTACGTCGGGGCAGCAGAGCAAAACGGCCACAATGGGCCCGTTCTCATCTAGATTGGTCGTTAGATGATTGGAAACATGTGCTTTGGAGTGACGAGTCAAAGTTTGAGGTTTTTGGGCAAAATCGACGAGTTTATGTCCGAAGATCTAAAACCGAAAAGTGATCCCGAACTGCATTGTGCCTACAGTGAAGCAAGGGCGTAGTTCTGTGTTAGTGTGGGGATGTTTCTCCTTTGCTGGGACGGGAGATTTATGCAGAATGCAGGGTGTAATGAGGAAGGAAAATTATTTTGCAATACTCCAGAATCATGCAGTGCCTTCAGGATTGCGTATAATAGGCCGTAACTTATATTCATGCATGACAACGACCCAAAACACACTGCGTTAGTGTGTAAGAACTATCTAAAGGAGCAAGAAGAACAGCACACCCTGATAATAATGACATGGTCCCCACAAAGCCCAGATTTGAACCCTATAGAGTTGTTTTGGGATGAACTGGACAGGAGGATCCGAAAAATATACCCAACTTCCCAAGAACATTTACGGAATATTCTGCAACATGAATGGATTAATATTCCACAATCCATTTTAACAAAACTTATCGAAAGAATGCCTAGAATAGTTCGAGCGGTGATTAACAGCAAAGGAGGTTTTTTCGATGAAACGAAAATATTATGTTCAGTATGTTATATTAGGCCAGAATAACTTTTTATTTATCTATTTTTGTCTTTTTTATCTGTACATACAATAAAATTGCATTTGGTTTTTAGTTTCGTTTGTTTCTGTAACCTTTTCATGTTTTTTGCCAACCGACCGAACTTCTCTGAACGGCAGTGTACATCTTAGTACCTAGAACATTTGGACTACTAGCCGTCAATTTCAAATTATGTTTCATTAGATATATCTTCTGATTTCTGATGTTGTAACTATTAGGATTGCTATATTTGGTTAGCAAAAGATGCATGTATTTATGAATATAACTGCACGATTCCAATATAAACAGTTCCGGCTGTGTATTTTTAATGCTACAAAAAGGCTTCTACGTGAAGTCAGCTGACTAACCCTCTGAAGACATCTTACAGCTGCTTTCTGCTTAATAAATACGCCATCTTTTGATATACTCTCCGGTTTGCCTTCAAAACATTACGATCAGGATTTGCCGAACATGTTCAATATGATCATTTTCAATCACTATACTATAGCCCTGGCGATATTAACTGGTACTAAATTACCCAATAAGAACTATGTTATGTAATACAATCAAGATTAAAGATAACGATAGTAAAGAAGAACAAATAAAATTTTACCAAACAGTTGCTAATGAAAACACAAAGAAATTTATTATAGAGAAAACACGGACTGCTGAAACTAACTGATATGCACAAGTTGGCATTAACTGTAACATTACCTAACTCGGTGAAAACTATGCAAAATGAAAGTTTGGCATTCATAGCTCTCTAGACATAGGTGCATACAAACATAAACAAAGAAGCTTTCAACTTAGTATTAAAGTGAAGAGAAGTTTTATTGTAAGTAAAGCAACACTCTTAGGGAGGGAAAATTCTGCGCAATGCCCTAAAATGTTTTATGACGATGAGAATTTATTAGAATTAGAGCAGTATTTTTATGCTAAGGGCCGCACCGGCCGTGCCATTAGATAGATTGTGTACTGAAATTTCAAATTTCATGTTAGCTTTTCCCGTGTTTGTATGATTTTTCACCGTTATATAGTCCTAGAACTATAATAGTTCTTGGTCAATAAAATTCACCATTATAATATCTTATTATAGTATGCTAGTACATAACATTTTTATCATTGAAAGGGCAATTTCAAAAACAAAAACAAAAACAAAAAAAAAATGAATTAATTATTTCTCAAAAATTCTTTGGGGAAGGGGATGCACTAGGGCGCCTAACACCTACGCCCGGCACTGATTATACCCATATTTCCAGTCATACACAGGCGTTTCAGTTTAAACAAGGCTGTTGCTTTAGTAGCAAATTCTAAGTATCCATAAGAAATAGTTGAACGAAAACCATCATAATTTATATTTTCTTGTGGATTTGATAAGTATTGGTTAAAAGATAAGAAAACATGCTAGACATACCTGTTTGGCAAAGTTAAGGCGCACGTATACATAACTGATACCTATTTAGAGTGTTTAAAAATTGCAATTCTACAGTAGTAACACGGAAAGGCAAATTATGGAAGCATTCTAGGGAAGCTTTTATATTTTTCATGAAAATACGAGTATTGGTAAACTTTTATTAGAGATAGAAGTTGTGAAAAGTTTTATAAGTCGCAATTTCGGTCTAATGGATAATAAATCCGCATTATAGAGTACCGGTGATACATATATAACCGTTTTGGCGCTGTTCCAAACTAGTTTTCGTGTATTTAGTAGCTATAAATTCATACAGATTAGATTACCTGTAATTTTTGTAATAACCATACCGTCGGTAGGATAAACATCCGGGTTTAATTAGACTCTTTAGAAACGTAAAATTAAATTAGTCCTTTTCCCTTTTCTTTTCTTCTAAAACATGAGAAGAGTTTTGTACTGTTTTTACTCACTACTTATGTGTTTAATAAACTGGGTGTAGATTTCAGTTCAAAGACAGTACCACATATAAAGCAATAGCTGATGGGAAAATTCAGCGGAAATTCACGTAGAACGTGTTCTTATAAACCACATCTACTGATACTAGAAGCAGGTACAACTGAATCTGGAGATATTAACCTTTCTGAAGTTATGAGTATAGCGCAACATTCATCTCGCTTGCCTTCCAGTGGTGTTTAACCGCGAGAAGTTGGGGGAACGGAAAGCATTAAAAATGTTGAGAATGCGTAGAAATGCATCAACTTGTCAACTGTTTGCTATCAGGGTAAACACGTGTTTATGACCATTTCCAGACTTAATACATAATGGTAAAGAAATCAGGTCTTTAGTTTAGCGATAGAAGTTGATTATGTTGGAAACCATATATCTGTAGGAATCATGTAAATAGCCGCAACACACAAATTTAAAAAAACCGGAAGGAGATTGTACAAAGAATTTATATGTGATTTAACGATGATGTGCGTGCAATATACCGTTTGCAAAAGTGAGACAAACAATGTTTCGTTAGTTCTGGAAGAAATACAATCCAACGTGGGAACTGCCAAGTCCGCAGGCGTTAGGTAGGCATTTACCGTTAGTGCGCGAGTAGATTGAGAATTATGTGAAAACCGCAGTAAAAAAATGAACGGTTGTGGCTAACTATAGATGAAACTACAGACATTAAAAAAAATTCCGTAGTATCGATTGTAGCACGGACAATAACCTTGAAAGGACCGTCACGCCCTCATTTACTAGCCTGTAAAAAACAGCAAAGATGTACTGCCGAAATTGTTCATAATGTATTAGTTAGAACACCAGACAACTCTGAAATTTAACCAAAGCAAGTGTTAATGATGGTTACCGATGCTGCCGCGGTTATGCTTCGCACAGGTCAATTATTCAAAGCTGTTTAACCGAATTTGCTGAACATAACATATCTGCTTCATGCTTTACACCTTGTAGCAGACACTGTACGAAAACGTTACCCCGAGGTGGATCAACTAATAGCACAGACGAAAGCGGCTTTTCTTTATTCACGGAAACGTATTTGGCTATTTCGTTCACAGTGTCCTGACGTACCGGAACCACCGCAGCCAATCCTTTTATTTTAAACAAAATAAAATTAGTGATTTTACAACTGCACGCTAAAAAAGCAGACGCAATAAAGCTTAGTCAAATGCAATTCCAAAATCCTCAAGTTGCAGCAGATTTAAAAACTATTAACGACAATTACGTTCCAGTAGCCGACGCTATAACAAAATGGCAAAATACTTCGTTGTCCTTACGGGATTCGTGTGAAATTGTTGACCACGTACAAACGGTGCTACATATTTTGGATGACGAAAAAAGTGTTTCAGTCAGAAAAAAATTTAATACTATATTACGTGAAAATGTCGATTTTTCTAATTTTTCTTTCTTTCTAAATCTCGATTTCTAAATTTTTAACAATAGTGTTGCGGAAGATCCGTTATATAAATTCAAAGACCACTTTAAGTACGCGAATACTACAGCGATCTTTTTCTGCGTATAAGCAGATATATACGCGGCAACAGACGGGTCTCAAAGAGACCGCTGTAGAAACGTACGCTATGATACAGGTGTTGAAGGCCTCACTTCCGGATTTCTTTTCACCCATCTAAGCATAGTCGGTAAGTTGTTTACCATATTATGTTTGCGTTTTCATAAATTCTTGTATTGTTTTTTGTTCTAAATAACGCGCACGCTTATTTCGGTTAATCCAGCGCAATGACGCTACTGCTAGGCAATCGACTTGTTGCGCTCTAGTTATGAGTTGTTTTACTAACACACTTACTATCAGAGAGCAAACGATTATATATCCACAATGCAGGCAAATTATATTATTATTTATGGTGTTGGGCAAAAGCAGTGTTAATGATTTAGATACGTCGAGGTTGAGAAAAGGTTGCGGAGCACTATTCCTACAAAACAAATTTTCTGATGCACACATTCAAAGAAAATAAATAAAATATGAAATACATACGTAACAACAAAAGCTGTCTAGCTTCCTATTATCGGTAAAACATGTCGCAAATTGGTCTAGAAATGTTTTGCTCGCTGTTACAATTTTGGCTAAAGTCAATAAAAATTATTTAGAAGGTAGTTTTCTCAGAGTACGGCACAGTCGTAATTGATGACGCGGATATAGCGAACGTTTTCGAACGAGTGACATTCATTATTATTTTGTACGCTTCAAAAACATGGAAGCTATTAATCAGAAGTGTCATTACTCATTACTTCGATATTTCTTACTCCCGCTTAAAGTTAAAATCGTAAGTGGGTGTAAGAAGGATACTGAAAATAATCTGATTGCGTAAATCTCTTCTGAAATACCATTTCGCTCTAACAAAATGAAATTAAACGTTTCTTTCATTTATAAATCAAATTTCGCAATTACGATTTTTCACTATGACTTTGAGAGAATTGAAAGTAAAATTAAACTTTCAACAATATTTTGGATAGATTTATTTCTGTTTTCATATTTTTAGACGAATGTACATATATTTTCTCACTGATTGCAAGTACTTTTCTTTATCCTATTACTGTAGTATATTGTAATCAGACTCTTTTTTTAAATCAATAAAATTAAAAATTCGGGGTCTCTTTGAATTGCGGCTTCTACTTGCTTTTTTGCATATTGAAAAATTATTAAGATTAAGAGATAAATTAAACATATTTTGTGTGTGCGAGTTAATTAATTATTTTAGTTTAGAAGTTTTAAATTATATTCCCATTTCAGGAATCCTTGCGAATCCGAATCCGATTTATCCAAATCCTTCCCGCAGTGATCCCAAACCCGTAGATGATGAAATGTTATTTAAGAGAAGGTCCAGATGGTACTACTGAAGCGTTAAATTGAACTATTTATTAACAAGATCCCATTAAAATATTTAATTTTAAACAATTTCTTGGGAAATTTTTGAAAAGTTGCTTTCACGAGAAATTGAGCATGGCAAGATAGGTTTTTCCCGGCGAACGTGCACCAATGAAAGCGAAGGCGATTCAGTAATTCTGTCGATTGGCAAGGCATAATCTCAATTGATTGTTTGGAGAAGCGCTGGACAATCGCTGCATAATACTAGACTGATTTACTAGACCGATTCGATGCTGAACTAGAGAGAAGAAAGACTCACCCAGCGAAGAAAAAATTCCAATAACGCTCTAGCTCATTTATCGGCAATTGCGACAGTAGTACTACGTTGGTGCCCCATTCACCATATTCGCCAGATTTGGCTTCCTATGACTTTTTCCTGTTTCCAAACTTCAAAAAGATGGCTTTGCCTATTTTGCTGAGTTCAGTAGATTATATTATTTGGATGGCTTAAAAAAGCTGAAACATCGCTGGATTAAGTGAATAGAGCTATAGTTAGCGGTAAGACAATCACTAACAGTAGGTAGTTGTTCTAACATGTTATGTTCGTCCCCACATACACAGAATTTTATTATTTTTGTTAACTAGTTATTCGTTATTTTCAATTAATTTCAAGATATTGTTTTATTATGGATTATTTATAAACATAGTATTTATATGTGTTGCAAAGTCGCAATTCTAGAATCATTTTTCGTTTCAAATTTCTAATACTCATAAATTAATATATATAATGACACTCCCGAACCCCACAAATTTTAAATTTAATTAGCCAATTTCGAAAAATCATCTACTTATAAATTTTTCCCTCGTATTAAAACGTTACATTAGTTTCTTCAGTTGCTTTTATTGGAAAAAGAGATCGATTTTGTGAATCTATTCATATTATTCAGAAATGAGTGAATGTAAATATAGGAAGGAAAGTGTGTTTGGATTAGGATATCTAGAAATGGTTAAGAATAGAGTTTGCTATTAAAGAAAATACTTTTTCCTATAGTTCAATATGTCCTCGCTTGGATTGGATTTCTGTAACACCCTGTATAACAGTTCGGACAGTTTCCTCATAATCATACTCCATAATGTAGTCTACCAAAATACGTCTAATATGCCATTGTCGTCATTGCATGCTGTTAATTAGGCCGGCAAGTGCATTTTTCACTAAACGAAGTGTGCTTCATTAGCAAATGAAGAGTTATACGATACGTCAAGTGTACTTTTCGTGCTTTGCCAATAAATGGTAGTGTAATAAATTCCACGTATATTGGATGTTAACTACAGCGTCACATCTGCTTTTGTAATACATTCTTTGCTTTATATACGTGTTTATTGCAAATGATACATAAAATCTGTTATTATTATTCGGAGAGATGAATCTACAATACGTCCGCTTAGAGCCACTCTTATTTCCGAGTCATTAATTCCGAAAACGTACGTCTGCGATGCTTTACACCGCATCCATTTCACCAATAAAACAGTTTTACGATTTTAAAATATTTTCCCGGCTATTAGATTTCAATGTGTGTACTTTTGTTAAATATTGATCTTGCTATGACTTTAATGTAATTAGTAATCTTTTTATATTTGTTTAAAGTAAGTAAATTTTGGTAATCTACTTTATTTTTAATCCGGAACCTTTACAAAATATGTTGAAATTGTTTACATAAAATTGCCCCTCGTTGTGTGGGAATGTGTTTCAAAATCCTCTTAAAGGCCACCCCAATTGTTTATATACCAAATTTTTTGGTATATATTAAAATTCAAAGGCCCAAGCTGGCATAATATTTATTTTACATGTTCAAATACTGATATTATCTTTTATATTTAATTTTAAAGTGATTATTTGTTTATCGTTTTGACTGTACTGTCCAATTTGTTTTCACTGTATCTGTTTATTTCAATCAGCAGGAATACCAACCCAATGGCTTTCAGATTTTCATATCTTGGCTTATGGGACAATTATCCATCTTGATTTTCATGTCGATGCGAATTTTTGATACTCTTCAATAATTTATAAAATATAAATTATTACATAGATCAGTATGAATTTAAATAACGAATGTAATGAAATGATGTAATTTACAAATTTAATAATATTTAGCCACACAAACATTCTAGTTTTCTTTTTTTGTATAAAATGCCATCATCGAAAACCGTGTTTCGAGAACATCCGCGTCAGATAAATGTAAATGTTTTCAGATCAATTCAGTAACAGAGGAGGGACTGGCCGATATAGTCCCGGCGAACTTTCCTTTTATCAATATTGAAGACCATGTTGAAAGAAGAGGGAGAAACAGTCTGATGAGATTAAGTTTTTCCAACGAAATGCGATGACAATGTTCGAAAACATCCTGAAAAAGATTTTTCAACGATTATATTACCGCACTATGTATAACTCAATGCAAAATCACGAAATAACGTTTATTAATTTAAAATTGTGTTTTCTACCTTGGGCTAAATATAAGGAAATAGTTGAATCACTATGAACAGGAGAGACGAGCCACTAGAACTTCCGCAAATTTGACGAATTGTGCACCTTTCATGGAAGTATACTTTGCACTATTTAGTCGTTGAAGTTGATATCTCTGATGTTCTATTTTGAATAGTTTGAACCCCATACGAACTGGATTCCAGCGAGTCATTCCTCAAATTGCTTAATGTCTGGTGCCGTAACCTCAACGCTCAAATCTTCCTTTAGGAACACGTGATTAAGGATTGTATTTGTATTCATTGTTATGTATTCAATGTATGGAATTTTAGGAATAGCTTTTTTTGGCATTTACCTGCATATTACCTACAAAAGTTGCTACTGAGACCGACAGCAATTGTTTCAATGCCCAACATTCTTTTGCTCTTGCGAATGCTCGATGAATATAGATACGCTGCTTTTTCTGAAACATTTAAACTGATTAGGGATTAGGTCAATTTTTCTTCAATATCTTTGGTTCATCAACTACCCGCTTAAAAGATACTTGATAATATCACCTTGATTGAGGCTAGGAATAAAGATTAACAATTAATCTCTTTGGGTTCACAAGTAATTTGTACAAATACCCAAGTGAATATTATGTTCCCTAGTCTTCCCCATTCTATACATATATAACTAGAAGAATTAAGGTAATGTTAGTTACACTAATTGTAATTTTCTTGATCTTATAACTTTCATTTGTTTTTGATATCTAAGACCAACTTGTTTTATTTTAATAGGAATAGAGCCAGTTTTATGATTTTTAAAAAGAGCCTTTTTAGATCAAATAACAAAAATGTTGGAGTATTCTACAGAAGGTGGTCAAAATGTTTATCATTCACTTTTTAGCGGTAGTGATAACATTGAATAAAATTTGATACGAAATGTGGGAATGTCTCTTTATTTTAACTTTATTTTTCAAATAAGAAAAAAGCAAGTTGGGTTAACTCAGCCACTTAACTGCTTCTCTCCTCCTTATCAATCTTCGTGGGGTGTCCGAAATGGAGTGTTTCTTGTTGGAACCATATTGTCGCAAATGGAATGTCTCTATTTCCGTCGTTAACAAAAAATTCTCTAAGACGAGGAATATTTTGCTGTTGCAGAAGGTTTAAGTATTTTTGCGATGTCAAGTTGCTCTTAATAACGTAAGAGGATATAGTATTGCAACCAACAATACTACATCACACATAAATTTCTTGTGGACGTTGTGTGTGGACTACTTCCATCCAATGAGAATTTTCATCAACGCAATACCTACAATTGTGATGATTAATGTGTAAGGTTGATTCATCCAAAAACAGCGCATGATTGATTGAAATATTCATTTCGCCCTATTTTATTCGGTCCTAAGATCAAAATGGTCTTCACACAATTCTTGAATTTTGCGTGGGTGATAGCGTGAACGTTTTAGTATGTTTTGAATTGTGGCTTTGTGAATGGTGTGATTCAGTGATAGCTACCACGTTGATGTTTTCGGGTGTAGCACCTTTTGGTCTTTCTGAGTTTGTAATATATCCGCTATAGTGACAACGTCCGTATTGATCCATTACAATGAATCTGCTCGAAAAGTCCGCCATTTCAGTGTAACTGCGCTTTCTATCTCTTTAGCCTAACATCACCAAAATTTCAGTTCTCTCGGTTTTACGTAAGCAACGCATTTTGCGGCAATTATATGAAACACAAATTAAAAACAATTACTTTTCATTTGTTTGGTACTTGATTTGGTTTAATCTGATGTTTTTGAATAATTTTTATTAAACATGACACAAGCATGCAGTTACTGAATTCGGAAAAGTATTTCCTTCCTATTAAAAACAATCAAGTTGATCTTGAAATTCAAAAAGAAAATATTAAGGTTCGAAATCGAGGAAATCACAATTAACGTAACTTAAATTCTTCTTTATGCTAAATTTCAAGGATTTTGGCTTATCCATTCTTGAGATATTTACTTGTTTCTAGACCTTTTAGTCATTCTGTACGGAATGTCTATTTGCACCGTTTGTTTAAAAAGAAATCGGTCCTAGAATTTTTTGAATACGTTGTTATTTATCACGTAAAAAAGATTAATTTCTTAACAGATGAAATCCCATGAATGTTTATTAATTTATTGTTACTGAAATATTGCGCCGTTAAGCAGTACTTATTAATATCGTACCAAGACTATTTATATACATGAAACTAAAGAAGTTTCCTATTTCAGTATTATTTTCAACCTTACTAGCAGCCAAAGTTTAGTTATTAGTAGCGGAAAACCTACAATCCATGGAATAAACCTACTTCGAATCTACCGATTTCAAAGCACAAAGTAAGATTAAAAAAGGTCCGTATTTCACTTTAGAAGTGTCTATTGTTAAATATCCATTCGAACCCTATAACAATTTCGTGTTTCAAAGTTTAGAATTATACATTTCCATTAAGCTCGTGAACTGCAACCAAATAATATTTGAAGTGAAAATCGATACGGGGCCAAACTCTCAACAAACGACAATACGGCGATGATTGTTTGAAAAATTAGTTTCTAATTAAGCTTAATGAAAGTCACGTACTGCAGGAAATTTAAAGCGAGTTATAGAGGAATTTTGGAAAACATATCGAGTCGGTTTCACTTGTAAATCAAGCGTAGTCACTGTTTACTCGGGATTCCTTGAAATAGACATGTGAATTCCTCCCAATTTTTTTGCTTAAGAAAATACTCTACTACTAAGGAATAATCTTCACTGTATTTCTTATTTGCAGATATAATATAAGATAGAAACGTGTAAGGCAGTAAAGTTATGAATATTATAAAAAAATTGAAGCAATGGCTTAGTGAGGATAATCAATTAGTCAGAACAGATTTTTTTAAATTATTTAAAAGCGAAATTGTTTAATATATAATGTGACCCATTTGAAATAGAACCTATACTTTACACTAAAATGAAACGATGCATCGTAGATCGAAAAGTCTACTTCCACAGAAAATTTCAGAAGCTTATCTACATTTTCAAGGCATCTGATTATTTTTCCAGTTCAAAAGTAGTAAAAATATATTGGCAATCCTCTTATTAAACATCTGACCACCCCACTGAAAATTCATAAGGTCCTACAATGGTTTTAGCCAAAATTTCATTTGTGATGACACTACTCCGTTTGTTCTGAAAGTAGCTTCATCACTAAATGAAATATTATTAAAAAAGTCTATATCATTAAGGGTATACTGCTCCCAACCCAAAATTTATCAGCGAGTGCGAGAGAAAAATTCGAACACTGACGGTAAACGCTCTTGTTCTAAGTGAAAATAAAGGATTTATAAATGTTTTACTAGAATTAATAGACTCACAAATTTACAAAAATTAATTTATTAAATTATTTTTTGGTCTACGGCAGATCCTCATACGTAGAAACAGTTTTCAAATAAAAAATATTCAGAAAGTTGAAACTAAACGTGTTCCGGGTTCGGATCGTGTCATGTTGTTTTTGGTTAAACGAAAACTCGACGTTTCGCCCACAATCGTATGGGGCTTCTTCAGGAGAGTGATGGCAACAGTTAGCACGGTAACTCAGCATGTGAACCATGTGTAAACGTGTGAACCACGCCAGAGGCGAAACTAACTGAGCGGGAAGCAGTTAATCACGGTAACTCAGCATGTGAACCATGGCAGAGGCGCTTGTTCGCAGTTGGTTCAGATAATTGACATAACTTGGGAGTTTTGCAAAATGTCGCTGTTTCTTCGACTGATAAATGTTTATTGTCTACTTGACTAAATTCGGCATGAGACTAGTCAAAAAAGAATCTATAATAATACATATATAAGAAAAGCTGAGACTAAGACTAGAATACTAAATTTATCTTTGTTTCTTGTGTCGTAATTATGGAATGAGCCATGCGTTACAAAAGTACTCATATTACGCTTGACAAAGACGAATATTTCAATAATATAGGGTTAGAATGCCTAGATCTTAAAAAAATTCTCTGCAGGAAGTACGTCCACTAACACCCATTATGTTTCTCACTGCCATCTTCTGCTGTATGCATATTCTTCTGCCAGAAGAAGAGGCTCCCCAATATATTATCCCGTACATAAGTCTCAATTCAAAATGCAAACGATAGTAGGAAATCATAACATGTCTCCCAACAAGATTTTTCAAGTGGTACAGAGAAAAACATATAGACAGTAGCTTCGATTTCAAGTATCTTACGTGCATTTCTCCATTTAAACTATTTTCTATAAATAGACCAAAAAACTTTATGTTTTGTACCTATTTAATCGATTTATTGTCAATCTGAAGCATTCATTGTACTTATTAATTTCCGGTGTAAAACAAACAAATGAGGTTTTGCTTTTATTAAAATGCAATCCATTATTTGTAAACCAAATGGCACAGCTAATCAAATTTGATTGCAAATTTTCCATTAATTCCTGTCTGTTTGAATTGCTGCAGATACACTACCGTTCATATATTTGGGGACGATTAAAAAATACAGTTTTTTTTTAATTCGATAAAAAACAAAAAGTTATTTGTAATTTAATTTACTTCTGTACATTGAGTATACTGTACAAAACTAAAAATATTCCAAAAAGAAATGTTGTACTAATTATAATTAGGTCTATATGGATTTTTCGTCTATATGTCCACCCTTTGACTTAATTACTGCGGTACATATTCGTGGCATTCTCAGAATTAAAGATTTCAAAAATGTTGCTGGAATCTCGGTCCATGCTTGCTGGAGCTTTCTCCATAAATCTTGTGAACTAGTCACTCCTTTTTGGCGAATCCTTCTGGCCAGTTCATCCCATACTAATTCGATAGGTGACAGGTCAGGAGACTGAGGTGGCCAAATCATTCTTTTTAAACGATCTTCTTCTTCCAGAGATGCTAGATAACTTCCGCATATACGAGAAGAATGCTTAGGGTCGTTATCCTCTTGAAACGTAAAGTTTCGATCTCGTAATCGTTTCCCACTTGGTACAGCATTCTCTTGTAATATTTTGAGATAGCCCTCTTTACGAAGTATTTCCTGTATTCTTACTAAATCACCTACAGCTGTTCCCACAAAACAGCCCCAAACCATTACGTTACCTACACCGTGCTTCACTGTAGGTAAAATACACAGTTCACTAACTCTTTCACCAACCTGTCGCCTAACAAACGTCCTTCGTTTGAAGCCAAATGTTTCAAATTTGGGCTCATCTGTCCACAGCACGTTGCACCACTGTTCTTGTGCCCATTGCAATCTTTTTCTTTTATTTTGAACTTTCAAAAGCGGTTTTCTGGCAGCTACTCGTCCCTTTAAGCCTGCCGCAATTAATCTTCATTTCACGGTCGAATGCGAAATAGGATTTCTTCGTGAAACATTGACTTGCTGCGTTATTTCCGGAGCCGTTAGGAATCTGTTTCTTTTTGAAACAAGAACCATGAACTGATCCTCAGCAGCTGTTGTCTTCTTTTCGCGTCCAGAACGTTTCTTATCAGCCAAAGAACCCGTTTCCGCCACCCGTTTTAGTGTTGTAAATACACCATTTTTCGCAATAACTGCCATTGAGTATCCGTCATTACGTAAAGTAATAATAGCAGAACGCGTTTCGATGGAAATTTCTTTTCGTTTTGCCATTTCAGCACCACCCGTTTATTACGATTTACTACGAGTTTAGTTTACATTTAACGTAAACCAAACTACTATCAAGATCGATTTTATTTTAAATACAAGACGATATCTGCTTTGTTTGTTGTACCAAGTGTTCTATGAATCTCACATTATTCCTGGAAATATTCGACAATATTTTCAAGTTTACGTTTATAACCCCATAAAAGGGATTAAGAGGAGTTTTGCCTGAGGCTGCGGTAGAATATAAATTTGATGGGATAGAAGAGAGAATACTGTTGTAAATTATGTTCATACATATAGAAATGTATACTCTTTCATATAAAACACATTCAATTGTCAATATTTCAATTTTGCTTATTTTTCGGAGTTTTTCTTAGTCGTCCCCAAATTTATGAACGCTAGTGTACATGTACTATCATCCGCGTTCAGAACAAGATCATAGGAAACCAAACTGTGGGTAAATCTTTAATAAATATAATGAACAAAAGCCGTCCCAATACTGAATCTTGCACTACACCTCCTTTTAATTCCAATCTCTCAGAAAATTACGACTAGAAAGATAGGATTTAAACCAATTATAAATATTGCCACGGATACCACAATAAATACAATTTGTTCAGTAATAGTGAATGATCTGTTAAATCGAAGGCTTTACTTAAATCCATAAAGAGTCCACCACATCTGTGCCCTTTATTCAGACCTTCATATCTTCGTATCTTAAATGTTCTATACTCTAGACCACTCTAGACCGGTGATTCAATTTTTATTTGATGCAGTATTTCCGGAACTTTTCGATAACACATTGGCAAATTTTTTATGTCAACTAGTGGCTACAATATGACCATCGAAATCGTTGCCATATTATTTAATTTTTTTAATAGGACATTCTATATTTTTCTAGAATTTGATACGGGAACTTTTCGATTTCTTTTTATACACATTTCGTTATACGTAAAATATGAAGCTATCCGTTTAAAAACATAGAATGTTGTAACAAAATACTGTAAACTTTTGTTTGGCTAAAGATATTCAGCTAAACTAATGAGTAAACGTTATTTTTTGTGCATTTTCAGTATCGATTGGAAGTAAACATCATTAACAAGTTAACAAGCAGGCATGAATAATAGAGAGCGAGAATAAGCAGACAAATGTTAGTTAGAGATCAGCATATTAATGTAAATCATTGCATTGTGCGTATTCTTAGCAGTAAAGAATATAATAAGAAGATACTGAGAGTTATTAAAAAATTTCGCAGTTAACTAAATAGAAATGTGATGAATAAATTTCTGGAAGACCTCCTTAAGACAATAGGTAACGTGGATATTATACAAATATTACTCCTGGAATGTTAGTAAATATAGAAATACAAGGAATCGAATTACAATTTGTACGAACAAAAGTAGTGCTCACTTCGAATAGAAATTGAAGTTGTATGTATAAATTAATTTTACAAATGACTTTTATTGAATATTTTTATAAAAGCAAACCTGTATGATATTTCGTCGCGGCACTTTATACATTTTAGCAAAAAAGAAAAAAGCTGGAATAGTTGAAAAAGTGTACAGGAAGAATCTTAAATTATATTAATTATCTCAAAAACTAAGATAGACAGGTATAGGAAATTTGATGAAGGTAGACATGGAACGAAGAGGGGCAACCAAACACCTGATAATAAATATACAAGATTCCACTACACAAGCTTAATGAATTAATTCGTAACAACTGTTTCGAGGATACGTCGATCCTTATTTCCAACCGTACGACCGAACGAAAATGAGGATCGACGCATCTCAAAACAGCTGTTCCGGATTGATTAATTAAACTTGTAATTAAACAATGTTTGCAATCAACCATTGATGACGTTAATGAACAATCCTCCAGTAACTATTAACGTCCCAACCTGCATTTCATGTAATTTATAAATTCGTATTATTCAAGCTACAGCCTACTTCGGATTTAACATAAGTTACATGTAGTTTTTCGATAGTTGAGTGTAGGCTTTCACGACCGTAATCCATAGTAGAAATGTCTTTCGGGTGATGTCGCGTAGTTAATATTTTACTTGACGTTTCGCTGACCATGCTGTCAGCTTCTTCAGGAGATTTCTAAAGACTGGTGTTGTTGTCTGTTGCTCCTCGTTATATATCCCATTTCTGTTCCGCTTTGCTGATCCATAACCGTTCCGTTCCGCTGAATCGCGTCGTTCGTTGTATGACGACTCTGTAGAGCTAACTTCCACGTGTTGCTGATCTTGTATCCGTCTTCGCGATTGAAGTTGTTCTTCATTATTTCTATGGATTCGCGTATTTTCCTCGGGTAGTAGTGGCTGGTCCTGGCTAATACCTTAACGTCGCTGTAGCTTATGCGGTGGTCTCCTTGTTGGTGCAGGTGTTCTGCTACTGCAGATTTTTCAATATGCCTAAGGTGGCGTCTCTCTCGTGTTCTTTCACTCTGCACTGAATACTCCGTCCTGTTTGACCGATGTAGCTTTTTCCACATTGGCATTTCAGTTCGTATATGCCTTTTGCTCATATTTTCGGTAACACGTCCTTGTTAGGAGGGAGTAGCTGGTCGATTTTGGTCACCATGTTGAATCGTGTGGTGAAGTTTTTTTCCCCTAGGGTCTTTTTTAGTCTGTCGGTGACTCCGGCCATGTACGGAAGGTATGCGTGTCCTGCTGGTTGTTGTTGGTCTTCGTCTTTTTTCTGCTCTCGTGGCTTCCTTATATATGAAAAATCTGCAGACGGACAAAATCGCGAAGACGGATACAAGATCAACAACACGTGGAAGTTAGCACTACAGAGTCGTCATACAACGAACGACGCGATTCAGCGGAACGGAACGGTTATGGATCAGCAAAGCGGAACAGTTGTGGATCAGCAAAGCGGAACGGATGTGGATCAGCAAAGCGAAACAGAAATGGGACATATAACGAGGAGCAAGAGACAACAACACCAGTCTTCTAGAAATCATCTGAAGAAGCTTACAGCATGATTAGCAAAACGTCAAGTAAAATATTAACTACGCGACCTCACCCGAAAGACATTTCTATTATGTAGTTTTTCGATGAATTAACAATTATTATTAATAATCATTAGATACTGCAACATAAAAATGCGCTAAGTGAAGGTAAAACCAATGTTGATAGCAGGTATCACTTATTTCATTAATATTTGGAATTTAGTAGATATGTATTTATAACCACCGTTTTAATTGCAGTTTGAAACGTGGGGCAATTTTGATAATTGGAGCGGTTCACACCGCATGAATCAAGAGCGCTCGATAACTGTTCGATGCGTATTGAAATGTATGAAAGAATGTAATCAGAACATGTATCAAATGGGTCTATCGCTCCAATTATCGAAAATGCCTGTGGTTGTTTGCAATGCTATGGTACTTAGTAAAAAGTTTCGTTTAATTTTTAAAATAAACGGTGACCTATCATTACCTGTTTAAGATAAATATGTTAAACGATACGTGACTAGGCCATGAATTGCCACATAGACAAAGAGATAAAATTTGGTATTAATAAGATGGAAGCAACACTCACTGTAGCTTAAATGGATAGAACGTTATTCATGGTTTCATGGCAGCACCCTCACCAGATTTAACCCGAATCGATATCTTCTTTTAGAGTTACTTGAAAAATAAAGTTTATAGACATCGTCCTTTTAAGGATAGAAAACACTTAAAAACGAAATGCTAATTGTGAAGCTGGAGCATATTACAAATGCAGTTAACGATATTGCGCGATGGACATCGTACTAAGATGTAAAATAGTAAAATATTTCTTTGTGACACAGTTCCATAATTAATGTTGAGAAATTATTTACTTTTCGAAGTTTAACCAGTAGATATTAAAAGATGTTCTTTTCTTATTACGAATTTATTATTTTGAGCAATTTAAGATGTTAACAAAAATAAGCTTTACACCGCAAAAGTTTGGCACAAATGTTGTTTTTTAATATTTAAATTTGACTTATATGGCCAGTACTTTAAATTTAGGGATAATTTTTAATACTAAACAACCTTTTCAAATAGCATTTTTCGATATTTTCTTAAAATAAGGCTATCACACTCACAAAACAATATTTGCAATATTGTTATTTGTTTTTCATTAAACAAACTCGAATTGTTTTATTAAATAAACTCGAACTTTGTGCGAGTCGCCAATATAATTTTATTGTGGAAATATGGATGTGTAGATGTAGTCGGTCGAAATCGACCACGTCGTCGTGTTAACGTTAAATTCAATTCGAAACCTGCATCCGACAATGTCAACATGAAAATATGAATCGATTCAGGCGGGGATTCGGCGAACTTACGAAGTAATTTTCAACTTGTATTATAAATTTCTCGTCTAAAACACCAGGGGTGTGTAATATTGTCCCTTAACGTAGCATTTACTGCAGAAGCATGCTTTATCTCTACAAGGATTACCGCACCTAAGTTCCCTCGGGAACCTACTACATTTTCCAGATATAAAAATAAAATAGTGTGAAGAATATAAGTAAAGAGTATTCAGAGGAAACTTATTACTGATTACGATTTTCGCATTTTCTTTCAGGTTCTTTTTGTGGATACTCTAACGTTGCCTTAACTATATGATACATAATTAGTAAACTCAAGAGAAAACAGATAACAGTAGGTTGAGGAAAATGTAATATTTTTCATTACCTAATGACAGCCAGATTTTTTAAGTAGTATGAAAATATCACGTATCGGTCGGTATTAAGAAATTATTTATTTTTCGAGATTCTAGCAGATGCAAACTTTAATTTAGACATGAATGTCTTTCATTCCAAGCATGGATATATTCAACTAGAGAATTTTTTTCTTAATGGAAACGTTTATGTATGATCATTTATACACATCTTATATTTAAATACAATCGTTTTCGAATTTGTTAAAAAAAATCATAAAGCTTATTCCTTTTCCAATAAAGAGCAATTGAATGAACAAAGTATGTTTTGCGTTCTTATAATAAATTTAATTGACGGAAACATATTTTTTTTTTATGTACAATATGATCATAAAACAGCGTAATCGAGGGGCCCATGTTTTTTTTTAATTTTTTTTTGTGTTCATTATAACTTCATCTATGAATTATATTAAAGTATAACATATGTGGCATCGTTGGATACGCCTTTCGCATGTCTTTTCAAAATTATAAAAATATACAGGATGTTCTTAAGATAAGAAAGTTAACGTTGTTTCCGGTCACACCGGAAATATGATTGAAATGCCGGTAACACCAATATGACTCATAGCTGCTTCGCTAAGGAGTCGCAGATGTAACCAAGGCTCAGAACAAAATTGTAACAAATCATCAAATTGCAAGAAGAGCCAAACCTATGAAGTTTTAAGAGAAAGACATCATAATCAACTTTATCGAAAGCGTTCACAAAATCAGTGTAAATAGCTTCGTTGGCAAAAATAAATAAATTAGAATTAATCCATCTCTCGCTTAAAGAGCCAAGCTGTTCTTCTCTTAATTTAGATTTAACTTGCACTTTGGTAAATGCTACCCACAAGGCAAGAATTGGTCAATAATTTGTCCTTAACTCTGTGCTACCTGATTTGAACATTTATTAACTTCCATTCGCCTGGAAATATACCTGACTTTAAGGACAGATTGAAAATGTGCTTTAAAGAGGACCTCAAAAATCCGAGCAAGCTTCTCATCCCGTGTGTCCCAGATTTTATTCCACAGAGAATACGATGGCTATTTGAATAGGTAGACGATTGCTTTTGAGAAGAAATTATAGGGTACAAAACGCGCTTTCAAGAATCTCTTGAGATACTAATACAGGGGCTCCAAAAATAACCCAATGAAAAAACAATTTCAATAGCAATGCCATATTTTTATCAGATATTCTCCTTGTTTTCGCTTTGCAACTACTTGCCATTCATTTATTTAGGTTTCTTTCAAATAACAAATGTTTGGTGCGGACTGGTCAATAGCCATAGATTTTTATAGTGCTACTCTTACGAGAGAAATTTCACTTGAAGAAAGAGCAACAATGTGGTTGCAACCTGCTCCACCATATAACACTTACAAAGCTCTTAAATCGCACGTTCACAATCACCTGTTACATATTAATTTTATCATATGAGATACTTTAATAATTCTAATGGTTATAATTTACCTTCGAACAATGTTTATAATTTTGTTTTTTTTTTATTATTTGTACTTGGCTGTGCTATTAAGTTTATATTTTAAATCTGCTTTGATTTATTAAAATTACATTGCAGCAAAGTTGTTATTTGTATTTAAAAGTTTTGCATAAGTATTGGGCAAATTAGATGTGTTTGTTTTTAGTATCTGATAAAAAATATAGTTTGCCATTTAGAAAACAAATCGTTTCTTCATTGAGGAATTTGTGGACCATCCTGTATTAATATCATAAGATGCACCTTTAAACACATTTCTTACAAGAGATTTTTCCGAAAAATAATTTTCTATTTATTCAAATAAGTATCATACTGGCTGTGCAACTAAATCTGGGACGCCCGGTATATACGGCGGAATGTCATCTGGACAAGCAGATTTCTTAGGCTTTAGGTTTCTAATCACTGAATTAAAATCCGTATCATTTATTTTATCGACACGTACATATGTATTCATCCATTCTTTCACCCTTAATATTCATATCCGTAGGATGGAGAACCCTCATACAAGTACGCTTTCAGAACATCGAAACCTCTCACTATGTTTATACTTCCGGAATAGCGAACATCATTATACATAAAATTATCTGTACGTGTAAGGCTGTTCCTTTTATTTTTTTATATCTTTTAAGTATTACCCAATTAAGCAACAGAATCAATCCAACTCAAGGAAATACTCCCGCAAATTATTTTGCCCAAAATATATCCATTTTTTACACATTTTTGTTTGTTTTGTTTTGTTTTGATGCAGATCTGCAGATAAAATGCGAGCTTAGAAGCCCACGAAGTGGGATTTCGTTCAACTATATATCGTACTGGATGCAACATTGCCGTGTGCACGGAAATTACTACCCTGATTTAAATTATGTAACATTACGGTGTGCTTTCGTGGTACTTGAAATTCATGCCTAAGGAGTCTTTGCGTTTACACGATACTCTTTGAAAAAATTTCTCAAACAAAGTGCAAACACTCGTTAATTTAAGGTAAAGTAAGATAACTTAAACTTCAGGAGATCAGAATAAAAATGAGGCATATCTAACAACTAGCTGTCGGTCGATTAGTTTATATGTATTTACAAAGAAGTAAAAGTTATAACATGAAAAAATATTTTAAGATATGCATACTCATAAAAGACTAAAGGTTGCAGTCTATTACACTTGAAAATAAATTATTATTCATTTGAGATATCATTTGAGATATCACTAAACATATAACATCCAAATTTTCAATTACGATGTTGAAAATATAACTTAAATATATCTTAAAAAAATTATTTTGCAATTTCCTTGACCGAAGTGTACACATAGCTCCTTTTAAAATACTCATTTGATGCGGATACACTTACTATTTCTTTCAATGTTAAAATAAGTTAACAGCACCTAACAACTAATTTTATTACGCTCATAACATCGTGAATTATGGTCCGCTGAAACATGAACTTCTATAAATATATATAATAGCGCATTAAACGTTCGAGTTCGTTCGGAACTAATTTTTACAGGCATCCAACGGAACAGCCTGGAATGCCTCTGATGCAATAGCAAGTAACCGTAGATTGTTTATATGAAATCAGCATTCTTACTCTATTATAATCTTGTGTACAAAGTAACTGCAATATTTTCTGCAAAAATATTTTGTGTTAATGCGATGTAGAGCTATTATCGAAATGAAGTTAAGTTGTCTAGAATAATTATGTTTGTATTTAATACATTTAGCTAATTGTTTGCAATTTATAGCTGTAGTTGTGTGAATTACAAGGTCCATTTGTTTACAACGGCTAAGAACTGAACAAAATGAGATTTTAAATCAATAAAGTCCTCCTTTAAAAATTACTTCCTCTAATCGACATTTTGCTTAATAAACATCTAATATGCGCATGAAAGCAATAATTAGTTAATTAAAGCTAAGCAATTTTTAGATCTCTTTCCTTCTAGTATTAAATTGTAACAGTACCGTGCCTTCAATTAAATTCTCATTTAGTGTGGCTAACGATCCTAATATAAATTTGATAATAATTTGTTTGTTCCACCGCTTCGTACAGTCAACAATTGTACATCGTATATTCCGTATATTTAAATATTTGTAGAGTATGCATTAGATACTAATGTTGCTGAAATATATTCAATTAAAAATATAATAAAAATATTTTTTATATATTCATGTAATGTATAGCTTGAATATTTATTTTTGAATATTATATATATATATATATATATATATATAATAAGAAATATAATAATAATAATAAGAAATCCAGTCTTTTCTAATTGACACCTAGCAGCAAAAGGCTGTCCGACTTGGCAGCTTGAAGCTGCTAACAAACAGCTGTCACAACGAACAGCTCAGCAGCGGTAGCTTGGAGTTGCACGTGTATTTCGGCCCTTAGTTGTAATCTGCCGAAATCACATTTGTTGAAATTTTACCTATAAAAGGCACACTGTTACCAAGTTTATATCGGAATTATAGGCTAGCCTAAATGAAATGACAATTGAAGGCACGATACAAAGGTATATTAGAAAACAAGGTTCATAAGACGGCAACTTGTCGCACGAAAAGGATAAGTGAAACGAAATGCCTTGTGAAACGAGTTTTCCATACTATTTTTTTTTTCTACTTTGCATCTCTATGACTCAATAAATACATATTTTAACAGCCATTGAAGAGAATTAAGCTTGTGTGATTGGAGAACGGTCACATCAACATTGAATAAAGTTGTATCATGCTGCAAAAATGTATCATTGCGATTTCATTTTATTTGTACTTTTTAAGAAGTACTTTCTTAAAACAAGAATATTTTTCTTGGATCAAGTAAAGGCGTATTTATATATGAGAAAGAAAACATTCACTTTAATTAAGTATCTGAACTTCTTGAATGTCATATAAGACTTTTTCTTTGCTTCAGTATTTAACTTCTTAAGCCAAATATACAAGTTTTTTAGTTCTAGAAAATAATTTCATGGTCCAAGTATGTCATCTAAAATTATTTTCTAAATTGAAAGGAAAAAATGTTCCAATAAACGACGGCAATTTTTTAGAACAAGGAATTATTTCTTTGATAAGAGTAATTAGAAAAAGATGTTCACTGGAGGTAAATATCACATTTTTTATTTCAAAAAAATATATTCTTGATGAAATCACTTCGAAGAGGAAACTGATTTCTCACCCAATATATGTGTACATCTATATTAAATAAGCACCTCAATGATAATTACGCTTTATGAGCGTCATTCTAATAGCGTAGTTGTCATAAAAATTGCTGAAGTTTATGAAACTAATAAAGCAATTGATTCGACAAATCCATTGGAGGATCTGTTAAAATTCAATTGTTTATAGTTTATATTAGTTACTTAATATCACAACACTTATATATTTGACACTATTGACTTTATCACTATCTTATTACCATATTTATTGGATTATAAATTGATATAAATATAGACAAGAAAAAACAAAGGGCATCCGGCTATAGAACATTTATTTATAAAAGTATTACATATATTCTAGAAAGAAAAGCAAGTATAGAAATCGTAATTCAAAAATAGGAAAATCCCGTCTAACTAATTTCCTTTGTAGCGTCCTCTACGCTACATCGTAATCTTCCCTAAAAATTTCATCCATTACATTGATATTTTAGTATTAACAGCTAATCTGTTAATTAAATTTAGATACCAAAATTCAGCGTCACCAGCCACCTCACACCCTGACGCTAGTCGTCTAGAAAAGATGTCGTATTACATACATTACCGCATGAGCAATAACCAATAACAAACATTTTAACTCCTACCAAAAAATTCACCAATGACGAAAATACTGTTGTTAGGGTAGAAAACAATTATAACTAATATTTATTTTAAGATAAATTTTACTTGAAATCAGTAAGACTTTAAGAAAATAATTTGCTGTACTTCAGAAAGTACAGTGGCCAGTTTATGTTTTGTCTCCCTCTTGCAATGACTAAATATCGACATCTTCCGTGTAGCAAGGTCAAGTACCTAGGTTCAGCAGATAAAAGCACAGAACCGCGTTTATATGGGAATACCCATCATAAATTAGAATGGGAGTAATAAAATCTACCTGCGAATTTTACAATAACCCAAGCGCACAGCTACGAGCGGTAGAAAGTATAGATACGTCATCTCAGGGGGAGACAAAATATAAAAATGTCACTGTACACTACTTGCATGCTTCTTAATTCTTTCTTTCTTAATTAAAATAAATATTTTCTTCTTCAAATTAAACCAAGCAAGAAAATATAATTTCTTGGATCAAGGAAACACTTTTCTGTGTATAAGAAATGGTCAGTATTTAATGTAATTAACATAAGTTGTACTGGATAATTTATTACTCAGTAAAACGTGAAGTATATAAAAAACTTTTATGATGATATTGCCGTAATGTATATTGAGTTGGTGAGTACATAATTGTTTAAACTATACTAAGACTATTTTTTACAAGGCTAATCCAATTTACTCACCATATAGTAGCATTCACGTTTTGTAACCGTAAAATCTAACTATATAGCTTGTAATTAAACGTCTAACCGAAAATATGAAAACTCGTTGCGCTAAAAATAGACCGGGGCGGTGTTGAAGTAAAAAGTAAATTAAAATGTTCGTTACGTTACTAAGTTTGATGTAATCCAATTAAGTAGGTCTGGAATTAATTACTTTATTTACGCAGCTGTCGTATGCGGGCCATCGATGTTTTATACGCAGCGGCGACTGGATTGATTAATTAGAAGCAAATTACGTGATTAGCTGCCTATTAATTTCGACAATCTATTGCCAGGGGAAGTACATACAGCATCAACTTTGTACATGATGTAAATTTGATTGATTTGTTAAATGTCTAGACCAAAGCTGTTAAGGTTGACTGCAAATAATTTGCTTAATGTTCTGTGTTAACACATTAGGTTAATTTTTGATAAATTAAATTTGTAGTTTAAATAACTTCTTTATTGATTACCGTATGGGAAATTTTAGTCAATCATTTAATTTATTGCACAATTATTATGTGCATTATGTCTACAAAATAACTACACTCTATTCAAAAAAATATATTTCATTAAAAATTATAGAAATCGGAATTCCATATTCTACTTCTGCTTGTCTATGGATTTTCCACAATATCGTCATTAGTGTAACTAGAGCAATTACATTTTCCGACATAATCTCTTGGCTCTGTAAATAAGAGTGCTGTTTACAAATACCCTCAAACTTTGTTGACAATTATCCCGCTGGCAACATTTGTAAGGATAATTGTAAACAACATAAAAACAAATAACCTCCAATTTTTCATTAAACAAAATTCTCCTCTGGAGTACGTATGTGCAAACGTTGATGAACTATTAGATTTGGTAATACTAACACCTAATTAATTTCAGTTGGCTTCTGTACAAGTTTTATACGCTATAAAATGTTCATGAACCTCAGTTATGATCAGGCAATTCTTCAACAATTCTCCAATTAATCGCGGAAAAAATTTCTACATGGAAGTACTTGACGGTTATGGCAGCATTAAGTACCAATGTAAATCGCAAAAAAAGCTCAAAAGTGTAAAGTCAAAAAATTGTGAAAGCTTGTGAATAAGGCTATCATCAACATTAATTGGTTGTTTCGTACGATTCATTTTTGTCATTGCTAAAAAGTGTTTACCAACCAGCGGTGAAACAAAAAGTTTTTCCCAGCCCGTTAGAAAATTCACTTCAGGTGAGGTAAGAAAATTTTATTTTATTACCTAAGTAAGCAAGTAAGTGATGCGATTTTTGTGATAAAACTGTAAATGTTAGATCGCCTCAGACGATGTATTTATACTTTCTACCACTCGTAGCCGTGCACTTGGATTATTGTAGGATTTGCAGATAGATTTTGTTACTCCCATTTTAGTTTTTGACACACGTGGAAGTATCGATATTTAGTCGTTGCAAGGGGGAGACAAAACATTACCCGACCACTGTACATTAGTAAGAAGGCTGTGTACATATATCAAAGTTAAAAGTAAAATAATTAGAATAAAAAATAATTAACCATAAGTTGCAATCGGTGTATAAATAAAATGTACAGGACAAACAAGAAGTCTTTCACCGTATAGCACTGCTTATTAATTAGTAGGTTTTTAGCTTTTGCTTAAACGTATTTAACGGTACTGCTTTGGGGAGCTGATTGTACAGCTTCGGTCCCCAGTAATCGACACTATTTTGTGATTTTAATAGTCGATGATACGGTGTTCTTAGGTGATTTCTTCCTTATTGAATAGACGATTGTACCCATTGTTGAGAAACTGCGCTTTGTTGTTGTGGGTGGATGAAACCGTAAGTATTTTTTCTCTTTTGCAATGTCCTCTGCACGTCTCGTTTAGAGCCTCCTTCTGCAAAATAAAGGTTTTGTCTGCGTCTACTGCTGACAGCCAGAAAAGTACTTTACTAAGTATGTCAAATGAAGGTGAAGAAAAAATGTAGGCTGTTTTTTTCTGCCTCGCGGTTGGTAACCTTGGACAATTTATGAACCGCCCAATTCAAACCAACATCGAAAATTAGTCTCAGAAACTTTATGGTGCTCGTTGCTAATACATAACAGATTTTATATCTTGCTTGGGTTCATTTTCAGTTTGTTGACCACAAACCAACTTCCGGCTTCTTTTATCGTAGTTCTCGATTTGATTTTTAGCTTACTCATGCATCTCTCCCGCTTTGACTATAATAGATATATCGTCACCATACAAACGCACCTCACCACCTTAAATGTTGCGAGGCAAATCGTTAATACCAATTATGAATAGAAACGGACCAAGAATGAATCCTTGCTTTGTTCCGTACCTTACCTCGTCGGATCAAAACTAGTTGTTGGGATTTGGGTATATTAGTAGTATGTAGTAGACACCCTAGATGTAACAAATTGTGAAAGCAGATTTAAGTAAACCGCCAGCAGGAAGCGCAGCTGATCCGCTATCAGTTACAAACATTACCACGTGGGTTACTGAAATTTCGAACTTTTGTAAATTGATTAATATCACGTCTTTAACGGATTTGCGAGTACACGATTGAATTCTTGTAGTAGCTATGCGTTGTATTAATTTTACAATTTTTAATTCGTTTTATTCTCCTTACATAGCTACAGTTTTTATTGTGTAGATAAAACATTAATACAATAATAATGAATCATTAAGCACTAATAGAGTCAGATTTATGTTATGCGATAACACTGTTTCGTGCTTTTATTGCTTACAAAACCAAGTGTAATTAAATCCCTAATGCCAGAAATTTTGCGAATAAGGGTTTATCGCGAAAGCAACGAATGCGGTAGAAGCAAGTTTCGACATGAAGGGATACGCTTTTAATTAAGTTGCCAGATTTGTTACCGCTTGCCCTTTGCCAGAAAGAAAAAAGGCATAATAGCCAACGGAGTGGAAATATATTATTTGGGATGATATAAATTCGTGCGGTGTTGCTGTTGAAAGCTCAGTGTAGAGCCGAAATAATCAAGTGTCAGCGAAATAAAATATTGTATAGAACGCGAGCGATGTTTAATTAAGTCCCTCTAGTTATTATTATACAAAAAATAAGGGATCAGGTTAGACATTTTACAGCGCTCGGCTGCGTTATCAGCGAGATACGAGAAGTTCGATTCTTAATTTTGTAACGCGTACAGCGCAATGTTTGAGATAAAAATTATATTTAAGATATTCTATTTTTAGGTCTCCGAAATGCTTGAATTTGTTTTAAAGAAGCGATGTATAAACCCAATACCTTTAAACAAACGTCAATATTTCACAGGCCCTTCACAAATATGCCTGCCAAATAATAACATTTCCATCGATTTTGTCCCAAATTTATTATCATCATAAATTTCAAGTCTAAAACGTCCGCGCCGTTAGAGTTGTACTGTTCTTGATTAATAAAAAGATTTATACTTTAATTACATATTTTCTGAGGTTGGCAAATAGCTTTTGCTTTTGGTCTTGCATTAATTAATGAACCAAAGCAACTTTTCTTCGTGAAGTAAGATTAATTCTTGTAACTTTTTTAGATTACAGATTAATCTGCCGTTTATTTACACTAAAATTAATAAAATTTTACTTAGAAGTATTGTACTTCACTGTACTAAAACGAAACAATAAATTGGGAAAAGCTGGTCAATTGTTCTCTCACTGCGAAGAAAATGCATAGCTGCGTAAAACACGTGGGTGCCTCTACACTCACGATATTTAGGACAGTGGATGCATTATGTTCATAGTTAATTGCAGGCAAAAGCAATAGGTATAATTTATTTATTAGGAAGAAGTGAAAGAAATGGTGTACGTTGGCTACACATTTTTTCAAAATAGAGAGACGAATTTCTTAACGCACTGCTTTGATAGTGAATTACGATTACCTCCTTACCATTGCGAAGTAAATCTTATTGAGCTATTATGGGCTCAATTAAAAAATTAAATAG
>LR736861.1:2484581-2582437 GCA_902654985.2 Oryctes borbonicus | reverse complement strand
AATCTTGTGAACGTAATTTTTTATTTTAAAACTCCCTAAATTGCTCAGAGGAATTACTTTCCATCCACGCACTAGGTGGACACGCTGTATAAATTCTCTTTAATCGGCAATAAATGAAAACTGAAAACGCAGTTTGTTATAAAACGAAACAAAAAAACAAAAAAAAAATTGAATGAATTAAACTTATGTAGTGCGGAGTTTGCGGAGTCCTTGCTATTATTATTAAAAACTAAATAAAAACCTCATTCGTCGCAATTTATTTCACTGCAAACTCCCGGTTTGCTACATTTATATCTCTAATTTAAATGTCATTCATGCAGCTAAAATAGTTCAGCAGCTACATCTCAAATTATCAATTCACTTCCTGCCGGGTCAAGAGCAAATAAAACAAATCTGCAACTCTACATCCTTTCCCCCATATTCCGTATTTAATGCGTTTCCAAATATAGTACCGTATATACCTGAGGGCATCCGACAGTTAAGTGGAAAACGTTCGTTATGAGTTGACGACGATTCGAATAAGTTCACGGGGGCAAGCTGTAGAACTTACACCTACCTTCGTTGTCACATATCACGTTTTAGCGCGTTTATTTGCAACGCTCGCACGTTTTTAAAAGGAGTGTCGCTTGTTAGGTACTTTGAATCGGTTGATATGCTCATTAATGTAGGTGCGCAATTATGTAACGAGCTTGTTGCGGCAAACCGTCTAAAATTATCTGTCTACATTTTTTGAATGAACGAATGTTTCACTTTGAAATTTTGTAATTTAATAATTATATTACGGGCAGTAATCTCATTAAACATATTTTATGTAAGAATTCATTGTTATTTTGTTTTAAACATGAAACATCAAAAATTTATCGAGTGCCTAAAAGACCCTTAGCTGATTAGCAGCGTTACGTTCTCTTGACGAGTGTTATTCAGGAATCCAGAACCCTTTGCAATGATCTTTAGGCAACTATCCCAACTCGATGTATCGACTTTTTCTAGCGTTTGTATCTCATTTCTATAAACAACGTGATCCCTAAAATAAAATAGCTTAAAGAAACCAAACTCGATAACAGACCCGGCCAATCAATCCTTTGCAATCTGTTTTGTTTGATATTTTAAACAGAAAATGCTTTTTTTTTCTACGAAGACCGTAAAAAGTGAAATTTTTAGCACGACTAACTTCACTTAGAAATACACCTAACATTATACAAGATGTTAATAAAATAACTAAAAATACCTTATAACATTTGGTCAAAATCTTTTTAGCAGCAACTTGTCAAGAATAACCGTTCAAAATTACTCAAATCATGAATCTTACGATATGACTTTTGGTGCTTTAAATCGTAAGGCAGGTCAAATAGCACGATTGTGTGCGGTGCGACTTCCTGGGCCTTAAATGCTAATGTATTTAGAAAACTAGAAGTTACAATTCTTTTCACCGGGTGCGTTATAATACGTAAAATTTTGGCCATCCTCGTTTACGTGATGATGCAGTTATTGATTTTATATGAAATGATCCTTCCTAGGGGCGTTGCGAGAGAATTGAGAACAAATCAAGTTCGCGTATGGCGTACTCTGAAACGCGAGCAACGGTATCCATATCATTTTAAAAGGGTTCAGCATTTGGAAGATACTTCTGCAAGCGTTTTGTGAATGGCATTTAAATCTCGATATGAATATTCAAAATTCCATTCTGTAGACAGGTCAATGTTTATTTACCCAAGAACGGAATGACGAGAATCGATATTTAATGATACCTAGAATTCGTCAACGTCGCTTTGGTTTAAATATTTAGGGTGGTTTACTGGGTGAACGATTGGTCAAAATTTAATTTTGAATTTATTATTATTTTGCCATAAGTGCACAAATGCAGAAAATTATTTCGATTTTCTGCAACAATAGCTTTCAGAATCGTTGGATGACGTGTCAAATATGACTTTTGCACGACGGGCAAATCCCCATTTCACGACTTATCTGGACAGTACTCTCCGCTACCGTTGAATTGGCAGGAGTACTCCAATACCTTGGCCATATCGATCGCCAGATTTGATACCTTGCGTCCTTTTGAAAGCGCTAATTTATCAAACACCGATGATAATGAACAGAAAACCGATGTAACAGGTAACAGAGTAGATGTTATGTAACGTCGTTCAAGCAATAGCAAGGCGTGTTTAAGCATGTTTATCTGCTGCGAGAAGATGTTGTCACCAAATATTACAAAGTATTTCGTGTTATAAATTTTCACTTGTTTAATTTTGAAAATTTTTTGTTTTTTAAATTATAAGTTAGTCAAAAAATTATTGATCAGATTAAAAAATGGTAAAGGGACATTTGTTTTAGTTTTTGAAGCTTGACATCATCCTGTACTTCGTGTCCGTAAATTTTGTAACACCCTATAGATTAGTGTATTGATAGCATATATCAAACTTAGGTAAGGTGTTCCCTTGCAGACCCAGGGTAAATGTAAACCGAGTCGAATGCGAAGATTGTAATTGCCTTAAATCTGCAAAAGCACTTTGGTAATGAGGTTTAAATACATTTTTTTTCCAATCAGTCCCATTTATTTAATTAATCCCCTAAATTCATTCAGACTATGTTCGTACTAATGCCATTTGCCAATAATGGGGCGCGTTCAGGGGACGCAATTGCTGTATGCGGTGATTTGTTATGTCTCCTGAACGAGAAATGTTAACTATGGCGAGTGTCAACTGTTGGATAATAACACCACAAATATTTTGTGTTGAGTTCATAGTATCTTTGAAAAAGAACTGTGTATAACAGTAAAGCGGTGTACGGTTTATGGTAAGTAAACAGTTGTGTCGCCTTACATCTATCATGTACAGATTTATCATAGAAATCATCGCTTTCTTTCTTACCTATGTAGGTGATAAAATAAAACTTTAACTTTAAAATTAATATATTTCAAACTTAGATAAGAAAATGATCTCTTGCAGACTGTGGGCAAATATTATAAATCGAGCCGAAGACGAGGTTTGTAGTTGCCCTAAGTATGCAAGAGCACATTTTTAACGAAGTTTGAATACATTTCTTCCCCAGCCAGACCCATTTGTCAATAATATCATATCTGACACGTTCAGTTTTTCTTCTAGAAGCTCCCAAATACCTTTCTACAACGTTTGAGCTTTTCCAGCCACTATGTCTCTTGACTGTGCATAAGTTTGCGTTAGAGTTCACCTAGTAACGTTGAAAAGGTTTTTTTTTTTTCATAAAGATTTTCTATACCTAAAATGTGTTGTTTTTAATAAATGAAATATAAAGCAATGTAGATAAGTTTTTCGTTAAAATTGATGAAGTGTTGCGATGAAATACTATAAACATTTGCTTTGCCAAAGGTATCCATTAAAAATAAATTTTAAAATTTAATTTACACATATCTATTTCAAGTGAAGCCTATTTTCCTTTTTAAACTGTAAATATTTCTATTTAGTCAAATTACGAAAATTTTTCAGTACACAAACACAGACAAAAAGTACTTTATTAGGAGTTCGAGCCCTTCGAGTAGTACGACCGCAACGAAGAAACGAAAGACGCTGTCATATAATTTTTCATAAAAATAAATCGACTAGACTTATTTCAAATTTATTAACAGCACAAATCAAAGAAATTAATACCCTTAATTAACGAACCATGGGCGTCGCACGATAGATTTAATAAATATATATTGACTTAAAATATAATTAACGACCATCATGGTAAGTTTCAATGTGTAAATATTTAAATTAACTATGTCAAATTATATTTCATCCTGTACGCGAAGACCCAGTACTTTCAATTCGCACGTAAAGGTGAACGTACTGAGACATCAAACGATTAACAGATGATGCATAAGCTGGTATAATTGAAACAATTGCTAATACCCGAATTAGGAGAACTTTCCCGATAGAATTTCATACGCAAGCAAAATATCATGTTTAAAGGAAATAATTGACACATATTTTTATTGAAATGTCTTTAAGTGAAAAAATTTGCCGTGTTATCGCAAATAGTAAAACATTGTAGAAATGAAGGGACCAGATACAACGCTTGATTTTGTTGCGTGTAAATTTTGTGTTCAGTGTTCTTTTAATAAAGAAACCGTAAATTTTTGTACCTTTATTTAAAATTTACATTTTTATTCTAATATTAGAAGGGTTATTAAGGTATCACACCTTGCTTCAATATCCCGTTAGAAGGTTTTGTTCACTATAGGATACATAGTCTTGTTTACATTTGCATCTCTTAATCCTTGATTTATAAGATCGCACTGCCCGATTCGAAAGACGTGATAAATGACTTCTCAATGTCTTTTACGATAAGGGACGGCTGTGAAATGGACATAAATATTACAAGACTGAGTATGTCACTTATAACAATGACGAAATGAATAAAGCATAAAAAGTTATAAAATTTCATAACACTACAAAAGTTTACCTGGCACCTTTCTTCTTTGAAATGTAATTTGACGCCACTCAATATTTATGAGGTCCTCGCTGTGCAGGAAGATATAAGTGTATTAGGTATACATATTAGCCATGTATTTATAAAAAAAAAAAACATTATTATTCATGTATAACGAAGTAGTAGAAATAAATGTAAGCATTATTGCCATTCTATATCTGTAAATGAATTAATGAAGTAACACGCAATTGTTATTAAGCCAAACAATTATAGCAACAATAATAAAGGAATAATTGTACAGCATTCAATTATTGTTCGTTGCTAATGATAAATGAAATCGTTTTGGCAAAACATGTGTATTAAGTAACAAAAACAATCACAGTAGTTTCAAAAGCTTTTAATGCTAAACTTTATGCAACATTATAACGTAGGTACACGCATATACATATACATACTCCATATACAGATTCGGCAGAATTTCCGCGCGATTCATGTATATGTCAGGAAGAGATAGTTGCGTACAACGAAATGTAGGCCTTTATTTGGTTAACTTCTCACTATTCCGTCGCTTCTTATCCGACTTGAATTCATAGTTAATGTTATTCTTACTTTATTGTAAAATTCTTCTTCAAAGAAGGACGTCGAAAGTTTTACAATTACTATCAAACAATTTCTTATATACTTTTATTATATTGTACTGCATACTGCTGCAGAAACTTAGTGCGCGATTCTTATTCGCTTTATGTTGTGCTATGATTAATATTGCTGCTAACTTACTAGATAATATATGTAGGAAAATGTTGATTCTTCGAGTAGATGATGGAATTGCCCTCAAAAAATAACGTTTACACATTTGCTTCAATGAATATTTTCTGTGAAACAAAATTTTATAGCATTTCTCCACAGCACTTTATATTTTTAAACAGAGAACATAGCTTCATACTTTACTTTACTTACATCACTTTATATAAAAGATTATAAAAAATCATCTATGTTGGACTGAAAAACATACAGTGTTCCATTAAAAAAAATTGAAATAACATAAATGAAACTTGGTAACGATATCGATGGCAATTGTAAAATCTGGTTTATATAAAAACATCCCTGACATATTGCTGAAAACTACAAGAAAATTAAATAATATACTGGGTGCACCATTTAACGAAAAACAAACTTGTATTGCATCTAGCTGACTGAACTGAATCTCCTGTATACTTATAAATATAATTTAATGTTGTACAGCACTTGTCTCCGTATAGACTTTATTTAAAACTCTTTCGGTAAGCCGCTCGGTAAAAGAATTACACTCCCCGACAAAAACTTAAACGCGATAAGATATTTTACGGGTTTTAAGGGTTACAACATTTGTTTGCGAAACTAACAAGATATCTAATTAAGTTTTTATTCATGAAAGGAAAATAAACTTAAAAACATCTCCTCCAGTGAGATATGAACTAAATAATAAATTATTACTCCAATGTTTAAACAATTTCTGCGACAAAAATTTAGACGCTCTGTTGCAAATGTAAAACAAAAATCAACAAATGTGTGATCAGTAATGCGGAGATCCTCCATTGTTTTTAATCACTTCCAATAAATTTAACACATAATTTTGAGGGATATTCTGCCATTCAGTCACTATTGAAGTTTTCAGTTCCTGTACCGTGAAATATTGACGGCCTCCGCCATAAACGCGACGTGCCAATTCACCCCACATGTTTTCAATAATGTTTAAGTCTGGTGACCGTACCGGCCACTGTAAAGTTTTAATCTTTTTCTTTTTAAACCATTCAGTAATGGTTTTTTGCTTTATGAATTGGTGCGTTATCTTGCTGAAAAATAAAATTGCGCCCGGCCCATTGGTTTCGAAAACGTAGAAGATTGTCACGCAATAAGTCTTTATACGTCACAGATGTCATTTTGTTTGTGCAAAACACTATCCCACTTTTATCGCGAAATCCAATCGCTGCCCATATCATCACAGATCCACCCCCTAATTGTCTGGTCATTTTCACTTTTGGTTCCTTTCTCAGATCATGATAATAATGCGAGTACCCATCTGGTCCGTCGAAATTAAAACGTTTCTCATCGGAAAATATAAGTTTTTCCCATTGTTTCTTCCAGGAAACGTGTTCTTCAGCAAATCTCAACCTCGCTTCTTTGTGTTTCGCCGAAAGTGGCGGTTTTCTCGACATTTTCTTCCGTGATATTATCGATGACGCCTTTAAAATCCTTTGAACATTATGCACGTGCATTTGTAGGGGGCCTGTTTTGCAAAAACTCTCGCCAACGCAGAAGAATTGGATGCACACCGCAATATCATGCGTTTATCCCGCTCACTTACAGCTTTCGGTCGCCCCTGACCTTTTGATTTGCCTTAATTTTCCGGATCTTTTAGGAGATTTCTAACGGAATGATCGCTTCTTCGTAACCGACGAGCAATTTCCTTCTTACTAACACCATCCTGGTGCCAGGCTAGAACGTTACCCCTTTCTATCAAGGATAATTGCTTTTTTCTAAAGATCTAAATTTTTGTCGCATTTAAAATTCCTATTTTGATCTGGCAAAATCTCAATTACCCCTCATAAACAATAAATACCCAGAAATATCTATAAATGGACTATTTACATAACAAGTATTAATAACCCTCATTTACATTTTATATAATATCTATAAACTTTGTTTCGTAAATAGAAACGATATCGCGTCTATGTTTTTGTCGGGTAGTGTAAGTTAACGCACTAGTTAAACGAACTACCATATATTACAAATTAAGATATCTTCCAAAATGTGTTGTTATTCTTTGTAGGACTTTGAAAGAAAGAAGGCGGTGATGATAATAAATTAGACGTCAACAACGAAATTTTACATTTGCAGATATCTAAATCACTAGATTTCAGTTGCGAGTTGTAAATGGGTACCAGGTATTTTGCTAACCCTGTTTGAACCGACAACAAATGGAACAGTATTATAATACATATAAGTTTGAAGCGTTTCAAATTAAAACTTCAGAACCTCAAAACCTCGAAGCGTAGCTATTCAAACTCTTATGTGGTATTTCATAGTAACTACACGAAATAACGACCCAGTTTCACGATTGATCTCTTACAAGCTTACATTACTAACTCCAAAGGTTAACGAACAACTACGTAAATTTACCTCCAATGCAATTATTTGAATTGCGTCAAAATGCATAGCGTCGAACAACCAACATTCGGGGCGTAAATTCCGACATTCCCTCTTAGACGTGGTTATGTAAATCTGTGAAATTACAGTCTCCTCGATTATCTCCGAAACCGTTCACGATCGATACTGCCGCGAGAGGAAACTGCAAGATTTATCGGTCCGGTTGTCGAAGCGATTCGAAAAGGAGAAAAACAGGTAGCGAAAGATGTAACCGGATTACAGGAAATAGTACGCTAAATTGTATTGTCGGCGCTTCTCTCCGGATAATATCGACTCGCAAACAGACTCCCGGATCGCGCCGCGGAGTTCTCGAATCGAAGATACTCGCCGCCTTCTGCTAGTTTGTTGGATGCTTTCTGATAGAGTCGAACTGCGCTTTATACTTACGCGGAGGATAAATGACTTCGGATTTTATTGCACGACGTGTTTAATGTTTCTTCCCTCTCGATAGCCTCCGTGATAGCTTCTATTCAGTTATGTTAGTATCAAGTTTTATTATGTTTGATTACAACGCGCCGTCAATTACCCAGCTGCGATTCTGTTACTGAAATTAATTTAGGCGATTGTAATTACAAAACAAATCAGGTGAAAACTAAATTGGATGATTACTTTTACCTTTCCCCCAATACTAAACGTGTCGAACCATCTCTTAACGCAAATGTGTAATATAACAATTCAATCAGATCAAGATTCTTATCTGAGGATTCTGATAAACAAATGGTGAATTCTTAGTCAAACTCTTAGATTAATGGCTGCCATCGTTTTATTTTCATAGTTTATTACATTCAAAAAAATGCATGTAAAAATCGTATGAAAATTATAATAAAAAATACTTTTATTACTATGACAACCATCAACATTTTCCGGATATCCGGATCTTGGTATTACCCGGATCCGTTATCCTAAACTTCGGATCCGGATCCGCTATTCAAAACCTCGGATGCGGATCCATTATCTGAACCCTCTGATCTGGACCCACTATCTAAAACCTCGGTCCGGATCCATTATTCTAAACTCGGACTCGGATCCATTATTCTGAACTCGCATTCGGATCTATTATTCAAAACCTTGGATCTGGATCTATTATCCGATGACTCGGATCTGGATTCGCTTTCTGAAATCTTGAATTCAGATTCTTTACGTGATCGAATCTATTACCCGATAACGTGAATCCAATTTGTTCCTTAACAACATATCCGAGCAATAGATCGGGTATTCATCAAGCAACATAGCTGTAATAATAATAACACTATTACGCTATTTCTCCGTATAACACAAATTGCATTAAACTATATTGCAAAATAATAACAGATCCGATTTCGAGAATCGGAGAGCGGATCCCGATTTCAGAATCAACGTATTTGGCGACGTTTCGTTGATTTGTTATCAACAATTTCAAACCTTCCATAGTCTCTTCTTTTTTCTTGTGTAATTGTAAATTTTTCCGTAATTGGACGTCTTACGCGTAAGTAAATACTTATTATATATTTTTCCGTGTTGTATTCATTTGAATACGCGTGTCTTAAAGACACGGCGTTCAGGAGGTAACTGTGGAAAGGCTGAAAATGCCGATAGCAAACCAACAAAGTGTGCCAAATACGAACAATAAAATATACAAACCCTAAATAAAAAAAGACCTATAAACCAAAATAAACTAAAAATCAAAAAAAAACATAAATCAGAAAGTATAAGTCCATAGACGCAACTACCTACACGACCCTTGTTAGCCAATCTATTTATATGCCCTTGAGGTTGAATACCATGTTCACCCTTAGTTCAGAAGAAATCAATTGCAGCAGATCTTGTTCTTATTACACTAAGTGCCCTTATGATCTCTGTAACGGATTGGATGTATATATTGTAATGTTATTAAAAACGACGAGGTTAGGTGTCATCAGTGCCGTAGTCACTTCTTCTTTGCTAAGTTCACATTGTACACCTATCTTGCATGAGGGTCCATGTGTTGGTAGGAAGCCCGATCCCTAGGGAAAGAATCCTGTTTTGAGCCGAATATGTTAGGGGCGTAAAAATAATAAAGTTAATATTAAAATTGATAGAAGTCCAGCCAACGACCAAGCGTGGGGAAGACGTATATTAACTACTTATATATATCATTTTCTTATTCGAAAGTTAACATTAAAAATTTCTACAGCAAGTTCTAGGGCATACGTTAGTGGTACAAAGGTTATAAATGTCAATTAAATGTCTTTCGGTTCGTATCATCCAAATTCTCAGTACAATTTAACGTTGTAGTGTTGCATGTGTTCAAATTTGTCTTCCTAGAACGCAGAATCCCGGCAGCAGTTGCGTCCTTGTGTCGCACTACAGCAAAATCGTTCGTTTCGGAATCCAATTCAATAATCGTATATTTTAAATTGTTAAGAATTATCATAAGTAGCTATGAAAACAAAACCGTTGGCAAGGAAACTAACAATAATTAATTATTATTTGTAACTTTATGTCGCGATATCATTCGGACATAATATATTGAAAAGTTGCTCCAATTTTTCCTAGTTTCGATCCACTATTTAAAAGTTATTCAAAAGTGCATTTGAAGAATATTGTGTTTATGTAGAAGAAGGCTACAACATTTAAGGATAGCGGTCATTTCATTTCTCGTTTTCCGTTTTGAAACTATCCTCAAACAAAAACTTTCATTTGCCGAAAGAGTGTCTAGGGACATTCCCGGATTCACGACCCCCAATTTTAGTAAATTTCTGACATTTGTAAAAATTTCGAAAATTTTTTTAAATTAATCTATCAAAAACATTACATTATAGAAGGTGTTTCTGATGTTGTAAACCGTGGCCTGAGTGTAACTTAAAGTTTTTCTCCACCTTTGTTCAATTACTGCAAGTATTATAAAGCACTAAAACATCCCTTTAAACTATTCCATCCGTACGATTCCTTCAATTTGTACCTAATAGAAGAAGAACATTTGTATCGTCTCAGTTATAGTAAACTCTAAATTATTTGTTACTATTGATTTTTGATAGGAACAAATATACTTTTAATATTAATAAAATTCGTCGATTATCCAAAAAATATTATAGAAGCAATCATAGATTGATTAAATTTTGTAACTTGTTTAAACATAAAACTAAAATGAATCATATCTGTTTATTATGCCGAAATTATTTCTACAACTGTTATGCATCTCCACCCTTTTTTAAGCCGTAACACATATGCACACATAGTCGAACAGTTGCTGATTCTGAAGAGGGATTTAATGCTTTTCAAGCAGTGCACCGATGTGCGAAATGATCGAATCTTTTTTATTTGAATACCATTTATGAGCAGCAATACACCCTTTAGTTTAGTTTCTACTGTTCTTTTAGTAGGTACTAACGACACCATTTGACGAAGTGATACAATGTTCCTCGACTACACACTGATTTAGTGATTATCGTAAAATAATGTGCACAATTGTTCAAAGTTCGCCGTCGTTAACATTCGCAGTAAGTATTTTAATATTTCGAGAGTCTGCCACTATTTTCGCGTTTTATCACGTAGCACTTAAAATAGTAACTAACAAGAACAAGTCAAATATTTGCGTGTTTGGAACTCGTTAGCATGTGTTGAGCGCACGCGATAGTTGCGACCGCAGGAAATTTTATTACGATTCAGATTTCGTAATAACGCAGGTAATGCTTACAATTACAATAAAAATTTACATATATATATGTGTGCCGTTTAAACTTAGCGTTTGGAATAAAATTATTATATAAACATTCTTTTTGTATAATTTATGGGGACATTACGAGAACAGAATTGTATACAAGATATTTGTTTGTTTGACACGAACCTGGTATTGAAGGTCTAGGGGGTAATTTTTGATGATGATATTTATGGTTATGGTAAAAATAATCGTTTCCAACATTTGATTAACTGTAAAAGGTTTTCTAATCTTAGAATAGCAGCTGTTTTTTGTTTTTTGTTAAATGAACGACGGAAGATTCCATGTGGTTGTTTCCAGAAATTTGTTCGTAAATATATATTTCGTAATTTCATGTGCCTCATGTACCTACACTGAACGAAAAATGTACGTAAATACAATAAGAAGTACGTTAATGTAATCATTTGCTGGCTAAACATGGATTCGCGAAATTGCACGAGGCAATGCTGTTCCACAAGATCATTTCGGAAAAGACGCCACCGTATTTATATAATAAGATTACGTACGGAACCGATGTTCACAATATCAATGTACGATATAAACACTGCATTTGCGTAAAGAAATTCAAATTGGAGCTTTATAGAAGATGTTTCTCATATAACATAGCTAACATCTATAATGCAATACCGCTAAAACCCCGGCAGCTGTCTCCTCTTGATTTTAAGAAGAAAATTAAAATAGATCTCCTGCGGGGGTAGAACTAGGTCTTGCATGATCCGGATATTCTACTTGTACGATAATATATATTTCTTCCTTGTGTCATTCTTCTCTTTTATTATTATTATTATTCTCATATAGTTTTAGTTTATTTTGGTGAAAATTGAAAACCAGTCAACAGCATCATGCTGAAGACTGACACTCTCTTCCGTTGATCCTACATATACAATGTGTCTACGGATTTGGTGCACAAGAGAAAAAACGTTTTTATTCTACATTTTACGAAAAAAAAAGTTATTCTTTACGAAAGTTTTCGCTTGCCTTAAAACCATCTTAAAATGCACTTATTACCTTCTGTATACATATAAATGTTGAAAACATGTTTGCTTATTTTCAAAAATTTAACTAAGTTCAAAATATTGTTGATAATCGTATTGTCTTGAAATTCTGTTGACATTTAATTATTTGTCTGCTTCAAATTTAAGTGACACGGCATTTGCAATCACAAACGATCGCAATGATGTTAACATTGCAACAACGAATTTATTTGATTAAGTGCTATGGAATTGGTGATATTTCATATCAAACAGCGATCAATAAATTTAACGTTAAATTCCTCGGCATTAATATCGCTATTAATTCTTTGAAAAAGCTTGTTAAGAAATTTGATGCAACTGGCTCTGTTGTTAGAAAGAAGAAAACAAAGAAACAATACAATGAAGATGATGCATTAACTGTTCTAGCTATGGGATCTGTATTAGAAGATCCAAAAATATCACCACGTAGGAGAGCGGCGGAGTTGGGCGTAAGCAAGAGCTTACTGCAAAAACCTTTAAGGAAAACAAGCTTCACCCATTGAAACCCAAATTTATTCATACTCTGGAACCCCGGGACGATGCGTTTAGATTAGAATTTACTACTTGGGTTAGAGAAAATGTTGTGGAGGATCAATTTTTCCATCATAAAATTTTGTTTACGAATGAAGCTACTTTTACCACTAATGGTTATGTGTCATCCCAAAATTACAGATATTGGGCAAAAGAGCATCCAAATTTTCGTATTAATCGGAAAAACCAACGTTATAAAAAAGTAAATGTATGGTGTGTAATTTTATTCGATAAAAATTATTGACCCCTTTTTTCAAAAATAATTTAAATCAATACAATTATTTGGATATGTTTTTAGTTTTAATTAGGAACGTTTACAGATAATTTAAGTACAGGGTCCAAAAGAGTGTGGAAGTAGGTGGAGGTTACCTTGAATAAATTGTTGGTTGTTTTTTATCACATTCGAATTTATATACATTAGAAAATATTTCATAAAATTTATAATAAAGAATTTATTTTAGTTAACCAGAATATTATTAAATTATTTTATATCTAAAAATATATAAAAAAAAACTAAAACATAAAATACTTAAAAAAATGTATCAATTCACTGTTGTATAAGTTTGCACCAAATCCGTGGACAGATTGTATATATCTTTTTTTTGTTACTATATTTCATCTTTCGTTTTGTTTGTTTTTTGTTATTTGGATCAATAAATCTATTATTATTATTATTATTATTATTTATCAAAATTAATCTGATAAACTAGTTTATCATTTTAATAAATAGCTGTTATTATATATAGGAACACGTTAGCTGTATATCAGAAATTAAGCAGATACAAAATTTGTAAATTTGCAGACTTATCTTGTTCGAGGGGACTAACTTTTAGAGGATATCGGCACGTTTATTCAACTTCCGGTTTGACCGGAAGCAACGTACAGTACACTTCATTTTCTTAAATGGGTTGCCCTAATTTTTATAAATCATTTGAATTCAAATGCTAAATTTGACGTAAAATATATTTCGATGGGTCTAAACATTACCGTTTTGTTTTTTATAAAGATTTCAGTAAAATCATTGATTACTTATTTCCTCGGTATACAAAATGTTGTTTGATGGTTGTTATAGGTCAATAGGCTATAAATATGGGCATTGAAAAGTGTTTGCAGTTTCGTACAAACATTATACAGAGTGTCAATATTTATCGTTCGCATATATTCAACTTTAACCATTAATATCTATGTAATTTTAAATAGAACACGCGGTATGTTTTTATTGTAGATGATGCGATACCAAATTCTTCATCATTCGATATTATATTTACTTATTCTTAAAGTGAATATTTAGGCAATTATTCACAACGTTCAGCGCCATCTACAGCTGGCAAAGTAAATTATTTGAAGAGGGTAATTAAATTTAAATAACAATAAAGATATATTACAAAAATAACTGCCGAGGGATTTGCCGAGGGATCCTTGAAAATAAAAAGTATTTGTTTATGAGCATTTCTGATATCTATAATGGAAGCAAAATAAGAAAGAAAGGACTTTTTAATAATTTATTTTTTATGAAATCTTCATGCTTTTTGCATCTTTTTTTCAATCTCATTTGCTTTTTATATAAGTTTTCCAAAAACAATATTGTTAAATTTTTTAATGTAGCCAAACATTTACTTTAATAACATTTTTAACAAATAAGTACCCTTTGGGCTTGCAATAATTAATTTGTGGTGCCTCAGATACCATAGAATTTAATATATATATATTTTTAACATATATTGAATAATATCTATTTTAACATAAACTAAGTATCGTACATTTTCATATCCTTCTCTCAGCTGAATCCATTTGTGATGATATTCACCTGGTGACCTACTATGAAAAAAATTGTTTTTGAATACAGTCGCATACATAACTGATAGCTACAGCTTCTATTTCGGAAGCACTCTTCATTCCTCTGTCGGCTTGTTAGCTGGATGCCATTTCATTGGTTTTACTAATACTGTAACCAATTCTCGAGCGTTCTGTCTGAATGATTAAATCTAAGAGAAAACAAATTTAAGATATGTAAAAGTAATAGTAGCTCACGTCTAACTTACCTAACAATACGAAACTGAAAGATACCTGATGCACTGATAACTAATGCGTCCATTTCAATAAATCAGCAATAACTATTAACAATCTAATATCGCTAACGATACAAACGTGGATACAAGGTATCACCATACGGCATAACTTATATCAAGGAAATAAACATGTGCCAAATGGGAAGTGGTAGCTTATAAATACTAGCGCCATCTAGAGTTGGCAATTCTGAAGCTCAGAATGCCCCTGTTCAAGCGGTATAGCTACGTCCTGGGCTGCACTTTAGCAGATTGTACAGCTGCCCGAAATATGATTCAAACATCCTCCTTTATGCTATATTGTTATAACTTTGCCAACATTATTCCACTATTAACATGCTGACAGGTTCTCGACAGATCAGAGATAACATACTGTTAATATAGTTCATGGTAATGATGGAGTGATACTACCATCTTCTGGCTAACAGCCCAGAAGCTACTCTGGTTTGTACCTGTATCCAGTTTCTTGTCGTTACTTTCTATATATATATATATGATAAGTGTATATATCTTGGTACTGTCGGAGGGATAGAAGCCGAGTGGTAATCATCGATATGACGTAGGGAAGCACGCGGAGCAACACCGATAACGTCAGTTACACAGAAACATGTCCGTTAGCTACTACTTTCTCGCGTTGCTTTTTCTCTGTGTGATTCCATCAATTAATCGAATTCCATCATTACCATTCTGCTTCAATAAACGATGTAATATAAAAATTACAAAATGCAGACGTATTACAATATAGAGGAATACCACAAAAAGTATACGGCAAAATCTCTTCAAAATAAAACAAACGAAGCAAATACTAATCCATCTTAAAACCACTTATTTCTGTTGTAAGTTTCCATTACATATAGTTAAAAATGTACTGCCCGATCGAAGGTATCAAGTATAATTAGCGCCAATACTCGTTATTAACAGCGAAGGCTATTTTGAGCATTGAGAGTAGATCCGCGACCGAGAATTACTTCTTAATTAGTTACAAAGCTGCAATTAAAGTTTTCGAAATCATAATGATTTTTTAATTACCGTTGTAGGCGTTCAATGTTCAACGTTGTTAATCAATCAAGTGAATAAAATATTAATATGAAATTGACGTCTACAAAAAAGCAACATTTTTGGATATCATAAATCTTGATAAAATATACTTTCCCACGCACCAACTTTAACACTATGCACCAACGGAAGATTTACTCATCGTATTAATCTCAGCTACAGATCAGACAGAGGTTTCTGCACCAGTTGCAAATACTGAGTTCATTTTTAATATTACGCGACATCTTAATTCTGAAGATGAGAACGCAAAATAAGCAGGGTTGGAAAAATGTGTTAGAACATCCGATGTTTAACTGAATTAGTAATTGAAACGAAATATTTCTTTAAAATGTTTTTATAGATCTTTGGCGTACCCTTGACGTATACATGTACCACTATTTTTTTTTTCATTTTAAAACGGGACACTTTGTATATAGTTTCACTTTTCGAATAATTACTGTTTAGCAATAACAATAATAGCAAGCACGTACAAATTTAGAAAAGTATCAATGCTGTTGCTAAACAATTATTGATATTTATTTTTTACATATTGTGTTATTTTATTTTAAGGAAGAGTGGAAGAGGAAAACTCGTCAGAAGTGAATCCTTTAACGAGGAAATAATTTTCTGGATTTCATTGCGCTACGTTACGGTAAAAATTAGTTGTATTGATGTACCAGAATAGCTTTTTTTGTTAAATTTCCTTTCTCGTTTAGCGAAAAGAATGATGAGTGCCTTTCACCCAGTTAACCTGTTTAAAAGAAAGAAAGGAATGAATCCGCCTTAACTTTGTGTTGGAAAACAATTTCCTTTAGCAGTAATACATTTGACCATCTTCTCCCAGTTCTTAGGCCGCCAACCAAGCTTCTTTTTGAATATATAAAACAAAGTACTGACTGGCTGTATCAATTTCTTCCTCGGATGGAAATCTTTTACCTCGCGTATGCTTTTTAAATCCACAAAACAGAAAGGTCGCACATTGCCAAATCAAGTGAATACAATAGTTGTTCTATTCATATTCTTTTCAGCCAAATGTTGGATCGTGGAAATTGCGATACTGGAAGATATGTTATCATGATGCAACGTAATATCCATCTAAGGCACTCTACTAAACACTTCGGGCAAACCATTTTCTGTGTACCGTTTAACTGTAACTGGTTTCTGTACATTTAATTTAAACGCACATACCAGGTCCTCGTTTCTAAAAAACATCGTATATACATATTTTCATAATTCGCTGCTTCTTTGTCATTGTTGGTGTTAATCTTCACGGATCCATACACGACTCCCCGTTTCGTTAACTGTCGCAACTTTAGAAAGAAATTGTATGCGCCCTTCTTTAAAAAAGTTTACCCTACTTGTTGAAAGTTAGTTTGCCGAGGCCGCACAGAACGACTGACGGCTTCTTTCAAACGCAAGTCATCGTGTACGATTGTCTTAGCAGCTGAGGTTCAAATCTTGAGTTGATGTTCTATCAACATACGTATGTTGTGCTCTTCAATTATTTTCCTTTCCTCCCAGCCACAGTAACAGTCGTACAAAGACATCCTACTCCATTCTTGCATTCATAATCGCTTAAACCTTTTCTTGATATCATGATAAAAAATACTTTCTAGTTAATTCCATCTTTCACTTTAAAAACTGAAAAGTTTGGTACTAACGCAAATACAACAATTAAACCTCAGTTGAGAATAGAGAATTATCTCAAACAATAGTGCGTGTTTTGTTTTTATGGCCTACAGATTTTTCTTATTCTTATCGACTTGTACACATCTCCTATATATTTTTCAGATTTCAAGAACGTGTTTGTACCGGCCATGAGAAACCATGAACTCCAGTTGATTTATGCTTGTTAGTGGCTACTACAAATCAATATCTACAGCTTAGTCATAAATTTACCGTTTAATAAAATTTTTTCGGGAAAAATACTGTGTCAGACAGTAACGATAAAACTTCTAGAAGAAAAATTTAAAATTTAACGGGTTTAATGTTTACGCATATTATCGCGTGATAGGTTTGTTTGTTGAAAATATTGAAGAATATGAACCTATTTATATCTATAGCTCGTTAAGTGAAGGTGAACGAATTTTTCGAAAATGTGAGGCAGTTATCGTAAAGAATCTTCGATCACAGTTTAATTTATATTATGAGTAAATTGAATAAAGTTGTAAAAGCTTATGATGGGTATACACTCGTATATAAACGTATCACGCTGTTGTACGTAACACACCATATATGCATAAAGAAGATAAAGACTTAGCAATGTTTAGATATAGAAATCTAAGTTGCTTTGACATTTTTAGAGTTTTTTTTTGCAAGGTTTTAGAATAGCAACTTCGGAACTACTAGCTCCTATCGTTTTATTTCTGATATTGTTAACAAAAAAATCGTACTTACAAATATAGATATGAATGGATGATTTTCATCACAGCACTTTACTAACGAACTAAACTATCATCTTCAGAAATAGTAGTAAGATGATAGCTTAGTCATAGAAGTATGCGTCTAGTATCCAGTGATTTGTTGTGACTATCGTGAAGTGTCTCCGAAATAAGTAGTTTAGCCTGCAAAAAACGTAACTTACACTAAGCAAAAATACTAGGATGTCAACCAAAGACCTTACTAAATAAGGCCAAATAATTTTATTTCTGAAATCTACATCAACTTTAATCTAACCGAAGCACGAAAGTAGTAGGAAAACTAGTATAAGTTATCATTTAGTTCGTTTGTTGTGTCGACGTGCAATAACGTTCTCAGTCTCAATTCCATTTCAGCTTACAAGAAACTTGATTTCTCCATTTCACGCCATAAGTGCAACTCATTCAGTAATTTTGCGCTTTGTTTCGTTTAAAATAGGTTTAAAGCCTACATCGTGGTAAACAATATACCTGTTGAACATACATACAACTGCAAAAGTCAATATCACACCGACTCGATATTAATAAAATGAAATAAACCAGGAAGACCACAACCGAAATATCATCAATCACAACGATTGAATACGAATATGACGTATAATCATATTGAATTTATAATATGCTAGCTAACGGTTTGAAATCGCTCTCGAATTCCTTCTTGGAAATTATTGTCATTTATGATTTGAATATTGACGTTTCATTCATATAAATCTAGAGGAAATTTTCAAATGAAAATGACGAATTTGGTAAACATCTTTATTTAGACAGAACACATCCGAAAATGCCTAGAAACAGTAACCAAAAAATATAATGCTAAGATAGCTTAGCTTCCTCGTGGTATTGATGGAATAATTCACGGCAAACGCAACAGAAGGAGAGAAAAAAATCACACCAACACACGGACATGTTTCTGCCTACCCGGCATCATCCGCGTGGTTTCGAGAGTATTTTTCATATCTGTACCTTCTATTGCTGTTGCCTCACAGTTAATACCACAACTTTCAAAACGACAAACTCGACATTTCTTGGCGCCCTCCAGTGCCAAAGAAACGTATGCCTGCCGTTCAGGAAGCAGCGACATAAACCATCTTAGCACTATATTTTTTGGTTATTGTTTCAAGGCATTTTCTGATGTGTTCTGTTTATATACATCATGGTAAGCCTGTCGGAATATTCACATGTGCGGTTTCCCAAAGCGCTACGAGCGTCGCCATCTCGTGTTTAGCAGTCATGAGAACTGCTCGAGGGATGGTTTGGGGAACAGTACACGGTTTATGTCGCTGCTTCCTGAACGGCCGGCATGCGTTTCTTTGGCACTAGAGGACGCCAAGGAATGTCGAGTTTGTCGTTTTGAAAGTTGTGGTATTAACTGTGAGGCAACAGCGATAGAAGGTAGAGATATGAAAAATACTCTCGAAACCACGCTGATGACACCGGGTAGGCAGAAACATGTCCGTGTATTAGTGTATTTGTTTCTCTCTCCTTTTATTGCGTTTGCCGTGAATTATTCCATCAATACTATGAGGAAGCTAAGCTATCTTAGCATTATATTTTTGATTATCTTTATTTAGAACTAATACTATGGTTTAATCATGGAGCTTTGCGTATAACAGGAAAATTTAGACAATTACAATAAGAGAAAGAAGAAGAGCATTTGAACCAGCAGGCACAGTTGGACTAAATTTAATCAAATTGATAATTAACAATTACAATTACTGTTTTTACCGGTAATTATGATTTACAATTAAATATGTAAACTGATAACAACACGTACCTTATTCAGGCATTTTTCTCGCCTATTTGAGGTGTGATTAACTAATAGTTTTAAATATATAGCAGGTAATATCATTACGTACTATACAGAATGAGCCCTCTCCACCACGGCGGCTCGAAAGATTGCGACTTTGAGAGTGATTATAAGCATGGTGTAAAGTTATATTGAAACACCGTTGGCTTGGATTCAGTGGTGTACTCATTGTTGGAACGGCTTGATGTTATGTACAAACACCAAAGTTTTAAAATATCCCCAAGCTAAGAAACTAAAAGGTAATATAGGTTCGCCTCTTCCCACCCATCTTTCTCCAAAAGTTCCGTGTAGATTCCCTCTAACGGTAATCGCAAAATGCGAAAGAGCACCATCATGCTAGAGCCACATCTTTTGCCTTTGATTCAAAGAAAGGTCTTCTGGAAGATCAGCCATTGTGGTTTGAGAAAATTTAGGCAAGCAGTTATCTGTTCAATTCAAATGCCTAGTTTTTTCGGGGAAAATTCCATTGGCTCATCGGCTCACACACTACGAAAATTAAAAACTCCACTTGGGTTCAATTCGCAGATTTTGGATAAAAAATCTGAACTCTCTGAAAATGTAACGGATCCTGGTTCAAGTTGTCGCATAACGCATCTGGATCTGAGGTCTCGGATAAAGATACAAAGTTAAGAATAACGCATCCGAATATGAGATTCCGAATAGCGAATGCGGATCAGAGGTTCCGGATAACGGATCCGAGGTGTCGAATATCCGGATAATGTCACGATCTTTTTGCAGATTTATTAAACATATTATCAAATCTTTCTGTTACCCAGATCTATAAAGTTATATTCTTAGTAATCCAAAATTTGCAAAAATTTTAGGTTGGGATTTGAGTTCACACATAGCTTTTCCAGATTAATTAAGATTCACTAATTGAAGTTCGCTAAATTTAAAGCTAATGCATTTTAAATTAAACCGACGGCTCGGATTAAGTAAACAGTATGCAACACGATTTAAATTTAAATTGCACTTCTCAACGGGGGGTAGTTGTAAAGTTAATAAACAGTGCATCTACGATTTAAAAGCTATTCCTGCAGAACGATGCTACTAAATTAACCTTATCTGAACGAGAGTCGTACAGATTTCTTTTAGCGGAAATACTATTAACTTGTCCATTTCGTTCCTGCATAATGTAAACTCACATTAAATATACAAATGTAAATTGCTATTTACTGACGTTACTGCACTCTAAATTTATCAACATAAGATGTATATTCTATTACTGTTACGTGATTTTGCTCCTTCACGATAAGTAACTAAATTAGTTCCAACGTTGAAAACATTCGTCAAGTCTGGACACATCGAAAACAATCTCAATTAAAGAAAATGTTAGTTTGGTTTAATTTGCTTCAGTGACCCCCTCATAAAGTTGACGCTGAACGAATATTACATATTCTCTAGGTTGAATTATTATTTTTATTCGAAAATATAGCATTAACCCAATATTGTTCCAATCATCACATTAAATTAGCAAAAACTTTAATCAGTTGAATATGTGTACTGCAACAAAACCAACCGTGTTCAGCAAGTTAATAAAAACTCTTCAGATTCCTTACTACCCATCTTAAAAGTAAATCCACCAAAATGAAATAGAAAAATTATTCAAATAAGCTAACACAACAATTGTTATTCTTATGTCTTTTGGATTATGTAGATAATACCGATGGTAGAATAGCCAAAAGGCGGACATTGTATAAAATATCCACCAAAAAATGTGCAAAATAAAAATATAAAAAGCGAAGTTGGTATTCTCAGCAATTATTGAGAATAAATTAGTAAATTTAACGTTTCGACAGCATAGTTGACTTCACTAGAGGCTATACAAATCACGTCAAAAGCAAAGTCAAAATGAGGCATTAAAAAACATTAGAAAGGTTTCTTTTTGTAAATTACAAAAAAATCTAGTTACACAATTTATTGATGGAAATTACCTCAAAGTGCAAAAAATGAAGAAATCGATTACCGCGTTGTATAAAATATTTAAAAATATATTTATCTGAAGCAACCTTGAATATTGCTCCGCTGCAGACAAACATCGAATTAGGCATTAGACATATTTTTGTGTACTTTTTCCTTTATTTAGTGTTTTAAAATCGAAAACAGCAGAAATCTAATAAAAATTAATAAACACTAATTAAGAGACATAATGGTTTAGAATATTCTAATAAATTTTGGAAAATTTGTGATTTCTATTGAATCATTAATACTGTTGGGGTGTTTTTTTTTAAATTAATGTCTTTGTCCAATATTTTTATTTTGTTTAGATTGAAATTAAAAGTATGTCTGTAGAGCTAGAGTATTTCTCCAAATTTGGTATATTACTGAAATTTATCATGATTCTTTCTTTCATGCATTGTTTTGTTTGTCCTTTGTATACTTGACTAGGATCATTTCATAGAACCGAGTAAACGACATGTGTAGTGAACCACACAAAAGTATCGGCAACCTCCGCACCACACAATTTTAATTAATTAATCGAAGACCGCCGTTTCGAGGATACGAATGACACATTATCAACCGGCAATGTGGACCATTCGTATCGTCGAAACTGCTATCTCGGATTGGTTAGTTAAATTTGTGTGGTCCGGAGGTTGCCGATACTTGCCCATACTGTGTTGTCTGCCATACTACCACACAGTCTTTGCTATCATTATTGGCATGTGCATTTTTTTCATTTTGCCTAAATGTAAAGTTTTTGTCGCAGATGTAAATACTATTTCTTCTTTGTCGTAAGTATATAAATACTGTTAAAATGAAGCGAATTCTCTAAGTTATCTGTTTTGCAAGTGATGAAGATCTCAAGATCTCAGCCTCCTGTCTAAGTATGAAATATCCAAAAAGTCTATATGATTATGTAATAAGCAATAAGTAATCCTAACAGTAATGTCAAGAAGATCTGATAAGTAGAGTAGGCAAATTCGGGTGCGCACCATCGGCGCAGCTAACGAATGGATTCTCGGATGCAAAACACTAGTCAGTATCGAGTTCGCTGCCGCCTGCAGCGTACTGCTACTAAGCAGTGAAGTACTCTGTGTTCTGTTTTTAATAATGTCGAAGGTACGTAGATGGAGAAAACAGCTATCAATAAAGACAGTGAATAGGTTGATTAAGGATTATCCGGATTTGACTTACGACGGCGTAAAAATTAAATGTTTAGTGTGCGATATATATCTCACATGTTGGTCCCCAAACACATTGTAAACGGCATGTGCAAAGTGCAAACCATAATAATATCAAAACCGGCGTCGTCGCAAAATACGAACAATTCTTATTTGATTTATGTACAATGATGATTCAGTGTAATTTCGCGTTTACTTTCCTAAATAACGATTCATTTATTTCATTTTGGAATAAATATGCCAATATTAAATTACCAAGCAGGACCACGTTACGAAATTATTTGCCATCTGCGCAGGTACATTTAGAAAATAAAATTAAGGCTGAACTGAGAAATAAAAAAGTGTGCTTGTGTATGGATGAAACTACTTTCTGTAGGCCGGTCTCTCAAGGAACAGTGTGGTAACTTTTTACATAACATGTAAAATTCATGCTCTACATCTCGGGACAGAGACAATTCGTAGATGTTATCCACAGGTGGATGCGCTAATTGCGAGTACAAAACCAGTGTTTCTGAAATCCCCAAAACGTATTCGCGAATTTCACAGATATCCTTGAACCATCACAACCGATGCTTACACGTTGGGAAACATTGTTACAAGCGGCATTTTACTATCATAAATCTTTTGAAAGTATAAATAAGGTGGCTCTATTATTCAACCAAAAGCATGCCCAGCTATCAAAACAAGTCAGAAAAGATTTGAAGATAGTCAGGTTAAAAGTAATTTACAAACTATTCACAGCAATTACATCGGAGTAGTGCAAGCAATAGAAAAATTACAAAATCCTTCACTACCGTTAGAGGAATCACAACAAATTGTGAAAGCTTTGTTCGATAGAAAACGCAAAAAATTAGTCTGTTCTAATTAAGTTTGAAAGTGTTTTAGACAAAGATTCAGATGTTACCACACTTAGATAAATTTGTGAAGGTCCGTCTACAGATGCGTTAAGTTGTTTCAAAGATTTTATTAATTATGCAAATATAACATCACTAGATGTAGAGCGATCGTTTTCTTTACACAAGAACATATTTGCCTCAGGGCGGACGCGTTTTGTAGAAATAACTTTGGAAACGCACCTTATGTTAAAAATATTTAATATCGCTTCTCCAGTTTTTCAAGTCACGGAAAACGCCTAAGGCGGTAAGTTTTTTTTCAATCATCGATTTTATTTTTTATACATATAACTAGAGATGGCAATTTCCCGTGTTCGTTCAGTAACATAGAGATAATTTATTGAGTTCGGTTCATAATCTACAAAATCCATCTTAAAAACTATTTTGTATCTACCACCGGAACGACACCGTTCTCGATAATATATCTCTGCAAAATAACTCCCTTCCCATGCAAGAGTCGATTCGTTAGCTACGCCGATGGTGCGCACCCGAATTTGTCCACTCTACTGATACGTGAATTAAAGTTTTCAAAGCGTAACTAGTTCACGATCTCAAATATTGCAACTCATTTATATGTGCATATATTTTTGGTGCAAACGTAGTTACAGAGGATCTAAATTAAACAACTATATTCACCCAACAAAATACGTATTTTTCTTTAACGTAGAAAATAGTTTATCCTCTCATTCCATTTGCGGAGAGCCTGCTTTTATGTAACGTGCTCATTGTATTCAGCATTATTGTGTTAAGTATTCTTTTGAGGATTTCCATTACCGAGGATACAATAGGTACAAAATAATACAAAATCAACATTAACAATAAAGTTTCTAAATGATGTGTGTATTTGTTCCACATTTGAAAGATGTAAAAGACGTATTGTGTAGTCATATAGGGTATTATATTCAGCCCAAAGATTCTTACAAATAAGAGTATCTCAAACAGGTCTCTGAAGAAGATTAAACGAAATTATATTACATTAAATTGTATGAATAAAGCTGGATAAGTAAATATACAGTATGTCCCCGGATGGACTAAATTATATTTGTAAACTTCATTATTTCGGGTTTTAGGAAAAACGGTAACTGTATATAAAAAGCTTTGCTTCATCTAGCAGGTCTTTAGCCACTACCAAAAATTCGAAATAGCATACAGAGTGATTACAATTTATTTCACAAATATTACAATACACAAAAACAAAGAAAACTTATTCTACATATTTTTCAATTACTGTTCCAAATTTCTCGAATGGTATCTCCGTTTATGCTCGTTACAGCTTCTGTAATCTACAGTGGCGGCCACATAAATAGCACAGGCATCAAATTTCACTTGAATTAACCGCTAAAGCTGTTCCCGTTTAAATTTTTATTAAACTAGCGTGAGAGTCCCCGAAAAGGTTCCGTGTACTTCCCCTAGCTACGTATTCCAGAACAATAATTCGGCATTCAACGAAAAAAAAAATTGTTTCATTTTTTTAGCAGGCACATAAATAGCACAGTTGTCGGTTCTGTAGCGGAATCTTATTATAGTGTTACGGTTCGAGTTATTTTGCACCAAAAAAGTGGTGTACTTACCACTTTTAAAATTAACGTTTTATCAATAACAATAATTTAGGTGTTAGTATGATGGGACGAGGAAAACATTGCTCGCCAGAGAAAAGAGAGTTATTTGCACCGTGAAAGAGAAGGGCATATCAATTTCAGAAATATCACGAACATTAAATTGTTCACGTAAATTAATACAAAATGCGATAAAGCATATTCAGACGGAAAAAACTTTAGAAAACAAGAAACGGAAGATTAGGCCTCGTAAAACAACCTTACGACAAGACAACCTTATTCGTCGATTAAGTCAAGAAGATCCTTTTCGCACAGCTATACAAATAAAAACCGAATTTAATAAACAATTTGATATTGATATATCGAGAAGAACAATACGACGTCGGCTGAAGGAATTTAACTTACATGGGTGTATTGCAATACGAAAGCCACTCGTGTCAAATAAAAACTGTAAAGGAAGATTACTGTTTGCGAAAATGCACAAAGAAAAGCCGCTTTCTTTCTGGAAATCTGTACTTTGGACAGATGAGAGCAAACACAACCGATTTGGGTCTGATGGAAAAATGTATGTGCGACGACCCATCAATCAGAGATTCAACCCTAGGTACATTATAAAAACATTGAAACACGGTGGAGGAAGCGTAATGGTATGGACTTTTATGTCATGGCGTGGTATAGGGCCTATATTCAGAATCGCAGGAAAAATGGATCAGTATGTTTTTTCATTTTAGAAAACGCGATGGAACCATATGCTGATGAATTTCTTCCAGTAACCTGAAGTTTAATGCACGACATTGATCCCAAACATACGGCGAGGACCGTAAAACAGTGGGTAGAGGAGAAACATATTCGAGTGTTACAATGGCCTGCAAAGCCCTGATTCAAATCCCATAGAAAATCTATGGGGGGATTTTGAGGTTGTTATAAAGTCTAAATCTCCAGCGACATTAGACGAATTGTGGAATACTATTGAAGAAGCCTGGCATAACATTCCTGTAGAGAGATGTCAAAAATTAGTTGAAAGTGTGCCGGGAAGATGTGCAGCAATATTGGCTTGTAAAGGGTTTCCAACAAAATATTAAATCTAAAAGCAAAAAAGAATAAAAAAAAATAATACAGTATTTCGTCATTGTTATTAAGTGTGCTATTTCTATGCCCACTTAAAAAATAATATATTTATTTTTTTGATTTGTTTATCTTGAAGTTTATAAAATATTGTGTGTTTGTTATAAACTGCATGCCACCTGCTACATTTTTGTTAAGCTAAGTTAAATAAATCACTTGTTAACATTTACAAATTTATCGATTCATCCATATCAGTTTACCTGTGCTATTTATATGGCCGCCACTGTATATCAAACATCCTTACTAACTCTCGAACACAATTTACAGAAACGTATACTCTCAGTACTTCCTATTAAAAGGTACAATTGCATAGCGACATGAATTTCGCCTATACCACGTAACCCATACTCAACATATCTACAAAGTTTGAATAATGCGATGGGAATGTAGAAAATAGGTTTATAGGTCCACTTTTTTATAAACGGAAGCTTGAATAGGGAAAAATATTTGGATCTTGAAATAATAAAATTATTCCTGCACACAATACACAATTACTTTAAAATTTTTGATTTCAACAGGCTAACATATTGCATGCATGTCAGGAGATAAACGCCAAGCAGTTTGAACATTTGAAATTACCTTGTTTATATCCGATGATTCTCATGTTACAGAATTGTTCAGTAATTGTGAAGCGCTTTATCTTTCAATTTTTTATAGATTATGGTAGCAAAACCAGTGTGGATAAATTCGGAAAAAAACAGAGGCAACAGAGGCATGATGTCCCATTTAAATAAAAAAAGTTCAGGGCACTTCCGGAGATACAGTAACCACAAGAAAATCGAAATCAGGTGCATTATGCGTCATTACAATAACTTGCAAAGTTTCATCAATATCATCGTTTCTCTTTTAAGGATATTTGCCTGGATCCATACTTTATCCAAATCCTGTGTCTTATAACTGAAGAAAAGATATCTAAACTTTGCATCTGTTAACATTTACAGAAAAGATTAATTTCTCGAAGTTTGTGTGTATATTCCAGACTGATAACATGCGATGTGACCTACTTAGTTATATAATAATATATATAATAACAGAAAGAACAAAGTGTAAAAGTAAAGAACTCAGTAAACATCAATAGGCGAAGTTCAGCTAACGCTATTCTATTTAACCGGGGAGAGGGAGAAAGACAGGACCTTAACCCAAAAAAACAAGGGATGAGAATTTACATGCGCATCCAACTAGCATATAAAAGAATTTAACTAAAGTATAAAAAAAGAGTATAAGAGAAAAAAAAGAAATAAGGGTGTTACGAAATTGAAAATTTCTCAGCAATATGTCCTTATACTTATACAGTACTGCCGGATAGATATTGCAAAAGGAAACACTTTTTTCTTATTGATTTTTGAAAAAAAAATTGTCCTTTTGTTTTCCACAAATAATACCAAACTTTCAAAATAAATTTCAAAATAAGTCGTAAAATCAACGGTTTTTATATATTTTATGCGTAATTTTTATGTCTCCTCTTTGTACTAATATCATGTTGCATTGATTGTAGAGTAGTCACACAATTTTTGATTGTCAAAATGTTGACCCGTTTTAGTTTAACCGTTCTGAGTTATCCTGTATATAAAACTGCATAAAGGTAATTTTGCAGAGATACATCTTCTGTTCTATAATCGTGAATGACTGAGAAAATTCATTGGATTAGTTGATAAAAATTAAAAAAAAACAAGACTACGACTGGAGATTATTTAAAGCTTATAATATGCATCGAATACATAAGGCAGCTAATATACTAGAAACATTTTGGCAAGAATATTGAAAGTTGCGACACGTTTCGGAAAGTAATATCGCATCACTTTGTAAGCAAACAACAAAACGAATTACGTTTCTAGTACGCTCTAACTTTCGTCACGTTCTCGGTTAATATTGACAGCCATGTTTACCCTGTTGACTATAATTCAGTTTGATCCTTTTAACTTTTTGCGAACTTTTTAACCTACAATCGTATTATATTACATACGATATTTTACACGTGTTTAACGTAAGGCTCTCGCTTAAGGAATCGCTGAAACAGCCACATTTTTCTCTGTCATCCGTTTCTTTCAACTCACTTCGTTTATATACTCTTTTCCCTTTTATCGTTCTACTCGTTTCCGACGATAAAAGTGAACATTTTCTCAACATTTATGTATGCTAAGTAAATAATTCTTGTATGATTAATAGTTGATAAAATGCAATCTCTGTTGTGAACTATTATTGGTGGTAGTAATACATCATTTTCTATTATTTATTCTATTCTCGTTGATGTTCTTTAACTAAATGAACTCGAATGTGTTGCAAAATCAAAAGATCTAATTTTTAATTAAAACCATTATTAACTAGTTGTTGGAGGAATGCCCAAATTCTGCAGTTAAGGTTTTCTCACTGTTAAAATTGACAAAATACAAAAAAAAATACAAAATGAATCATTAGAACCCATCGCGTACAGTACACGTAATGGAACCTGCGTTTTTATAATAATCTACTTTATAATTCTGTTAATATGGTCTAATTACACTTCTCCAAACATAGTTCTTGTCAACGTATGAATTATATCAGTACTTCATTATCGTATTACTGTACCTTCGGAAGTATCTCAAGAATGTTATGGCCATCTATGGCGTGCACAAATCTACAAGGTTAAATGTCGTTTCATAATACATAAATTAATACACATGTACACATGTACACACACATGTACAAGATATGATAAGATAGATAATTATTGTTTAAGAATTTATATCTTTTATTATTGGGAAATACTTGACACTATTAGCTTAGCTAAATTTCTGTGCAATGTAACACTTTCTGCTTGCAAAAAAAAGAATGGAACAAAAGAAAAGAGAATAAAGAATTATTAAAGAACAACAGGTAATTCACGTTTTAATAAATCAAGTGATACAAAGCTTATTGTGCAGTTTGAAGTAGGATATTTTTATTTTTTATTTAGGCTTCAAGATACGAGAAAGAAGTATATTTAATAGAAAAGTAATAAATTAGAAATTATATATGTACCTTAAAAACAGTTGACCATTTAAAATATAATAAACAACAGAAGTAGATTTATTTATTTATATATATGTAAAGATTCATTACATATATATCAATAAATAAATAAATAAATACATATAACATTTATACATAAGAAGAAACAGTTAGTAGTCAGAATCAATATTTGAATCAAATTCAGTTGAACTTGAACCTCCATCACCAAGTGATATCTACTGCTGCGTCCAACATCTTTTCTCCTTTATATCACTCTTCGATGAATTTTTCAGTACGGATTACACAATTTTTTCAAAGTCCTTCTGTACACGGATATACTGCTTCTTTTCATATTGCTCGAACTTGCTTATCTCCATATCCATCCCTAGCATTTTTTTGTCGTAATAACCCTTTGCGTGCGCCCCACGTCTATGGAAGTGACAAAAATAAGATATTCACCAGCTGCGTGTGAGTAATGCCAGCTAGAGTAATCAGGACAGGTAGGTGTACGGCCGTGTAGGTTACACCAAACAGCAATATTCAGCTAGTTTGGAAGCATTTCAGTTGTTTACAGGTTTACTTTTGTTCGCATTATAGCGCCTCCTATTATTTTCAATTTTTGGCTTTCCTACCACGACAAATGTAGGCTCCAACTGCACCAGGCGGCTGCACTGGCCCCAGTGAACCACATTCGTGCAACTACACACATGTCCAACAAACACATATTTTACTGATTACCCGGAGCAGTTAGTGTAAGCCGAACGAACAAACCCATGACTCGTTACCATACTACTCTAATGAGTAACGAAGCTTGTTGAGATATCTGTCGCATTTCTCATGTATGTATGTCTGAGTAAGTTGCACTTGCAAATTTATAACTGCACCACACAAACTATAACACCTTACTCACAAATCGGTGCTTGTGATGAAACAAGGATGATGGTAACTAATCCAGTGTGCTCTATTCTTTATTTTTTATCTATTCATTTTATTTGCAGTCCGTGAGATCTCATGGATATTAGAGAGGCTAAATTGTAGATAACATTAGAAACATATCAACGCGTCTATGTGAGAAAAAGAGAAAATACAATAAATACGTACTAAACTATACTTTTGTTTGAAGGTCACCAGATTGTTTGCGATTGATAGTTCCGTTCTGTTGTAGATTGTTAGACAGTTGAACGCAAGCGATCTTTCAAAATGTTTTTGCAAGGAAAGACTTCGAGGTATTGAGTGTTGTGAAACACCGCTTTACACTTTGTCGCAACCTCACGTTTAGGTGATGAAATCTATGTTAACAATGTTCAATTTTTTGCAATTTAGAATAAAAGAATAGAAAATTAAAAGAATATCATCAATCCTGCCTTCTGTAGGTTTATCAAACTAGGGCAGATGAGAAACGGACAAAGTATATGCACAACGTTCCCTTGATGGCATTCATTACCATGAGTTAGAATAGAATAATAGCGCATGTAGACTGGTAACAATTTCTAACGTAACACTAAAACATGTAAATACAGATTCGTGTCGCATGTACAGCCTTCTGTCGTTTTATTAGACCTTTTCAGAACATTTTTCGTTCGCCAGCTTAACCTTAATTCGAGAACTCTACCTAATGTATTTTTTTTAATATTGTTCACATTTATCTTCATTACAATATCAACAATATTAAAAAAGCTACATTGTTACAGTAAGTAGCTTTTGTATTGGTTTCTAATACATTACATGTTTTCTTTAGGAAAATACATTACATCGCGATAAACTTTTATTTTTTACTTGGAATATATTATTACAAAGAAATGTATTTTTTGATGATCCTGTACAAACAATTTAATAATTCTTGAATTAAGACAGAATTAAGAAGACATTTTAGTATTTACATGAATTACAATTAATTGCGAAATTTAAATTAATTTGTCAGAAAACATTACTATCATTTTCGTTCCTAAAATTAAATACAGATATAAAGTAATTAATGTTCGGATTTATGGTATGCTATGCAAGCTACTTTTCAATTTTTCGCGAACTTAAGTTACTTCCGCGTACATTTTGTTCTTTTCCGCTCAACCTCCATTCTGCGAAGGGGTAAATTGCAAAAATCTGAAAATCGTTGAAGTTTCAAGAGTATGATCGACCTTTGAAATTTTCTCTTGTCAATTTCTTATAATGTCTCGCCTCGAATGCACTGTTATGGGAATTTCTGTCGAACCATTGAAGATGTTTCTTAACGAAAATTGACCATATGAATACATACAGGCCGATAAAGGCAAAAGTATATTTTTTTACAGAAGTCCCACGGATTTGCATCAAAGTTCAATCGCGCCATTCTTTTTTATAGCAGAAGTACTTTATCGCAGTCTTTGACTCAATATGTTATCATTTTCTTAGCTTTAGAACTACGAAAATGTTGATTTGCACGTATTAAGAGAAAACGACATAAGTTCATAGCAATTGCTATTTTTTAGATTATTTTAACTTTTGAAGGGATTAAATCCATAAACAGATGTAAATAATTGGTTAATTATTGTCATTTTTCAGGTATTTTATTAATCCTGATTACTGAGAAAACAGCTCTTACAATCAACTATGTTAAACATTCTTCACAGCACACCCGAAATATTTCATTATTTTTTAACTGCAAATAGATTTACTAAATATTTTGAAAGAAATCAGATATTCGAGTTTGATCAAATGAGCCACAATTGAATATTTTGCATTTTTTTCTCTTGTTACACCTCAAGACGTTTGAATAAATTCGGTATGTATGTCAGATATCTCACCGAAGAATTTCTTAAAATACAAGAACTAGGTACGATTATAATAGACGGGAAGATACGCGAAATCCATTTCAATGTTTCAAAAATGTATTTCACCGTTGTCATAAAATGAAAGTATTAAAGAATTTTACTGCACTGAGATATTTCTTGGGATCTATATTCAAGTTTACATTCGAAGAGAATATTTACTCCTTTGTGTAGTATCGATTCATTTTTTGCTAGTTTCATGATGTGACCATAAAAGATCCGTCCTGAGATTTGTGAGCTTAACCTATCCGTATCACCGTATGACGTCCATATAAAACAAAATGCGGGGTCATTTTACGACGGCAAATATTTTATTTAGGGAGAAATAATTATTCAGAAGATATTTGAATATTATTTGTAGAGAATAGATCTCCATCGATAATATCGCAGACTAAAATTTCAAAAAAGTACGTCCGAGAGAAGTATTTTGCATTTTTGGAAAACTTTTTGATGGTGCGGAATTTTCTTGTCACTGCATTAAATTAAGAAATCCACACATAACTTGATAATAATTCGAATGATTCGTAGATATCCTGTTTTTGTATCGCGCTGGGTCCAAAGTCCTTTTGAAAACGCTTTTCCTAAATAAACAAATTAATTTTCATCTCCCAAAAAATTTCAAATTGCAAATAATAACTTACGCTTCCGCATTCGTTAACACTACACTCTTCGTTTCCAGGTTGTAACCGCGTCGTTGTCATAGCTTCTATCGTAGTTTCGAGGAAAGTTATCACTAAACCGCCACATCAACCGCTTTCCACACCAACTCCCCTAATTTCAACAACAAACATCATTTTCAAACCCAATTTGACACTCTCAGTGTACTTTTCCTCAAAGACCGCAATCATCTGAAAGCCTACTCTACCAGATTCCATGTTTGTGGAGTAGTGTGTACATCGGTGAAACAAAGCGATCCATCAGCACTCGTTGCACTGTCACGAAGCATGAACGGTTGTTGCGTGTAACCAGGTCCGCGCTGGCTGAGCGTAGACTGGAAACTTGTCACCAAATCCAATTTAATTCTACTCGCATCTTGTCACTATTGTAGTAACAAAATCCGTGAATTTATAGAAATCTTCAAACATTCCAACAATTTAAATACCTCCTTACATCATACCTGGAAATCCCAACTGATTAAACCGCCACGGTTCATTGTTCCGTAACAAGCACTATATAAATCCCTTTCAAATGAATAGTGCCCAGTCAATGTACAGTAATAACCATGAAGATGTCGCATAAGAGTGTGGACGAAACGAAGCTACGACAAGGACGCAGTTCCAACAGAAACCGAGAGTATAGTGCAAGTAATAACGTTTTATAAACGCAAAACAAATCCTGCGGACTTTTGAATTAACATGTAATTATGGATTTGCTTGAAAGGTTAAACACTTAACCAAATACGTCTTCTCTCAAAGGCGATTCGAGCTAAAGAAGCACATTGTCGTCTCATCTCTTTGCTCCTTTATTCTCGATAGTGTTTATAGAATTGTGTTCAATTGCCATATACATTTCGGATACACAATATATCATTTTTTTTCAATGAAATTTATTTAGTTTAAAGACATATAGACTGCAATACGCCATGTGAGTTCGCGATCTACTTTCCAAGACACTAGTGAGTACAATGTGGACACTTCATACTGGATTTAATGATTTCTTGCCGAGTGATACAAAGTGGGATTTATTGTGTACATACTTCTAGGAAAATGTTACATTAAAGGTGAATCCTTTGAAGGATGGGTCACAGACGAGTTATTTAGCCGCTCCTCCAAGATTATCCTTGAATGGTGACAACAATACCTAATAAAACGCTAGCGATAGGGAGAAGAAAAAGCCGCTGAAGAATGGACAAAGAGGTTTTAATCCTGCCAGAAATTGATTCAGTGGTCATTGGCTGAACGACACTCCACAGGGCGCTAATGACCTTCGCCTTCGATGTTGTAATTTTCAATATTACAATATGTTTCACAATAGTAAATGGGCTTTCACTTCCAACTTACGTTTTTTATTTATAGTTGCCTATGAAAAATTATAAGCTTGTAATGTTCTATAATTTCCGGAAGTAAACTTTTAATAGACGCATTTGCTGCTATGTTTTAAATTAATAACACTGCCGCCGTTCCATAAATATTATAGTGGGATATAAATAACCAATGAACGAAAGCATGTTCGGTGGGACAATCCCAAAAGTTTAGCTACGGTTTTAACTATTAACATTTTCCAGGGAACCTGATGGACAATAATGTCTCTATCAGATAGTGAAACGAATTTTGAGCATGTTTGCGGCATTCTTTAAAAAGTATATATGTACACCTTAAGTAGTGCGAGTCATCAGAATCTACATGCTTCCGCGCATTGGCCTTTTTAATAGAAAGGAAAGTCGTAATGGGTGAAACCAACTCCTTGAACTTGGTTGGTTATTAAAGAAAAGTTAAATACTTTTGTTTGCGAAAAAGTGTGATAGCTCATAATATATTCTATTTATAGAGCGGAAAACAAAAATAAGACATTAGTAACGTTATAAGAAAAAGATCGCATAAAGAAGATAGTTCTGTGCAAGGGGGAGCGAGGGTACCTTGTCTTCTGATAGTGCGGTTATGTATATCAGTTCTAAAAGTAAGTTTGCAAAGCTATTAACTTAAAGCAAAACATTCTTCTCGTCTTCATGTTCAATTAATCTATCCATGCCAAAGTATGGGAAATACGTTGCCTTTACTTGGCCCCACAGATAAACCTTATATTTTCAGAATCTAGACCAGAACCATAAATGACATCGCGTAAATCTTGACAATCTTTCCAAAAACAGTTTAAGTTTCTCAAGCGCAATCCCAACCAACCCTGCTACGTACTGTCTAAATCCCAGGTCAGTATCAATTTTGGGACCCAAGTTCTGAAACTTTTCTATTTTGCTTTAAAGAGTTCAGTAAACAACATTTAATGCGCAATACAATATACACTATCGAAAACTTGAACTATACATCTTATCCTATCCTTCCTTGTACGTGTTTTTTAAATTTTGGGTGTAGTTTTCCGAAACAAGAGAAGATGAAAAGATAAGTGTTGGTCAAAGGACCAGCTTTCAAAGTTCTTCTATTAATTGAAAATTAAAAAATAAATATCAAAGCATATCAACCACTACAATAAGAACACGATATATTGAATCAATTCGGATTTTTTAATTTCAAAATTATAGAATTATAGAGGCAATTTGAAGAACAAACACGATTGGAACTTGGCTTGGATGGCAGGATTTCCGCAAACGGAATGCATCGAACTGCATCATTATCGCTTGAAAAACTATAGAACTAGTAATTCATGTTGCCAAACCTTCGACTTTCAATAAAGCTGAGTTGCGCCCCGTGTTGTAATAGGCTAATTTTATTTTTCATGCCGATTCACAAGTTCACAATTCTAAAACAATTATGTTTATTAATTATAAGTAATTAACAATTACTTAACATTAAAGTTTCTGAAATGATTGACAATTAATTGTAATTTAAATAAATCAATATATAAATTAATAAATAAACTATTACAAGTGCAAGCTCGATCGAACGGAATTTTGCCACCGATACCACAAAGAAAGCAATTCAACTGCGTTATATTCATTGAGAAGGTTTCTGTGAATATTTTTACAAACGGTAATATTAACGAAGATTATCAATTAAAAATTAATTTAACATTCATTTACGTATTCCCTTAATAAACTAACTAATTAGAAAATTCTATCAGAAAAAATCCTAGGTTTATAAAAAATATTTGCATTTATTCATATATTCATGAAGTTCGCGAAGTTATTTGTCAGTATACACTGTAACGTTGTGGAAAAAGAGACCGTACTTTACTACAAATTAGATCGCTAACCCAGTTCAGCAAAGGCCGTGTATGTTCTCCGAAGGCAGAAGATTCGTGGGTCATTTATTAATCGGTAAACTTGAAGGATCTTGTAGATGGTATTTTTTCGGAAGATAACTACGTTGTAAAATGCAAAGAAAGTTTACATAAGTATTTTTATGCTTACAGGGGTTCAATGTGTTTGGAGAAAGTGCCTTGCTGAATACAAAAAGATGCAGTTTTATTCCACTATATACATCTATTCCGCAATAATAAAAAAAGTCAAATGTTTCAAATATGGTTAGAAATAATTACATAGCTGCTTTTATCAAATAAATCTTAATTAAAATTGAATTAAAAATTTAAGAAATTAATAATATATAGGGTGTACTATTTAAAATAACAAGGTTGACAGCTATTTCTGGTGTAACGGAAAGAGTCTGATCAATAAAAATATTTTAGTTCGATAGTGCATACGGCCTTAGTGTATTGCTAAGCTTTCAGAATTTTCCAATGTGTACTTTTTCATATATCGATCAATGCAATTCAATGAGACAACCTGTATATTTCTTTTTGTTTGCAATCTACAAGATAAATCCAGAGGAATGGGAAATATTTTATAAGTTATTACAGGGATCAAAATAAGAAAGATAAACCCATAATTTATCAACCACTCTTGAAAGAGTGTAATTTCTTTGGTAACAAACCAAACAAAAAAGATCAGACGCTTTTGGCTAATTAATTTGGTAGATTGATTTGACATAATCAGTTGTCAGCTGGTTTAACTCTTTTGTTTACGATTTATGCAGTAAAATTGCAGTTTGAGCATTTAACTAAGATGGACTCGCTTTTCCAAAGAGCGAAGAGCTCCCAATAAAAAACATTGTTTGCCAGTGTTCAAGGGGCTAGTGTATTTCTAACCACAAAGATTCTTTCTGAAAAGAACTTGATATATGAAATGAGGGTATTCCCAGAAAACTTGGGTGAAAGTACGAGGAAAACTAAGATTATTGCAGAAAATTGTTTGTAATATGCTTAGAAAAATGGATTAACGACATTTTATGTTTAAGCAATTTAACAGCTTGAAAATCGGGATCGCGTCCTATGCTTTCAATTATGTGAATGGATTCGAAACCCAAGTGTAAATAAAAGCACCTTATTCAGTGGCGAAGCTCAATTCAATCGTGTGGGTGTAAATAATTAACACAATGAGCATTTGTGTTGGAGGCGCGCCTTGCTAGAGAAGAATATTTACAATTGTAAGAAAATTATATAGCAGAAATTGCAGATGATATTTTTCTGTACAACATTTCTTTAAAAAGCATCTTCCTGCGCTATGCAACGCTGGAGGAGGCTAAACAGATTGGTCGGCGAGGTCTCCCAACTTAAACCCAATGGACTAATTTCTTTAGGGATGGATGAAGTCGTTGGTATACGCCATAAGAGTAGACACAAGAGAAGCTTTACTTGACCGCATCATGAATACGGGTGCAGTAATAACAAATAATTCCAACATTACTAAACCTCAAATCCATAACATCTTTAAAAGAGCAAGCAAGTGTATTGAATTCGGTGGTGGTATTTTTGAAAATGTTCTTCACTTATGTACACTTTCGGGTGTTGAGCGTTACTGATTTTCCTCTTCAACAAAGATCAAGTAAATAGTTACTTAAAAAAATTGATTTGCTTTTATTTAAGAGTAGTTGACGATCGGACTCTAACTTATGGGTTAATTGTTCTTATTTTGACGCCTTGTATCCACATATAAATCATTTCCCCATTGCTCTGGATTTAGCCTGCATGTGATATCGTTGAATACTTATGGAACAACTCACACATGAAAGAAAAACTGAAAAGGGGTTGTCTATCAATTACTTAAAGATTTGGAATTCAAAACATTATCGTAAAAATTGTGCGGAAATATTAGTGCCTTCAAACACAAAAGTATCGGTTCGCTCCGCACCACACAAGCTTAATTAATTAATCCGGGACAGCTTATTATTAATATCTTACATTCAGTTCAGCTGGTCCATTATATTTATATAAGATTTTCTTTAAAAAATGTTAAAGTAGAGTATAAAAAAAATTGTATCATTTAACGTACCATAAAGGTTAAGAGACCTCATAGTGATGAACCTTTGTAATTCGATTCTAATATTAAGAAATCAATTTGAAGTTACAATATTTCTTAACCCTTATATGACTCAAAAAGAAAAAACATTTAAGGGACGACACTGTAACCTTTAGAAATTGGCTTCATTAACGATTTTGAAAATTACTCTAGTATGCAATTTTTTTTTTCATGCACATATTCTGTAGTTAATGCAGTTCAACAGATTCATAGAATGTTTCGTTGATCTAGTTCCTTCTTTTTAATAAACAGTGAGTTATGATATTGATATTCTCATTCCAAAAAGGAAAAAAAGAACAGGAGTAAAATTGGCGAGAGAACGATAATGTCTAACATGTATATGTTTGTAAGCACAGTAAAAGAATTTAGTAACCGTGGTGTTTGCCAGTGACGAAAGAGATACGTAAATGTAGCGACGTGTATCTCATCTTTTGAGGGATACCTGCTCTCTTGAATATAAAATAAAAGGATCTACACTTGACAAATACAAATAGACGTAGCCAGGTAAATAAGCCCCATAATAAAACATGGACTATTGGCAAGTATTACGTTTGCATTTAATAATATTCATGGATTTAATTATTATTATTATAGTGAATTTTAGGTAATCCCGAACTATTTAAGAAACTTGATAAGCAGGCGTCATTGTAATACATATATACAGAGATTATTGGAAACATTTAATATGTATACTTTTAATTACTATTAAATGAATAATATCTGGATAACAATTTTTCGCTTGCAAGAATATCGCAAATATCGTAATTAAGAAGAGATCGTATGACAAAATAGGCGTTTACATTTTTAATTATTAAATAATTGCTTAGAGTTCAGGCACGAATTAAATGTGTGAATGCTAAATGTAAGTGAAAATTATTTCAATGCTGTTTATGTGTTTATAAGAGACGTGATTAAAACTAACACATTTTCATTGCAATAGCGGATCTATTACTGCTGTATGGCAATAATAATAATAGGTGTCTACAATATATCCCACAAAACTGAGATACACGTAACTACATTCGCATCTCCCTCTGTACTGGCAAATATTGCGATTATTAATTCTTTTCACTGTACATTTAAATTAAAATTAATGCAACAGTAAACAGAAAACTGGCGAAGAGAATTTACAGCATTAAAACGAACTTTACTTTTCTTCAGGAAGTACTAAAGTTTTGAAAATTGAAGATTATTCAAATTTAGTTTCTGATATTTGCTGTAAAAAAGAATCTGTAAGTTATACGTAATTTTTAATAGAATTATTCAAAATATTTTCTAACGTCTAAACAAAATCATGGTCATCCTAGTTTTTACAAGAAACCCGAACGTTTCTATTGTATTAATTGTGTAAAATGTGAAAATAATTCCAATATAAATAAAAATAGCGGAAAAGAAATAATATTTTCAATTTTTGAAACGTTCCTATGAACGTATCAAATCGAATTCTCCAAGATTACTAAATTGATTTATATCAATTTTTCTTATGAAAAATATCAAAACTGTAGAAGTAATATTGACAATTTCTTTACCCATTGAAATTCTACATTCATCCAAGATCGAGCTAACAATAGATATCGTTATTCGAGATCTTATAATAATGGAATAGATGTTACAGGACGAGGAATTAGCTTCATTTCGCGTTTTTCTAAGTGAAACTCTTGCAACGAGTGAATGAAAGTCAATATCTGTTTACTTACGGAATTCGATTATCACCCTTTCTCATAAGACGACGAACGGATGCCCCATAATTACCGCATTTGAACCCCGCAACGGTTAGTGTAGCAGGAGATAGTGAATGCAATAGAGCGCTGTCGGCGTCTAGACGCGTCCTTTCTTATCGACGACGTTAGCAGGACTGCCTGCAAGCCCGGGAGCTTCGACGCAGGCGCCCTTCCGCATTGTTTATTATTTCATATCGGCCACATGCTACGGTATGGATACACGCAGGAACATTGCCTATATCCATTCGCAACCGATGGACGAAAAAGCATTACCATGCGCGTACCCACAACGAGAAAATGCGGAACAAGGAGAAACATTTACGTATGCTTCGTAATTGAATTGGACCGCGCCGTTTACCAAATTCAAACGGTGGCGATAATGAAAATTATTTCAAGCGCAAAAACGGAACTCGTTAAATTGGTATTATCTACACCTTTTTTTATGTTTCAATTTCTACAAAAGTTACGCCAGTCAAATCAAAGCACAGCATGGAATAACACGAAGCAAAACTTTCAATCGTTGAAATGGATTTCCTCCATCAGCAAATTAGTGGTAATAACGTTTTCTTAGAAAGAGTTTTACACAACGATCTCATGACTTACTAGTTGATCTATTATACCAACACTTTCAGAAAGTTATCAGTTAGCACTTATTACTGCCGTATTACAGCTTTTTAAGTTATTTTCCTCTAAACATATAGAAAACAAGATATAAATTAATTTTTGCTGATTGCCTTTATTTATACAATAGAGAAGAAGTTTCCAAATAAGAACCATTGGGTCATAAGTCGTGCACAAGTTTGATTTCTTAAATGAAACATCAATTTTCTTTAGCATTGCTTATATCCATCTAACTTAGTTTTTGAAATAATTGAAATGAGTTGAGATTTTTAAAAAGTACCGCCATTTTTTGACGCCCAATAACATCTTATAGGGCGATGATTGAAATTTTATTCGAGTCAGAATTAATTAATTATAAAATCTGTTTCTCTAAGGATGTACGTTAAAAAAGTACAAACATCATTTTTTGGTACAATTCCCACATTTACTGGAAGTGATTTTCAGTTTTCAACATACATTGTTTAGCAAGCTAACAAGCACGTATAAATATGAGAAATAAAGGTAATAATCGTTTTCAATGTCTCTTTCCCTGTCATTCGTGGCTGCAAAACCACGAGATGCACATATTCTGAATATATTTGGATACAGCCATGAAGAAATTACTTATTCGAGAATAATTAAAATATTTTTAGTAGGTTAGTACGAGTCTCTAGATTTCTTTTTACGTTTTTTAACAATATGTTTATTCGAAATTATTAGTTGTTGTAATCTGTTCTCTATAACCGCCAATACAAATAATTTCTTTTTTGTTCACCCGATTCATTACATAGACGAATACCTGCACTCGGTACCATTTTGCTCCAATACACTAGTTGTAATTAAAGATGCCCCACTCTTAAATTTTGCTCGGCAACACTGACGGGATGAGTGGAATTCAATGGAGTTTAGTGATAAACCCCGAATTTCTTTATGGCACCATGACAGTAGGATGGTTCATTTTTGTTTCCAGATCAGTATTAGTACTAATTCGTGGCACCGAAACACCTGCTAGTTACATACAGGATATCCTAGAGCCGTGGCATTTCCCGATAATTTGTATCCATTGTTTCGATGAAATCTTTCATTACTCCCAATTTAATATTGTTACGTGCAAGTTTTGCAACCACAAGTTTTGATAATCTTGCGAACTTTCCCCCTCCAATGTATTTCCAACTTGTTTTATAGATAGGCAACCCATTTCGCACCGTGCGAATTATCGTTATTAAAATTCTGTTTGATCGGTTTTTGCAGCATTTTTATTTCATGTACTGCTTCGTTAATTCTCGGGAAGATTTTACATAAGTGTCTTTAACACCATTTCTCTTTACTTATTTAAATTTCTTAAAGAAATAATTTTTCGTGGTCTATTTTCCCTTTTCCGCAATAGAAGACGTAACCTGACCCATTTTAGGTATTATATGATAGTTTCTCCGATTGGTCCGTTTGTGTGATGTTTCACCACAAAAACTAATATATTCTACAACGTGAGAATTAACAATTTTGAAGCTCTTTTCCGTCAAGTAATCTGACGAGTTGGGTGTGTCCCGAAGTTTTCTCTGGTGTACTAAATTTAATATTGCCTCGTGGAAGGCCTTTCACTAATTTTGCGGCTTTAATACCCAGAGGAAGTGTTTAGTGTACTCTGTATGAGTTTTTTTTGAGTTCCGAACACCGTTTCGAGTGACGTAGTTTTATTTTACGGCTTAGTTTACTGCAAACTTCGCCAGTAGGCCCAACTCTGTTGTACAGAAGAACTGTAATCCTGGATTAGAGTTCTTGTAGAGGGTGTTACTTAACCCAGACTCGCTTAGCCGATTTATTGAAGGGCGCAAGATTCGAAACTTTGATTCGTTTGAGGGCGTATACCGGCCTAACTGCCAGATACAGAACACGTCTGACGTCCCTTTCATTTATTTAGTTTGTTTTTTTTTGTTTGTTTATTTTTGCGTCTATTCTGGCAGCATCCTCGGTTGCCCACGACCGGGGACAACTAGGGACTTTGTGTTTAGTGGGTGGCGCCTTCATAGTTAAGTGGCTCCTGCCGCAGGAGCCAGAATCTCCTTTTCAGTCAGGGAAGTTCGTTTGGTGCTTTAGCTACCATTTCTTTAAATACGTCTTGAATAAAACCACTAAATATAGGTTTCCGTGATCGACTAAAGTTAACGGTAAAATCCGATTTGAAGAAGCTAGCTGTCACTGAGAAATGCATTCGATTCACTATGTAGATATTTTGTGAAAAAATTCATGCTAACATGCAGGTATTTTAAAAATTTAAATAATATTTTTTAAAGCCACGGCAGGGCCCTGTTCTATCATACTGAACTTAATAATCCAATGAAAGTGATAAATAGCGATAAATGCCGAACATGAATATCACTTTAAAAAACTTGATTGGCTCTGGTCGCAGAGACATTCACGTCATCATTCTTTCTTTACATATTGAACGAAGCCTTATCAAACACTTGGTAAAAACCATGGATTAAAATGGACCAGTATTCAAAATTAAAGTCCGCGTTTTTCGGGCATTTCAGATTAAACAACTCTTCAGAGATCCCACTTTTGGAAACTTCTCCAATATAAAGAAATACAGGTTTGGAATGCGTTCTGTCAAGTGCAGGTTCCTAGGGAAGGAGAAGGCCTTAAATAGTCTGCGACAACGCCGCGTGATTATTGTTGGAAACTCTTCAGATATGCTCCTCTCATCAGCTTCAAACGCCTGGCCAAAAGAAATCAAAAGACCTAAGCAGATTAACGTAATATTGACAATATTTATAAATACATATACACTTTTTCTCTAAAATGAAAATTCATTGCAAACAAACTTTGAAGCATAAACTTTCCGAAATTTTGTTGCTCAGTGTTAATGTTGGAGATCTAAAGAAGAAATATTTCCATTTCTTTATTCTAAGAGAAATTGTCGTCCTAAAAATAGAATAATTCGTTGTTTGCGTCATACTATTATTTGTTAACTAACAGCGATACAAAAAAATAATAAAGTTGTAAAAACACAAACAAATAACATGTGAATATATAAACCGTGATAACGGCTGTTTTGCATAATATTGCAGTAAGGTGACTCACGTTATTTATTAATATGGAGATAACGTAATGGCTAACTACTAAGCTTTCTTGATTAATAAAAGCGAGAAAGTGTTCTGGATAACATGGAGTGTATGAATACCCCCAGAATATTCCAAAGTGGAAGCCGCAAATGTAGGATTACATTAATCTCAGGCTTATCATGTTGAACTTGGCTCAAGCTGGAAATTGTTTGTGCACCAGTTTGTTTAAAATTTACGTGTATGCAAGTGAAACAGCGTTATATGGAAGGAAGAGTGACGTCTGAATAATAAAGAATTATAGTATCAATTATTAATTAGTAGTTCTAAACTAAAGTTATATCAATCATATCATGTCATATCAAATGAAGCTTTAAATATAATTTACCTTCACACTAAAATGAAGACATTAACATAATTTGTTCTCTTTTGCAATGTTTAAAAATGTATGGAAGAAGAATGTTTTATTTCAATAGCTTTTAAGGTACTTAAGCAAAGGCTTGCAGATAATTTGGTTTCTAATTCTGAAACCCAAGAAGCTTGTTTAGGAATCCCGAAATGAACACAACGAAAGCCATATGAATAGTGATTAGTAATATCCTTGCTAAAGAAAGAAATTATTATTGACAGCATTAATGTTAAATGGTCACCTTGTAAATTAAATAATTATTAACTAATGATAGCAAATGTTCTTTTATAAACCATGAGTACCATAGCAGAGCTGGTTGGAAATTTTCCTGGAGCATCTGCTAAATAGGTAGGTCAGAATAACTATTTACACCTTGAAGAACGATGGAAATGTTATCTGACGACCACAGGCTCCACTGCGAGCTCTCGAGAGAAGGGGATTCTCCTCCGGAATTATAGCCAACTGCAGGAACAATCGTAACGTTCATGGTTGCTCTCACCTAGATTCTAGGGCATACTGGCATTGGTAACAACGAGGTAGTCGATGCTTTTGCCAGGACTAAAGCTGACTACACCCTATTAGGACCAGAAACTTTGGTTGTTATATTATCTAATCTATGCTACCAAAAAGATATATTTTGGGTCGAACAGAAAGCCTAACGCGGCCGAATCCAAAAGCCCACCTCACGTGAGAAAATTTATGTTGGGTGAGACGAGACAGAACCAGAAATCTTAACCTCGTGGTCCACCGTTCGCTGTACCGTTTCTTATATGCTCCATGGTCCGAAGTTCGACAGACCAACCACGCATCCTGGAACTTTGCTTTTATGTTGCTGTGATATTATTTGTTTAGGTTTTAAAGTGTTCCAAGTTGGCAGTTTTGTCTTGTTAATATTTTTTAATTGCGAGGGGTAGCAATATTGGTGACTTCTTCCCCTAGATTGGGTTTTCATCTTCGTTTTGTACATTTAGTAAGATGGGTCTTCATTTAAAAAAAGACAAGTGCATTAAACTGCTTATGCTGTGAAATTATTTCAAATTCAGACAAGCATACTGTTGTTCGTATGTAATAATCAAAATTAGTATCACCGTTATGGAAACCAACATAATTTCCAATACCTGACAAGACCGCAGTAGGACATATACACACCGTTCCCATGGAATCATCTATGGAAGAAATTTGGAAAAGTAATCGCGAAATAAACAATAATTTTTCGACTACGGCAACCTTTTCAAAATTTCTCGAAACATTTCAAAATTAAATTTTCCAAGGATTGCTCGTTTCTTTCGTTGTACTGAACTTGTCGTAAGCATTACTTTGGTGGATCGCAAAACAGTTAATGGTAAATTTATTTACAATTTATGCATACTTTATTTACCAGAAATCATCGATAAAATGCGGAAAAACAATCGACAACGTCGCATCATCCCTCATCATGGCAATGCAAGCTCTCACGTAGCAGATCAAGCATATGATTATTTGAAGGAGAAAAATATCGAATTAATGCCTCATTAGCAGCTGAGTTACCGCCTTCCTTTTTTCCCGAGTGTCAAACAAAAAATGCACGGACCGTGAGTTTCATTACCTCAAGAAGCCATTTAAGCCATCCAAAACATATTTTCGAGACACTACCTTTAGAGTGGAAAAAATGTTTCAAGAATTGCTTAGAACATGTTGCTGAAATCGGATTTATCGTTTTCACATTACTTTTTTCTTCCTCTTCATTTATCCATGTATCTGTCAATACTGTCTATATTTCGCTATTACGTTCTTCTACGTGATAATTGCTTGAAGTAACGATGACAACCTTAGTTCTTTTGGATCGTTAAAGTAGTGTAAAATAAAATAAGTAAAACAAATTAAATATTACCAATACTGCAAAATCAGACTGGAGACAAGCTAATTTCGAAGAGCTACGGCCATAGCTTGAAAAAGGCTCTCAATGGAAAGAAATATGATATGAAGGCTCCGGAAATTATAATTACTAAATGAAAAGTAGAAGGCCAAAGTAACGATGCAAAACCAGAAATAAAATTAATTGCCTTCAAAAAGCATAAATACATGAAAAGTTGAATTAAGTTACATGCCAACGACCCAATTTTTAAATTATACTCACGTAAAATATTCCCAAGCGTAAAATCACACCCCCAATTTATTTGAACACTTTCTCGACAAACACAATACTTGAAATTAACCTCGTGGGATGTAGCAGTTGAAAATATGTTTAATTGCAACAGTGTGTAGCGAATATACATTCTAGAATGGCATCCAACGCAAGCAGCTGATATGATAGTAAGGATAACATTTCCACGATGCTGGAATAGTAAAAATGAAAAAAAAATATAATTTAGCGCGGTAGGAATAGAAAACAATTGTGACGTCAGGAATATTCTATTATTCCATTGTTGTTCCCCCGCAGATTCAGTCATTCTGTGAATTTTACTTGCTACTTTAGTTTACGGTGTGTATGTGTAGCAATATGTGTCATTAACTAAACACAAGAAAGACAGGTTCTCATTCAAACGAAATGTCAAAGACGCATATAATTCTCGAATTAGCTTCGCACTACGACGCGCTAGTATGCATGCAGAAATGTAAAACAAGCGTAAAGAAGTGGATTTACATACGTATTACCCTATAAAGGAGGGATAAAGTATACTTATCCAGGAAGGATTCTAACGTAGTTTTAGTTGTCTTCATTACTGTAACAATTTTATACGTAAATCAATAAATTTATCAAAACGTTACGTATTGTACTTGTCGCAAGATGAACCAGGTTGATGCTGATTACTAAGGTTCGCTAACAAATTTACATCTATAATTTTACATGGTCAATGGCGATTTTTTGATATTATAACGGATTGTAATTATTCGTTATGCCATTCTGGATGAAGAAAAATAGACATGTTAAAATTAAAGAAATTCACGAATTTATCGAAACAATTATTCCGAATCTAATCAAGTTATTTGTGTGGTACGGAGTGTGCCGACACTTTATATTATATATTATCTCTAATATAATAATATTATATTGGAGATAATGCCAGTTCTACCGTACTTAAAAGTATCACAAACCAATTTTCTTGCGAATTTAGTTCTTAGAAAATTGAACATTTGATAAATTTGTGAAAATAACTCCCAGGAAGTAGGAAGTAGAATACCCTTTACCCTTTTACCATTATAGCAATTAGCTTTTTAACAGTAACCTATTTACATGAATGTAACGCTTCTAGTGTTCTCCCTACAACGGCGACATAAAATAGTTTCGGTGATGAAATTGGGCTTAGACGGTTCTAAAACAACGTTAATTAACAACGGTGTTAGACAAGGGTCGTCTTTGCTAATTAGATGGTCTGTTAAGGAACAACAACAAAAAATATAAGCTGGTATCCAGAAGACAAGATAATGAAGCTTGTTTTGCACATAAACTTGAATTTGAGAAGACATCGAACTTCAATTATAGTGTTATTAAATTAAATGAAAGAACACAAAATTAGATAATTCGAATTAAATTTTTTTCAACTTGGTCACCTTCAAATCTAATACATTTTTCGATTTGTCCTCTCATATTTCGTCTAACATTTCGTAGTATTTCAGATTCCTTTTTCTTATAAAATTTTCTTCTTCTTTATCACTACTATGAGTTTCTGAAAAATTGAATTTTCGTTTAGTCACAGTATACCAGTAATTATAATTTTTTGCATGTTTTAAATTAAAAATAGTTTTGTATTTAAAGGCAGTTTGATCGGTGCAACTTTGAAATCAATGCGCAAATTAATAAAAAATATATTTAGATGCCTTTCATATTTATTTGTATTCTTAATTAATGGAAGAATTTAGAAAGTTGTCAAATGTTCTCTTTTCTCACCTTCTCTTGTTTCCTAAGACACAACCAAGTTTTGCTTTGTAAATCAAATTCAATTGAACAACCTTTAAAATGCCAATATGCGCACTAAAAAGTATTCAGCTTCTATGGTGAATCTGCATGTCAAATTTTTTAAATTCGAATTGGTTTCAATAATTACCACGTTTACTTTAACGTTTCAAATACTGCATGTGAGCAGTGGTGCGATCTCTAACACACAATACGTTTAATTAATTTGAAATTTAGGAAATGTGATTGCGTTTTCCGACAGTGAATTTTTTTGTTTATATTTATTTGTTCGAATCATTTCTAAAATTCAGGTAATAACAACATTAAACGTGCAAACATTAAACAAGCCGTAATGTTTGATTTAAAAGAAATCAAATTTAAATTTAAAATTTCCACAACGTAATAATTTAAGAAAAAAATTTAAAAAATAAGACATTAATAGGAATTAATATTGTAGGTAATAGTTCAACAAAAGGTACCAATTAACATATAATTCCTTATTTCGAGATTTTATTGATATAACAAATTAAAGAAAGCAGAAATATGCAAAAAGAAACTATTTTTTTTTAATATCCGAAAACAACAAATGTGTTGTCAAGACGTAAAATTGCGCTTTAATTTTATTTATTTAATAATTTGTTTAGTAAACGAATTCGCTACTACCAAGAAAATGGATTCAAAATTATAATAATTAGTACCGCATAATTTGCAATTTCACCCGACGATTGTACAATGTAGCATGCTTAATTTATTTTACTCTGATTTCTGTATTATGATCATATTTCGCATATTTCTATTGTAAGCTCCACACTATACGTTAATTTAGTGGTTTTACAAAAATTAACAATAAAGAAGATCTCTTACCCAAGTTCTTTATAATTATTTCAACTATAATCCTAATAAAATGCAGATCATATGCACGCTGCAGTAACTTCACAAATAAGTCGAATATCACTTTCTTCTCACAGCTACTTACATAATTGTAAATAAATATAATTAATGAGAAAAAATAATATCTATTAAACAATTGCGGGTAGATGCAGCTTGCTATAATAAAGATCTTAGATATTAGAGGAACAAATCGGCAGAGATAAATGGGATATTCAACTTAATAATATCAATCAATCACATTTCGTCCATTTTGGCAATTTATTTGGAACACTGTACATAACGCCAGAGCATTGCAATAGTAATGAGGTGTCATGTACCATTAACACTGTCATGAAATATAAGCAATAATGTAAACATTTGCAAAATAGCTTTGCTAATATCTGCAAAACCATTAGACTAGATGTAAGATATAATGTGTGTACTAGTCATAAAAAATATCTAGTCCTGTGAAGTTGCAAATATTCTTAGGTTACTGCTTTAACTTCCTCGTAGTTTAGAGAACAAATGAATTTTACTAAACCATCGACTCGCTCTGTATATGTAATTTTTCTATCCGATTACATTATTGTTAATCGAAATTTTCGCATCCTAAATATATTTGCTATTATTTGCAAATTACAGTCTCCTATATTGAATCCACTCCGTCCCTGTGCAAGGGAAATATTTTATTGATTAACTGGAAAACACTCTTCATAAGAAAAAAATGTGTACGTTGAAACTTATCTCGGAAAATATCGTAAATAACCATGAACATATTCATATAACAATGAAAAATCTTCCATGTCGCAAATAACATTTTAGTATAATAGCCAGCAAAATTTGCTTATGACCTCAGTTCGGTGAGTTAGCTTGTAAAACTCAAACGTAGGACGTTACGGTAAGTTATCTCAGTTTATGGATCTTGTTAATGGCTAATCTAATAACGTGTATATATTTCGTTATAAACATTTTCAGGCGAATACAGACAAGCATAATGATAAGAAACGTGTTCGTGTTTGCCATCTTAGCAATCGCCGTTAGTTGCGAGGCGAAGAAGATCAAACTCGCACCATCATACCCGTACATCTACAGTTTGGAGTTAAAATTCCGGGAAGACAAGATAAATGATTACATCGTAGATTCGTTCTTCGCCACGAGTAACGAAGAAGGTGATAAATTACTTCATTGCGATATCCATTTAGCGGATTTGATAAGAGCGATACCTATCAAGAAATTGTCAATATCGGACTTCAAAGATGCCTTGCAAGAACTGAACCTATTCTATAATGATGACGACTTAAATAATGCTATCTCGAATCTAGATTATGCAGAATTGAAAAAGATTGGTTTTTCAATTGAAAGAATGTATAAGAGTTTGTCAAAAACGTATTTTAAGGATCGATCCGCAGAATTATTGGAATTTTTGAAGTCTTTGGGAATTGCGGAAGAATTTTCAGTGGCATACACTTTCGGAACTGAGGAAGATATGTTCAATGCCATACGAGCTGGTAACTTCTCATACACTAACTTAGCAGAAATCGATAAATTTATTAATGCACCCACCTCGCTAAAGGACCTCTTTAACATCTTAGGATTAAAGAAATTAGACGAAGAAGCTTTGACAAATTTTATCAATAACAAATTAGTGTCCAGACTGGTTCAAAACGGATTAACAGAGGAGAACCTGAAGAATTTCCTCCAAAATTTGGGACTTACCGTAAGCAGTTATAAAGACAGTAAGGTCTTCAAGAAGTGCTATAGTGATTTGACTAAAGACAAGTCGTTGGCTATAGCTGTGTCCCAAAGTGAACTGGTAACCAATGATGACAACATTGTTATCAAATATTTCAATTTGGAACCATACACCAGCTTAGTTGCAAAAGCTATAGAAGGAAATGGGATTTCCCACACAGTATCAGCTGGTAACATAAATAATGACGAGGATAATAACGTTATCCATATCCATGTAAATGGTCCAATATCCAACTTTATCGATAAAGCTAGTGAGTACGAAGATCCCGGAAGTGAAAATTGTAAATATATAACAGTATTTGAAAACGGGTTGTCGATTCAAGAAGCCACTATAAATGTGGCAACTGATCTGCTAAGTATGCCAAAATTCTTTAATACGCCATTTAAAAAGGGCAGCCCTCTAGTTTGTGGTCAAAAATTATACGGACTGGCATCGCTAGAGAAGTGGAACAGTATTATATTTGACTACGTCCAGGAAAAACAACAAGAGCAAAGACCACCTCATCCACTGCCACCACTGATACAAAACAAACCAGAAGTTATTGAAGCTATAAAGGAATTCTTCGAAAGTATACACGCTAGTTTAAATCCATGCAAGTACTTCCATTGCGGCATTAAAGAAGAGGAAGTTGAAAGTGAAGATAACTCAAAGGAAGAGGACTCATCGGGAGAAACATCGTCTGAAGATAATACCGAACTCATCTCGTCACATGAAGACAGCGCGGAAGATGAAACTGAGGCCAATGAATCAGCTTCTAATGAGGCAGGTGTAGTTGTAGGAGAGGAATCTTCTCAGGAAAGAGAGTCCTCGAGCGAAGACATCCAGTCCGATAATGTATCTGAGAATGATAATGATAACGCATCACCAACTGAAAATTCAAGCGAAGAAGGTAGTGAAAGCAATGATCAATCTAAGCTCGAAGATAATGACTCATCGGATGTGCAAGAAGGAGAAAACAGTGATTCGTCAATACCACAAGAAGAGGTTGAACATAGTGAGCAATTACCATCTGTAGAAGGTTCCGAAGAAAATAGTTCTGGAAATATAGAAGAAGAGCAAACAGACGAGTCTTCAGCATCTCAAGACATACAAGCCAGTGACCAATTATCATCTGCAGAACAAGAGTCAAGCGAAGAAGGTGAACCGAAAAATAATGTCGCCTCTGATGAAAGCAGCACCACGCAGGTAAAGTTTGTTGATGAAGATACTAACACCTTTGCTCCTGCATCGACAAAAGAAAACGAAGCAGCTGATAAATTTATATCCGAAGAAAATGAAGACGTCAATGAGTCCTCAATTCGCGAAGAAAATGACGCAAATGCGGGAACTTTAGAAGAAAGGAATATGTAAAAATAATTGGTTTCATGCTTCAGATAACAATAACCAACTCTATGTTCTGCAATAAATTATTAAAGACTTAAATAATAAAGTAGAAATCTATTTGCGCACAGATTTGTTTTTATTTCTATTAAATGTTTATCTCACATTTACATTTGAAACACGAAACGTTAATGTGTAAACAGAAACTATCATTTTGGTCGAAAAAAGGGGTCTAAATCTCACATTGCTACCGGTTTTGTGTCATGCAAGACATCTTCAGATAGAAAACAGGCTATCAGTGGGACGAGCTATTATTTGTAAAATTAATTAAGATGTCTGTCTTTTGAACAATCAATTTTAAAGAAAGCTTTTATAGATTTCTTTTTAGTTTAGTTATAAGAATTAAATATGATTTTTAGTTTAGGTATAGATTAATCTAATGAATCTATTAATAAATTTTAACAGAATGAACTATTTTTTATAAATTAATGGATGAATAGTTACAAAATTAATCAGTATCAAATCGACAGAAATTAAAACTCTCAGAGACAATTAATTACAGAAAACTTTACCGAATATTTGTGTAAGAGAATTTAATAATAGATGGGAGTAAGTGTAAAGGTTTCCATTTATCCAGTAATATAGATTTTTATCTAAGTTTCTATCGTTTTCTATGTTCGCGTTTGCTCTAGTTTAGACGTTCCATGACAGATGACGCCCATTAACTAGAATTATAATAAATATAATTTAAACTTCAACTTTTGCATCAATGCAAAACCGGGAATCATTTGCAACGAATTAATTGTGCAGTGCGAACAAACGTTTTCCATCGACAGTCGGTAGGTAAAAAAGAAAAATATGAGCCTGCTTTTTGTTTTTATTTAGAGAAAATTGGAAGAATATGTGGAAATCAGTTAATTAATTGTTATCACTAGAACAAAACTACATTAAAACTACGAAAAGAAAAAAAGATGAGAAACAGATATAGAGGGTGTAGCACCTAAGATGCCTGAGACCATAGCTCCCCTATCATACAAGATATCGGAAAAAATTCAAGAGTAAAACTGTGCACAATTAACATCGCAATTTTCTTAAAATATTTTTGGTCATCAGTGGCGTGCCGTATTCCAGCGGCGTACCAAACTTACGTCTTTTTTAAATTGGACACTATATTTTATTGTAGATTTGGAAAGTTCTCGAAGAGTACCTATTTTTTTATGCAACATGGCATATTCCTAACTTTAGCGGTTTCGGTGTTATAGAATTTTTTTCCTCACACTCAGTAAATCGTTTGAAAAAATTTTTATGACAGAACTAATTCACATAATTTTTTTTCAAGTGATTTAAGGAAAGTAGATAATTTCTGATTTTCTTCTCAAATTGTCATTTTTTTTTCTAAAATTTCAAATGGCATTATTCTTTTTAATGTTAATTTAATATTTCTGCAACACCACAAGAAATACTGGAAATGCAAGTGGAAATGTGTCATACTGCCCAGAAAGCAGATGGTAACGTTTGTCAGATGTATCCCCACCTTAATGCATACGTATACTTAAACTCCGAAAGTAATGAAAGGGATGCATGTATTTTTAAATCAAATGTTGCTTTTTCAAGATATTATTTTTACATCTGCGTCTATTTTTATATAGAAATACTCAAATATTTCGCAAAGAAGCGTTAAAAACGTGAAAAGTGAAAAAAAAACAAAAGATTTTGTATCCTGAAGCGATCCAATCCGATCTGAAACTAAACTGCTTCCGTCATCGGTATGGATGAGATGAGTGGCGATTTTGAAAGTTCCAGCGGAAACCTTTATTTTTTGAATCACATATTTGTTTCTATGTATAACAATTATTTGCTTTTAGAGGTAAAGACAATTACAACGATTTTGAAAAGTTGATAATTTGGTCTGTAACCTTTTGTAAATTCTATAGCGAAATAATTGTGGTATATGGAAAGAATTGCATTGAACAATTGAATTCATAAACAAATCAAATTTGTATTACGTAATTATTACGAAAATACAGTTTAAATGTCCCGCGGTTTCCTATTTGTTTCATAGTGAATATTGTGAAAGGAATTTATATTTAAAATGTACAGTAGGTTAAAATTAAATATTTGGGGCGCAGGGAAATCGCGACCCTGGTTACTATGGCAACCAAACAATCAATCGCGGTCTATATATTTAATTAAGACTTCCTCTGTCTGTAGGGCATTTGCTTTAATTGATTCTAATAAAACTCAGTTCTGCTTGTCGACAACGTTTTGTCGATTATAACGAGAAAAACAATAGATCTTTATTGAACGTTAAACAGTGTTCATCTGAAAATATAGTTTATCCATGAGCGCTCCTCTAAAATAACTAAAGTTGCGATACTCTCAATAATTCTTTATTTGCTTATGTCCCAAACTGGTGCGTAAACAATGCGAAGCTAAGATTTTCTGATAACATCAATAGAGTACCTTTAAAAAAAACAGTTCAGAGGATAGAGAATGATCGACAGGTTGCGAATTTTGTTATTTTATATGGAATGCCCTGTATATTACTACGCAATTAATCTTCCCATTTAGAAACAAGCGAACATAATATGGTTTTCACATGTCTATATTCCATAAGAATAAATTGTATCTAAAACTCTAACAAATAAAGTATTTGCCTTCACATCTTTCGTTTAATAAAAAAAAAAAAACAGTTACAAGATATTCTCAATAAATCATCGCATGTATTTATAGAAAAATTGTACGTAGGCTGGTTTAGTAGGATTATCAAAGGATTATTCGAATATTTTGTACGAAAATAGCCGGAAGTACAATTATCATAAAAAGTTAATGCTTTAATTTTAGACAACTTCGCTATTTTAAAATATCACGAACTATGCAGATCAGAATAAGAACTCCTACAATACTTCTAATCTTGAGAAATATCCATTTTATATACGGAGTGGGCATGACATTTTTTTGTAAGAGCAATTTCATGAAAAAGCGAAAACTAGGTTGTTACATTGAAAAAATTAATTTCCAGGCAAACTCCACACATAAAGGACCAATCTTCTGGAACTAACAGAGATGATTCATCTACTTTTGTATAGGATTAAAAAACGCGGTAATAAAACGAAATTTAAAATAATTCCGATTTCATTAATTTGCAGAAGCAACAGACATTAGTGTAGATATCTCTGTACACTTTTTTCCAAACACGCATAAATTACTGGTTGACTATCAAACAAAATCTCTTATTCGGATAATAAATTACGTAGCTGGTTAAGTATACCACAAAGACTTTATAACATGGGATGTGCTTTGTAATTGCTTGTGTGCTTTTCATACGCAATCTGATCTGCATATAAAAAGATAAGATAAAAGAAATGTCATAATCGAATGACTTTATTGCTACTAGTAGAGTCCCGTCTTTGCGAAAGGTTAAAGGAAGTTACATTGCCGATGGTAAGTCTTCTACCTAAATTATTAGTTTTAGTTAATTTTCATTATTAATGAGACCCATTGCATACAATTCTCTCTTTCTTACAGGTCCTTATGAATTTTTTTAACAGACTAAGTTGTTCTTTTTAATTGTCATTTTCATTGAAAATGTTAGACGGTCGCCATTAATAATGCTCGTGATCTTTATATCTTACGTAATCTTAAACTAAGTTAATTTCGCGAGATAAGCTTAATACAATTATTACAAGGGCTGTTCTCTTTCCATCGAGCTTAGTAAAGTAATACATAATTTACCAACAAAATGAAAAAATATTTATGATTTTTCAAAGTTTTCACCTCTATAGTCAATGCATCTTCTCCAATCATTCCGCATTATGGTATTTATTTCATTTTTAAATGCGTCAATCGCTTCTGTACACACGGAAATAAAAGGAAATCATTAGGTGGCAGGTCTAGGCTATAATTTTTTGAGGATGCAAATATTCCATCCGCTTGAACGTCAGTGTGCGTCCAAGCATTATCTGGGTGTAAGATGATCCTTTCTCTTTGATGTTTTCGTGAACATTTTGAAAAACTTGAGGCAAACAAACTTTAGTATGCCATTCTGCATCACAGTACCACGATACTGCAGTGCTACTGAGGTACTGCTCTTTTTGGACTTTTTCAACAACTTATGTTCTTAAAAAGAGCCGTTTACGAATGTAATTGCTTGTATGGGTAGTCAATCAATTCGACGCCCAATTTCTGAATTTTTGCCTGAAATGCTGCTGTTTCCTCACAATTTCTGCCTCCAGCTTGTCAAATAATGATGTGTAGTATGCCCTGTTATTGTTGTTCCTTTTTCAATATAGTCGATTATTACAATTCCTTGGTTATGCCAAAAAGCAGTCGCCTTTGCTTTCCCGGCTCACGTCTTCGCCCTTTTCGGTATCGATTCAACCTTCGCAAATGTGTGCTTTTCTACATTTCCCACATTCAAAACTTTTAAAAAACATATGCAAGGTCATGGCGCACGTTGCAAAAGAATATGGAAAGTGATCTACATTCGATATTTTCCATTTTTTATAGAAACACTGAGATGAACGATTGAAACAACTGAAATTCTCAACGTATATGCAAATGTATTACCAAAATGTTTTTTACGAGTAACAATATCTTTATGTTGAGACTTGAAACTTTTCAGATTACCCTCGTATATGTCAAATAAGACTATTCCAGTTAATAATATTGTAGACAATATAGAATTAACAATCTGAACATGGCAAAACGCAAATCACTAATGCAGAACACGATTTTATTTATTCATTATTAAATAATTCATATTTCTGTTTTCTTAGACCTATTTTCCATATTCTTATGCAACCTGCGCCATGACCTCGGATATGTTTTTTAAAAGTTTTGAATGTGGGAAATGCAGATAAGCACACATTTGATATCTTTTACACACGTCTAACATGCTTCAGTGTCATTTTATTCATTTACTGTTATTACCGGCAGAGTTGCATAATTAACTTGCAAAAAAAACTTAAAATTCGTATTTGTCCTTTTTCCTTTCCGTAGTTCAGGTTCAAGGTCTGTAACTTAATAAGATGTAATAAAAACCTATATTTGATAAATTACATTACTTACTTTAAAACGAAGAATAAATCTTTGTCGTAATTCCAACTTTGCAGGATCCAGATATTTTCCAGATTTCTTCAAAATGTCAACATTTTACGTATTCCCACTGAATTGCCAAATAATTTGCAAACCGTCAACCAAAAAGAGTAAAACTAATTCTGAGATACGTCCGAATATATTCTTTTTATGTGTTATGATGTGTCATTTGTTATTCTGCAACTTTTGATTGAACTGTATGACTTTATTGTTTCAATAATTTGTAAAAAAAGGGAATTGTGATTTGACAATATTGGACCAACAAACAACGGGCAATTAAAAAAAAATAATGAAGTGTGGCAGGTGAAGTATTCTTAAATATGCTATACGTGTATGTTTCGGATGAGGTAAGCGGCTCTTATAAATACATAAAATGAACGACTGATACGTTTCGTTATAGTTTCCTGCAAATTACAAAATTCATAAACATACAAACGGATTATATTTAAATTTACCAAGCTTATTTGCTATCATCGCATTCGCTCTACTACTGAATTCAGTTCTTTTTAAAATAATAATTTTCCACTGTTTTATTTTCTTGGGGTTTTTAGGTTTTTTCTAAGGAAAATCAAAAGGTTCTTTTGCATGGATTTATTTTATTTCACTACGTTTCATCATATTATTTTCGTCGGGATTCTCAAGCCTACCAATAACAATTTTAATTGTTAACGATCTACAATTTTGCTTTCTTAAAACAAGAGATGACAAGAAACATGTCAAATGTTTCCACAAGTAATGAGGAACCCATTCGCATGCGTCCGTCTATAATGCAACACGTTTGTTTCTTACAATTATGCATATTATTAATCTATCTATTTCATAAAAAGAAAAAAAAAACGACATAAGTAACAGCATTTCAAAAATAAAATGGAAGAAAGTGAACTAATACAATATGAAAAAAAGAAAACGCTGACAGGTTATTTTCTGGTTTAATTAATGGAATTGATCGAAAGAAAAACAATAACCAAAAAGTAATGCTAAAACAGCTTCTTCATGGTATTGATGGATTCATTAACGGCAAGGTGCGAAAAACACACTACCTGGTTCCGAGAGTGTCTTCACTCCACCTTGTATATCTGCTTGTGTCACAGTTAATACCAGAACCTTGAAGACGACGATATAAACATTTCTTGGCGCCTTCTAGTGCCAAGAAACACATCCCTGCTGTTTAGAAAGCAGCAACATAAGTCGAGTACTGTTTCACAAGCCATCCCTCAAGCAGTTATTGGACTGCTTAACAAGAGATAGCGTACGCAGGAGCGGTTTGGAAAACTGTACAGGTTAACGATTCTCACAGGTTTATCATGATGAATTAACAGAACACATCAGAGAATGCTTAGAAAAAATAACCAATTTACCAACCATTTACGGCAAAAGCAATGCAAGAAGAGAAGAAACACACTACCCACAGACATGTTTCTGTCTACCCGATGTCGTTAATATTTTTTTTTGCACTAGAAGTTGCCAAGAAATGTCTAGGTCGTTGTTTCGAATGTTGTGATATTAACTGTGAGACAAATAGCGGTAAAAGGCGGAGTAAAAACACTCTCGGAACCACACTGATAACGCCGGGTAGGCAGTGTATTTATTCTCTCCTTGCATTGCTTTTGCTGTAAACGATTCCATCAATACCACGGGAAAGCTATTTTACTTTTAAAAAAGAAAAAAAATGTAGATTGCTAATAAGTAAAATTATTATTGATGGACTGGAGGATATCGACGAAAATGAATTGATGAAACGTAGTAAAATAAAATAAATCCAAGGAAAATACACTATTTGACGTTTATTAAAGACCTCAAGCCCAAAGAAAGTAAAACATTGGAAAATTACGAATTTAAGATAAAAAAATACAAGCAAATTGATAATAACAATAATAATGAGGTCTTTATTCCAGATATACAAAATTTCATAATTATACATTATTATTAAACATGTGTACAAGATTGAGTTATATAACATGGTATGTGTACTGTTTTTCCCAACGAAATATATTTTTTTAAATATACATAAACGTAAATAAAATTATTGCCTCTACCTTAAGCCTATTACATTTTAAAGCAATCAAAATATAACTTACAGGATCATTGAAAGAATAAGCAAAAGCAACAAAAAAAATTACAGTAGATGATGCGCATATGCGGCGATATCAACAGATCACTGGGAAAGCAGTAACATCGATTTGAGTTCAGTTCTAAATTGGATTATTGAACGGTCTTTTAGTTCAGCAGGTAACAGGAAATAAGTCGACAAAAATTATCATGAACGAAGAAATGAATTTATGGTATAGCGTTAATTATTGAAATTCTCTTTTATTTGACATATTCAACAAAGCGGTCTCTATTAATATGAGCGAGATATTCAGAAATTCTCTAATATCCTGAATATATTTAAAGCCCAGAATAAATTTGACAGATATTACCATTCGTTCGCGTTGTCAAAGGTTTATTTATACGCGTTCGTCAAGTGTAGACGATCGTTTGCAACGGATTAATTGCTGTTTGAACAGCTAGCAGCGCGAACAGACGTTTTCCATTGGCTGTCGGTAAAAATAAAAAGATCAAAAGAAAATACCAACCACGAATGTTGGAAAAGGTTGCTATGTGAACGTACTGAAAATAATTTGTTGTAATTTCCCTACTAATTGTCGAGAAAGGCTGATTTCCCTTTTTGTTTCTGTTTACAAGAAATCGAGAGAAGTATTAATAGGAGCGAAAATTGATTAGTTACAACCAATGCCGCGTATATACGAGGTGTGTCAAGAAGTAGGCATCATCTGGAATTTACTTTTGTTAAATTTTATAAAATTGTAGAATGTAGAAAGTTTGGGCATCTTTTTTTAACTAACCGGACACCCACTAAATGCAATTTATCTTTTATCATATATACCTAGGTTAGGAAAGTAACCTGCTTTGTCGTTTTCAAGTTACAACTGTTAAAAAATTAAAAAGATAAATATCCCAAAGAAAGTATTCCTCCTGTTCTGTTGATCGGTTCAGGCTGGTCATTTAGGAACGTATTGACTTTACCAATTTCAAAATGATTTTTGTCAATTTACTTAAATGGAACATCCTGTATATTATGAGTCAAGTATAATTATGTTCTGCATCAATCCATAGCAAGTTTCGCTATACCTATTTCTAGCGGTTTCTACAATAATCTAGAGTAAGGAGAATTGCAAAATTCGACTTTTCTACTTAGATAAACTTTAAGTGAACTAATTTAAAAAGAAAGCAAACAAAGGTTTCTTTTTTCATAAAAATCCTCCTCCCCAAACGTTACAGTTGCTGACCCGTTTGTCCCAAAATTCTAAGGTTTCTTCTGCATAGTAAAGAATGTTATGCTTATTCAACGATCCATTTTTGTAAAAGGTTACTTCGTAAGAAAATAATACTAATAACTTATCATAAATTACACGAAAAAACAAAGCGTTTTTCGTGTAATTTATGATTGGCCCAGCTACAAAACCGAAAATGTTTTTCAAAATCTTGTTTGGTAAGCTACTGATGTAACTGAATATGATTTCCCACTTCAGTTAATCTCGTCATTAGTTTTTCAAAAAACCTCTTTTCTAGATGACTCTTGTCTAAACACCTTTCACTGTAAATTTTAGTGGTAAAAAAAGGACTCCTTTCTTCCGTCGCTGATTCATTTTTATGTAAAACGAACTTCTTCATTCAAGTATTTTCTGCATCAATATGGATTGGAAATCGAGAATCGAGAATAGGTTAAATGCAATTTATTTATTATTAAGACTATTTTCGTAACTGAAAACATAAAATAGTTGAGAAGTTAGAAAATAATCAAACGAAATTTTTCTTCAAGAAATCGTTTTCGGATAAAATTTTCCTTAAAAGCCTTAGAAGTTAATAAAAGGTGTTGTCCACCATTCCAATTCAATAAATTCACGGTGTTGACTGAGAATACATTGTAAACTTTGCAATTACACATTTTATCAGATCAATGTCAGTCTACCGAGTTATCTAAAAATGTTAAAATGTTAACTGCCGGAGAGGAATTAGAAATTTTTTTAATATGCGGTGAAAATAGGAATAACAGAGATACGTAATGAAAGACATCCAAATAAGTGTTTTTACTCGATGACTGGCCGTATTATCGATGAAATTAAACGAACCGGTTCAGTTGAAAATAATTTTAAGAAATGAAACGTTAACTGGCAAGTTCATGAGAGTGAGGGAAATATTTTACTGAATGTGATGGAACATAAAATAACTTCAGCTGCAAAACAAGAGCAGATAGGAAAAACTTTAAAGAAAAGCAAAGGCCATCCATTTAAAGCCAAATTTATTAACATGTTTAAGTTGGGGATTTTAATGCCAGGTTTGATTTTTGCACACGGTTTCAAAGTGACCACTATTTTTTTGCCAGATAATACTTGCAGATGAAGCAACCTTTTCTTCTAATGGTACAGTCTCAGAACTGAAGACGGGGGGCTGATGAGATCCCCAAATTAATAATTGATAATTTTAATTAATCGGACCCATTTCTGAAAAATTTAGATGCCGATCGATATTTGAGCTTTTTGATGACTGAAGAGGTAATTGATATATCGTTGGAATTAAGCCTGCAAAACTGAGTTGCGCTGCAAGAAATTAACATAGACTAGACAGACTCGTCTTTATTCGTCTCATGAGAATAGGTTCGTGTTGCCTACTAGTTTCCCCGAGAGTCGACAAAACACGAGTCTGTCTAGTTTCTGCTAATTTTGTGTAGCGCACGGAAAGTGTATCCGTTTCTGCTGGCTTAGATGGGAAGTAAGCAGAATCCCCTGATTTAACAATAAAGAATTTTTTCCTGTAGTGGTATCTGAAAGAGAAAGTACATCGCAAACCTTATGTCAAAATATCAATAAATTAGAAAACACGATAAGGGATGTTTGCTTAGAAGTACCTGCTAGATTTTTAGTAAACGCAGTAAGCGAATTTTCCTGAAGGATCATTCAATGTACCTATTGAAAAGAAAGGGCGACACACAGAGGTGTGTCCCAGAGGTTGTTAAAGTTTTACCTAAAAAAGAAAGTTTCCAAAATTTCCTTTGATCATAAAAAATGCGAGGTAACTAACTCAATTTGTTAATTAATACGAAAATACGAAAATAGTGTAGGAGCGTCCATGAGTTTTCTATGCAAAATTATGTAATTTTGAAAAATAAAATATTAAAAATTAAAAATAAATTAAAATATAAATAAAAAATATATCTTAATAAAGAATAAATTAAATTTTCCGTTTTTGAAGACGAATCCTCGATTTTCAAGTGATACTGATGAATTTCACTGAAAAATTATATACAATGTGTATCTCAAAAAATAGTATTTTATTTTTGGATCGCGGAATCTGAAAGTATGTAGATGCAAGTAACGTTTTCTTATGACATATGGTGCTGACTTTTCCGCGGACACTGTATAATGCAATGAAAGTCTATTACTTTAAAGAACCTTCTAAAATTTATTAAAGTAAATTCATCTGCATAAAAGTTGACGTATAATCTCTATAGCATATAATACTTCCTCCAAAGTAAATATCATAATAGTACGTTTAAAAAATATAAGAATGTGATAGTAATATTTAATATAATTCTAGCAACGGTTACCACAATATCTTGCACATAATTTTATGGGGATAAACATTTTTTACGTTTATTCACGTTACTATATCGCAATTCAAGGATTTTTATCGTTCATAAGTATTGCACATTATTTACGCCAAATATAGTTCGCTCCTAGATTACATAAACGTGATCAACGCCACACGTATATTGTAGTAAACGATTGTTTAGTATCTCTTCAAACAAACCATAAAAGTTTGGAATTCGTAACACTTGTTCACATATTTACTTTTAGCGTTATCTGGAACTATCTGATTGTGATGTGTGATTTTTTAACTAGATGCTTTTACCGACTTCGCACGTGATATTTATCGATTATTCTTTTTCATTTTCAGATGTTATGTAAGGTGTTCGTCGTAATAATCGGATTTTTTACGCTTACGAGTCCGGCACATGCTGAAAATACGACATTTATACCATTGGAAGATGTTACGCAGTCGTCAATTTTCCTACCAATATATATTCCGATGTACTCGTTACAATATGATATAATTGACGAGAGGATTTCGCAATTGACGTTCGAACTCCTTATACAAGAGAAGTTCTATTTTCAAGTTCGCACGGAAGACGTTCTGAATTTACTCGAATCTCAAAAATTGGTAATACCACCCAAACTAGTAGATATTGACTATAAGAGAATAATACATATCACGGATATTAAAATGATGGATATCTTACGAGTTTTAGTACAACATGTACCTGCAAGTAAAATTCCTAACATAAGACAAATACTAACTGGTTTTAATATAGATTTCGATGAGTATCAGGAGTATTTCTTGGAAGTAGACAATGATAAAATATATAAGTTAATTGCGAATGGAAATTACACGGAAGCAACGATTGAAAATGCACTCAAAATTATGAAGAAAACAGAACAACAAATGATAGATATGTTAAAAGAAATACTTTTGGAGAGTTTAAGAAAAGTACCTGTTTCTACTCTTCTGTCACATTTCGATGAACAACTCGAGGATCTGCTGTACAAACGAGGCGTACCTTCAAGTGATATACTCAAGTATAATTCTTTACGCGATATGTTAGAAAATTTTCGAGCCGCACTTAGGAATGAAACGTTCTGGACTACTGCTGTTTCCGCAAACTCGTTAGTGAGTGTTTTGGAAGCTTTTCAGAGTGTTCAGCAATATAGTTCCTTTGTTGTCGGTAATTTAACAAATATAAAAGGCGACACGGTTCAGGCTGTGGATAACATAACTCTAAACAGCACTTTTTCTCTTATAACAATACCCCAAAATCTGAAAGCTTATTTTGACATAGAATATAATCCAACAAGAATTAATGGATGCTACTATTTTGCCCTCGACGACGAGGAAGTATCTATAATTGCAGTGGAAAACATCACACTCAAGAAGAACGTTATTTTTACCGAAAACAACGGTAGCTTGCACCATTTGGGGCTACCGCTAATTTGTAAAGATCGACTGCATGGTATCCTCGTGAAACAAGACGAAACTAGGTTAGCGTTCTTGACATTTTCAAAAACTGAAGTCGATGTTCCCGTCGTCATCCCAACCTGGGTTGACCATGAGATCGAAGGTGGAAGTGCGCAAAATTTGGGTGCCGCTGCATTTTTAATAGTAGGAATTTGTGTATCGTTGGTTAACTCTATTAGTATCACATCATAATTACTGTAAATAAAATAATTACTAAACAACAACTGTTTCATTTAACATATTTCAACATTTTCTAGATACATGTACACTGCCGTTCAGTGAAGTTCGGTCATACAATAAAAATCTATTATATCACACTGTATACAATTATTAATACATAAAATTAGAAAAATATTAAGCATGCACTCTTTTCTAAGGGATTAAAGCCATAAATTATTATGTAAAGTAGAAATATCGCGACAACCACAATAAAGTCCCTTTTATTATCATTCCAAGAATTTCTCGGAAGTACCGATCTTTTGGGGATTATTAACGAACAATACATTTAGGAAATATACCGCAGTATAATTCTTGTTTATTTATCACAGGCGAAGATATAAATTTGCTTCATTTTACTGTTAAACGTGTGCTGGTGTGCATCTGTCGTTTTTGCGCGAAAGTTTTAAGAAAATTTACTTCAAAATGGCACGTGGCAAGCCTACCAGTGTAGAAAAACGTTCACGCATTATTACGCTGTTTGAAGAAGGATATTCTGGGCGACAAATTGCTGAAAAAATAAATATGAGAAGTTCAACAGTAAATGACATCATAAAGCGATATCGGACAACTGGAACTATAGAAAATCGTGTTCGTCCTGGAGCACCTAGGAAAACAACAAAAGCTGAAGATTTGAGAATTGTATTAATAAGCAAACGCAATAGAAAATTAACAGCGCCACAAATAGCAGCCGAAGTCAATCGCGGCCGTGAAGAACAAGTTTCGGCGAGTACGGTAAAACGTCGACTTCAGCAAGCGGACCTTCATGGACGCATTGCCATTCGAAAACCCTTATTACGTCGGGGCAACAGAGCAACAGTGGGCCCGTTCTCACCTAGATTGGTCGTTAGATGATTGGAACACGTGCTTTGGAGTGACGAATCAAAGTTTGAGGTTTTTGGGCAAAATCGACGAGTTTATGTCCGAAGATCTAAAACCGAAAAGTGATCCCGAACTGCATTGTGCCAACAGTGAGGCAAGGGCGTAGTTCTCTGTTAGTGTGAGGATGTTTCTCCTTTGCTGGGACGGGAGATTTATGCAGAGTGCAGTGTGTAATTAGGAAGGGAAATTATTTTGCAATAATCATGCAGTGCCATCAGGATTGCATATAATAGGCCGTAACTTTACATTCATGCATGACAACGACCCAAAACACTGCGTTAGTGTGTAAGAACTATCTAAAGGAGCAAGAAGAACGGGACACCTGAAAGTAACGACATGGCCCCCACAAAGCCCAGATTTGAACCCTATAGAGTTGTTGTGGGATGAACTGGACAGGAGGATCCGAAAAATATGCCCACTTCACAAGAACATTTACGGAATATTCTGCAACATGAATGGATTAATATTCCACAGTTCATTTTAACAAAACTTATCGAAAGAATGCCTAGAATAGTTCGAGCGGTGATTAGAGAAAAGGAGGTTTTTTCGATGAAAAAAAAAATAATGTTCAGTATGTTATATTAGGCCAGTATAACTTTTTATTTATTTATTTTTGTCTTTTTTACCTGTACATACAATAAAATTGCATTTTGTTTTTAGTTTCGTTTGTTTCTGTAACCTTTTCATGTTTTTTACCAACCGACCGAACTTCTCTGAACGGCAGTGTATGTACCTTATTCTGTTGCTTTTAGTTCTTATAAAAGCCTGGTAAGTTATATTACAATATAGGAAAATTTTATCATGTTTTATACCTTCGCTTAGAAATGTTGTTAGCTTACTATACTTACTTACGTCTTTACTCCCTAACGCTATGGTTAGCAGTGGATGCGCTAACCCTTTTCAGGCAGATTTATTCGACTGGGAAAAAGAAACAATAGTTGATATTAAAAACAAACCCAGCCAATATAAGAATTCATACAGATTTATACTATAAACTCTATTAATAAATGAAGTTCCTATAGTCAGTTACATAAGTTGTACATTCTTTGTATAAAATGTACAGTTACAAAAAACAAAGTAAGTTTTGTAACAGAAATCAAACATGTCTTAACTGCGCCATCCAAGACTACATCATCAATGCTTTCCTTAAAAGCACGTTCTTCAGCTTGTGGAAGGTTATCTATGTAGGCAGAAGTATGAGTAATTCCTTCAATATACTCTTGAAAGTAATCTAGCCTGGTAAACACCAAAACCAATTCTCCTTCTTGGTCGTAAGTCTTCGTTGTATAAATCGCAAATTGTAATTTAAAGCAAAGTAATGGTCCAGAGGATAATCCTTCCAAAATAGGTTTCTCATCGGCAAACTTCCCACAAAACTGTTCTCGTGAAATTACCATGTCCACGACCATAGTACGACAAACATCCCGCGGGATAATTCGTACCGAAGCTGACCGTAAGTATATAAATCTACGTTGAGTATGCCAATTGAAACTGGCCATAGGCCAAAAAAGAAAGTTGCAACGTCGCTCAGTATCATTGCTCTCCATGCCACTGGATTCAAACAACTCCTTCGTTGGTAATTTCACGATTTTTTTATGTTCGTAAGCATTGTAAAGGTCCTCGAGAAGTAACAACGCTACGTCGTTTCTTATAATCTGCGCTGATAACTCGTAATTTTGGTGGGCGATCCACTTCTGTATATATCGTTCGTTAAGAGTACTTTCACGTTGTCTATCAAAGATTGATTCAAATACGGCAATAAGCAAAGCATCTAACCGTTTGGAAGTTCTACAAGTTTGCGAGGTTAGCAACCAATTGCCGTCTATCAAAGTGCCACCGCAGATGCGGTAGTTTTGTTCATATTCTTGTTCGACCACTGCTAATAGTATATCGGAATTATTCTTGTAATAATTTGTTATGTTAATATCTGCCTGTACGTAATTCAATAGACTTATTAAAATAAGAAGCCAAAAACGTGACATTTGCTTGAGAAGAAAATTAAATGTCTATTGACATCTTCATAAACATTCCTACGAACTTTGGCAAATATATATACCCTCAAAAAGTTAATCATCATTGAATGGACAATTAAATCATTCGTTTTGTTCATAGTTTATATACAAGTACAATTTTTTTTGGGAAATAGTCATGCTGTCACGTCTTTATAAATATCATTGCCGTTCAAACTGAATAGACTGACAGAAATGATGTTTATGTCAAATATGAAAAAAAAGTAGATCATTTCATCGTATATTTTCTTGACTTTTTATTTTCTTAGCCATAACCGTACAGGTCGTATGCAAGAGGATATCGGAAGGGTCAGAATGGTCGTTCAATGTAATCCACAACGTTCTGCAACTCAGCATTCGATTGCAAACATTTCAGAGCGAAACTTGCGATGAACCTTGCACCACCTTAACAGGTACGTTAACAAGCGAAACTTTCGATATAGGGCGGAAATCAACCAAAAAGAGTGCACGAAAACCCATTTCATGACCAAAAGGAAAAGTGTGGTGTGGAGTGTTCACGTTCGATGAAAACTTTTTGGAAGGAAACGGCCACATTCAGTTTTCCTTCCAGAAAAGAAAAGAACTGCTTAGTTCTGTGGATTCAAAACAAAAGAATGTTGTTTGGATTTCTCTGCAAGCCTATTAAAAGCTTGATTAAGCAAATCGATGGCAAACAAGTTTACCGGGAATATAAGAAATGTAAACTTGTGTATCATTAGGACAATAATGGCAATAATAACACAAAAGACAAGTAGATTATGCTAAGGTGTACACTGTATACAGAAGAAGATTCAAAATAGAACCGTGAGGAACACCAGAAGTAACATCTCTGAACTGTGAAAGATCCTGTCCCAACTTAACAGCCTGAGATCCAACAAAAGTAAGATGGTGACCATATCTTTATCCAGAGAACTTTGTGACACATAACAAAGCAGTTGCACAACTGTGTAAAAGACGGAATTGAGACTACCAATTGGAAAAAATGTTATTGTTTAAAACAAAATGTCTTAATTAACATTCCATAATCTCTTCCAGAACTTTAGAGAAGGTGAAAAGAATGCTGACTGGACGAACATCTTTAGGAGTAGTAGATGTAGTAACCTTGAACACAGGAATAACAACAGCCCTCCTCCAGGCAACAGGTCGGAAACACAGAATTACTAAAGCAATAATTTATAACCTCAGTTAAAAAAGGAAGAATATCTGGAACACGTAATTCCAAAGCATCAATTCCGCACTTTCACATCTAGACCGAATATTCTGTAAAATTTGATAAAGTTCATGTTCTGTAATCAAGGTGAAATGAAAAGGTAGGCCATTACGTAAAGTGTATCATAAAATGTCTTGATGTTTATATTGCCACGAGCTGAAGTAGGTAAATTGAGGAAAAAGTTATTTAACATAGTGCAAACGAATGCGCAGGCGAAGTTTTGGATCTTGACTCAACTACTCGGAAACCATGCAAATTACGCCAGAGTGTTCGCGCGTCGCCACTTTCGAGAGTAGCATTTATGTAAGCGGACTCCTCATTACGAATAGAGGAAATAGTGAAATTGCAAAGTTGCTTGTAATATTGCCAACGAATAAGACTTTTCGATTTCTTAAGCTTCTCTAACGGTTTATTCCTCAACTTCAGTACTTGTACTTGTCAGTTAATCAAGTGTGGGTGGGTTTAGAACAATGACAAATAATTAGAACGGCGAAAATGTCTAGTCAAGATAAAATAGATAGATTGATCGATAAAGCGATTTTATCGTCTATGAAGTTATTAATAATAAACAACTTGCCTGGGAACAGCGCTTAAGCAAGATAAGAAAGCATCGTTATTTAGAGGGTGCCGCAACTATCAAATAAAATTCAATTAATTCGTGGTAAAAAATTTCAGGAAAATGCTTTAGCAACCAACGTGAATCCAGATTACCATATAAAAAACCATGTCAATCGAAGTAGCTAAATCTGTCGTTACACGTGCAGCCTCATTAACCAATTGTTGGTAATTTGTACTTTCGTATAAATCAATAAGTGTTTTTATTATCAGAATCTAGAAGATTGAAATTAAAATCACCTAAACATAAAACAATATCAAACGAAACCATGTTATTGAAATTACCCAGAACTAATAAAAACTGGCAATCGGGTTATATTTGTCCGCCATAAAATTTACGTTGTTTTTCTCGGCCTCTTTAATGAATATCGATACCCTAGCCAATGATACTCGAGACTCGCAGAAGTTCAATTCCTTGGAGCGAAATACCCACTGATAGCTTCTTCTTTCTCTTCTTGCTTTACTTAAAAGGTTTCGGCCTCTAGGGCAAACTTCAGAATAAATACGAACCGACAAACGAGACGAAGTAGGGAAATTTCTTGCGATAATAAATTTTACGTTGAAAACAATACTGTCGGCTTCTATAATGTTGAATAATAGTAATTCTTTTGGGATAGAGAATTAAGTTTATTTTATTAAATACTTTCGACGTGCTAAAGAGATGTGTTTGCATGGTATAAATTCCCCGAATTATGAAAACTTTGTTGGCAACCAGAGGAAATTTTTTATGTGCAAATTATCAAAATCACAGGGAAACGTTTGGGAATTTTACGTTATTAAACCATTATTCATTAACGAAAGATAGAGATTGTGTTAGATTCATCTCACAATTATTTCTCTTTGTAAGCAATAAAAGCTTTATTCCAAATATATCACTCGAAAAGTTATTCTCCATGTAATGGAGGGACATATTCGTTCAATGACCTATAAACAGAAACAATATCACAAAGTACGACTTTGTTCTGCAATAATACATAAATCTTTCGAAGCGTTGTAAGTCAAAACAATAAGCTAGCTCGGAACCTTTCATGCGCCAATTTGTAGAACAATTGGTTGAAATACAATTCAGAAGTTAAACTTTACTGTAGTATTAATTGGGATTCGGATTAAAGACATTCTTCGAGAAACAAATAAATAAATATTAACGTTCGGGCCGAAATAGCGAAACCACATGTCATTTGTCGTCACATGTCGGTCTTATTTTAAACGTACGGCAATAAATTCCAAAATCAACTGAGTTGATTGCTCACCGGTTTCATATGAGGAAGGGTAGTGCTCCGCATCACGTTCTATGTATAAGTCGTATGTGTACGTATCAGACATTACATAGAGCGTTCTGTTGGATAAATTTACAAACCGCATATGGTGCGAGGAAGAAGATCGATGTGACCATATAATCACATCGATTTGTTCTGCGATTGTAAAATTAGTCGGTTTGGATTCCACGTAAACAAGAAATCTTGCTCCCAACAACGACCTAAAGTTAATGTAAAATAATCCTACATGTATACCATGAATACGACAAAGAGTTCAAATTAATATCCACGACATTTCCAAGAACTGTTCGCGCTCCGAGGGATGGCGAATGTTCGCGCAGCAATAGAAGGGATGGAAGACTTTGCAATTGGTTTAAAATTAGTTACATTAATGTTGCATACATGTAAAGAATGACTTTATATGTATAAATAAAAAATTAATAAATAGTGCATTGATTTATTACTAACAATATAATGGAATGCATTTCTTAAAAATCAACAATTTCATTTTCTTCGGAACCGAAGTTGTCTCCGTCACTATCATTTAGTAGCTAAACTTTATCTCGTTTTATCAGCTAATACCTCTGACTTCTAATATTTATCTTCAATGTCACCCTAGTAGCACAGATGGTTGGCACAACATTGGCTCCCGATCGCGGAACGCTTGGCTCGACGATGGTAGAGATGTCAGCATTACGTGAAAGTGTGAACATTTTGCACACACATTTAGCCGAACATTGGCTCACTGTTGGCTGCCGGCAGTGACATCACATGTTCACAAAGCTTGATAAATGATCTTCAACCAACGTTGCACGGACTTGATCAACTTGCTTATGTCGCTCAAGTGTTTACCGTTTAGCGTAGTTTGATTATCGTTTCCCTATTGTTGATCAATTCTTAACTGATTTTGCTGACCTAGAACCAATCGATACCCAACGTTAGAAAAGTACCATGGGTCTAAATATTACGCCGACCGTTCGACGTTGTACCAACTGAACGCCAATCGTCAGCCAACCTATGGTGCTATTAGGGCAATCACATGTTTACAATACTGTTTCCAATTTTCTTGAAAAATTCTTGACGGTAGTCTAGGTCAATTATTTAATTAATTAGTTGCTATAATTCTGACTTTAGCATTCTACTATCAGAAGGAATTCTTTCTAGCGTTAACCTGTCAATTATTTCGTTCTTTTTTCTATTACGTGTTGGAGTCTATTATGATAGGACGCATTATCAATCACAATAAGGTAATGTATGGATAAGTTTGGTATAAGCTTCTCTTCTAGCCATCTGCCATAATTTTCTGCATTCATAGTCGCCAGTTTTTAAGCCGGATTTGACGATCAGTAGGAAGTTAAAAGTAAACCAGAATAGAAATATTCATAAAAATGCCTTCTGTACTTTCATCATTCCACATCTTGGAAGATGTATGACCAACGTGGATCTATTAAAATTCTCTAATGATATGCTTGATCAGTTCCGCTTTAACTCGTCTTCCATCTTCTGTCGTAGAGCTGATACCCTAACACGTTGCTCGTCTGTTTTATGAAAATTATAAATTATGTCTCGCACCATACTAATTTGATATTCCATCTTGGTCTCTTCTTACCAGAACTTTTAAATATTTTTTTTCATCAGAGTTTTTTGCTGCTCATCTTTCTTCAACAATTCTTTTGATTGTTCGCACCACACATCAGTTGCTTCCCAAACTGATTATTTTATCACACTAACATACATATAAAAAGCTATTTTCCGAGTTTAAGAGGGAATCTTGGCTCTGAAACGTGCAGAGCCTCGATTCCCTCTTCCCTCGAGGCTCTGCACGTTTCCAAATCTTCATAACAGGTATCCGAGAACTGGCAGGTAATAAATGTTGCTACCATCCCTTCCACTTCGTCTGTTTATGTTTACAATTATTCTTTTATATTTGTACATTTTCGCGAAAGTTGTGGTTATCAACATTCTTTTAAAGTGAGTAGAGATAGAAACAAGATCGACTTATAAAATATAAAGTGAGAAAATCATCAGAGAATTTCGAAAAAAATGTAAATTTTTTTGTCAGAGGTGTGCAAAATACAAACTACGGTCAGGAAGGCTAGCTATAAGTGATGCAGATAACATTAAAATCCGATCTTCTTGATAACAAAGAGGCGATATTCTAAATTATGTAAGGCATATGTCTAAGAAGAGGAACATTAACAAGTATGTTTTGGTCGCCGCAGGTGTTCGAAAGGTCGGTGTCGAATGTCCAAAGAGTAGTAACTTCTTTATTCCTGTACGAAAACAGATGCCAAAGCCATAGTACCACATCTCGACCAAGAGTCAGTTTAATAATAAAAAAAAGATTCATCAGTTACACTGATATAAAATAAATTATAAATTTACTTTGTATTCCAATTTTCTATTGTGTATCTACATTTGGAATGGTTCCGAACCTAGAGCCTCAAATGCACATGTTAGATCAAGTATTCTGAAAGTGACTGTTGGTATGATTGGATGCTAAACAGATTTAATCAAATTCACCTCAAAGCAGGAGATTAGGTGCAACCGGTGAAGCTTCTGTGCAATTTCATTAATAATGAAGTGAATTTCAACATACAAAAGCTCGCGGTATAAATGTATATTTTGAATTGAAAACTAATTAACACCTAAAGCATTCAGATCAGTTACGTGTAGCAATTTTAATTTAATGTGTTCTTTGTGCGATATAAGTTGATAATTAAGTTAGGCTGTATGATTGTATGTAAAGAAATGTATTCGTGGCTGATATACAGTTTCTGCAAGTCTACCTGCCGTATTAACTATTCGTTATTGTCCTGTCTCGTTGTAAGACGACATAATAGCCAAGAAGATGAAGGAACAACGATAGCTTGAAATACGGCGAGGATTACTGTACGCGGTCGTATTCTTCCAACGAACGTCTACTATCCTTACAAATGTTTCTAAACTTTGAAACATAATTTCCACCTAGTTTCAGTTTGATATTAAGAATATTTTAGACAAAAGGAGTATAATCAAGCTGTTATGAGAGTTCTGAGAAGAAAAGAAAAATAAACGTAGAGAATAGAATATCAAACAATTTATGCTACGTAGAAAAGTTTACATCGGGCTTTATGATGTCGTAAAAATAAAATTAATTTACAAGTTTATAACTTCCTCTATCTAAGTTGTTTTATTTAACATTTGTTTCCATTTTCAGCATTTTATTTTTAAAAGATATATACATATATGTATATATAAGAAATTAGAGAAAATGTCTTTGAATATAGAAGAAGAAAAGTTATTTCATGAAGCAATAAATTAGAAATTAATTCAATAAGTAACATTTTGTTTGGAATAAAATAATTTTTGAAATTCTTTTGAAGTTAAAATGATTTTAATAAACGACAAAAGACATGGTAAAGTCGAAAAAGACTCAGTGTGCGGCATCCACAGAGCAGAAATCGCAAACATTTTGAGACCAAATATTTAAATAATTTTAGTTTCTTAGAAAAAAATTTAATTTAAATCTCACATAGTAACCAATACAGATTTTTACTCAACGCAGCTAAAATTGCATTTAATGGCAACTACATATATAGCTCAGCAAATAAATCCAAGACAATATGGAGTCTGGTAAGACAAACCACAAACAAAACCAATAAGAAGCCTAACAATTATAACATTAATGTGGATGGAGTCCTAGTCAGTGGTCCTAGTACTGTAGCCAGTAGTTTTAATACACTTTTTTAGTCTAGTCCTGAAAAAATTATTTTGCAAATACCAACAGTCAATGTCAACTTAACAAGATAACCAACAATTCCGCATCCATGTTTCAAGCTGCACACCGGATGAGGTACTCAGTGTCATCAGTCGACTTAAAGACAAATTCTCTACCGGACCTGATGATATTGCACCAGCTACAATTAGAAATTTAAAAGTATTGTTAGTGAATGTTTTAGTGTACTTGATCTTTTACTTCTGCCAATTTTCCGGATGTACTGAAGCAGACCGCGATTGCACCGATGTTTAAAAAGGGAGACCGCACATCCATTATGAAATGCTAGATTGATTAAATGTTAATATGGATAACGGCAACACGGTTTTTGGCAAAACAAATCAATCTACAGCACTAGTTGAATACTATTACTATATTCTTAGTGAAATTGAAAATAAAAGAGAGGTCATAGGTGTATTTTGCGATTTACAAAAGGCTTTTGGGAGTGTACAACAAAGTAAATCAATTCAAATTGAATCTGTATAGTGTGCCAAGTAAAACGGCTGAAAAGCTTGCTTCGTACTTCCAAATTAGAATGCAATTTGTACGATTGGCCTTTAAAACGCTTGAAGGGAAATCGGTAATATATCACAATAGTTGCCGCTTAATTCCGGTGTAATCCAAGGTTCCGTTTTGGGTCCAACGTTATTTAATATCTACATAAATGATATAGCCCTCTTTTTATCAGATGTGTATTTGACGATATATACTGATGATCTGTAAACATTAATTACTCCGGAAGTGACTAGAGATAAAACACAAGACAAGGCAAATGTTCTACGACAACTTTATGTAACTGGTTTGCATGTAACAAATTATCCTTAAGCTTGGAAAAAACTTATTTCATCCTCGACAAAGAAACATCAACATGATAAATGTTTACGTAAATGGTTCTTTGCTTAAAAACTGTAGTGCAACCAAAATGTTAGGAATAAAAATCGACAGTACCCTACAATGGAAGGAACACAGCAATAACTTGGCAAAGAAAATTCATTCAAAAGTCTTTGCTTTCAGATGTCTAAAATCGCAGTTGTCTATACCACGTCTGATTTCACTTTATTACGCGGAAGTGTATTCTAGACTGCAATACGGCGTATTTCTATGAGGGACGTGTACGGGCGCCCAGCAAGTTTTTCTCCCACAGAAGGCAATAGTATCATGCATTAGAGGAATACACTTCACTTTTTTAGTTTAGTTATTTGCGTTATGTATTTTTGTTTCACTTGTGCATGACGGTAAACGTATCGTGAACACTTTTGTGTCATATAACAATAAATCACTTATTTACTAATAGGGGAAGCTTGTTTGGGAGTCTCGCAATTTCGAAAATAAGAAAGATGAAACTTGGTACCTAGGCTTCCGGTTAGAAACAAAGAAATACTATCGAATTCCGAAACTTGTTAATTTTTCTCTCAATACCCTTTACCTCCTATTATACCCTTTTAGAGGATGAATTTCTAAAAAACTACATCTTGGCCGGCTAGAACTCCTGACTTAACGCTTAACGACTTCTTTTCATCTAACGAGAAATTTTATTACGAATGACCCATTACTACTAAAGAGTTACTAAAATGCTCACACATTTTAAAAAACATTTTGGTAAGATGAAGGAAAGACGAATAGAACTTCCCAATACAAATTAACGCTTCGCCAATAGAAATTCCCGCATTTTCTGCTCTCCCCCAAGAGATGAAATGTCTCCCTAATTTTGGAGATTTTTACCGCGTTAATTAATTCTGTAAATTTATTTTTTTATAGTGTGCATTGGTCGATCATCCGCTGAACTAATTTACCGATCGAAATTTCCAGTACGGATCGTAGCTTCAAATTCGCTTAAGCTTATTATTTCTTATAATTTATGCATAACCGCCGCTAACCATAATACATACATAATGTATACATAATTATTTAGACGTATGAACTTACATATGCGATTACACTATAGCACATCCAATACCTACGTAAGACTCCAAATTCACGAAGGCTGTAAAACGTAATGATGACGAACGAACATTTAGAAAACTGCCAAAGATGCAAAGCGAAAGATCTAAGTGGGGATTTTCGCATTTGCATGTATGCAAATATATACCTGTGTGTTGGAAATTAGACCCTTAATAGGTATAGCGTGAAGGTAGATTTCCGCAGAGAAATCGATAGATACATTTCAATATCTTTCAGCGTGTACCAGGCTATAAACATGCATCATAGCCTTTTTTTCCTTTTTGGTTATAATGATAGTTTCGTGCTTGTAGATGGCATTTCACTACAAACATTTTACAAATCTTTATTCAATCTTGCCATGTGAGCAATCGCGTACATATATATGTATCACTTCAAGTTATACAAGGCTGTGCAGATTAAAGTAAAAACGGCTGAAAAGTTTCAAATAAGTAAATTTATATTCTGGTACTTATAATCCAACAGCAAATTACTAAATTAGGATGAAATAATGGCTTATTTAAAATTTGTGTCTTGAAACAGGACTAATACAAGATCAATCTTCTAAAAATACATATAATCGTTTGTACATTGTACAGAGAGTAGCCAACATTTTTTAGAAATAACGAAGAAAATTAGAAGCGATAGAAGCTTTTCACGTGCCATCTATTCCTATGCCTTAATCTATTTTACGGCATCAAATATACAGCCGTGATCTCGTGTAGGTGTGCGAGGTTTGAATATTTTTTGGTCAATAAAACCATTTTGTTTTGAAGGGAAACAATTTGTTTGTGATTAAGGCTTACTTGACACTAGTGTAGTTATAGAATTTTCTAGTTACGAATTTAATAAATCCAATTTCTAGTTAGGAAGGATCAAACATGACACTAGCGCAGGATACTATCACAGCAAGCGACCCACTGCCTCGTCTTCGGATTGACAGCTCCTGCACAACATGTCTTTAGCTAATCCCATTCTGCACCATGCAGAGGTTTCTCCTGAACAGTCTCAGGTATCTTAATGCTGTCCACTTCATTGGTTAGTCAGGATGACAATTCTAGTTTCTTTTACGGAGTCCAGGCACAGGCAGTCCGATAGAGGGTTCTGAACTACTATGTTCTATCGCCTCAGAGTTAGTCTTTTAACAGGATTGCTGTTCGAGACAATTGATTTTTTTAAGTGTAGCGACGGCCCAACGGGATATATAAACTTTTTGAAGGCTGTCATAACTTCAGGAGCCGTTTATTAGATTTAATTTGACAAATGTACTAGGTCGGGGATATCGTCGGTCAGAGCAACGCAGCTTATAAATCGTGCTAGCTAAAATACATTATTTCTTTCACTTTTCCCTAACACCTGCTACTTAATTCTTTGTTACTTAGTCCTGAAATTTTGACCCAACAGCCTCAGATCGTTCACCAGAAAAAACTTGGATGCAACGTTGAAACACAGAATTCGTGCATAATTGTAAAGAGAGATATTAAAGAAAAAACGTTTCCGGTGTTTAAAATTGACAAAGTTTGGTGTTCAATACTGACTAGGTGTATATTTTGAAGACATTTTAATGCCATATCTAGGTAAGCCCATGTCTGTAATCTTATAAAATTCACGCTATAATATATTTGCATTTTGGATATTTTGAGTGAAGTAAATTAGATGATTGAAAACAAAATTATAAATATCTCGAAATCTATTAGAAATAGACACATGAAACTCTTGACTTGTTTCTAGATTGAGGAACCAAAAACGGAATAAGATGCAGGCGTTCTATTAAAATGACAAAGAAGGCGCATGCTATTTATTGTTCACACTGTATGGATGGAAATATTATTATGTTATTAGCAATTTTTATTATCGTCTATCTGCACGTTAGGCGCAATTTGGCATTTACAGAAGGCTGGGATACCAAAGGTGCTAAGAATTTAAAAGATCAAATTATGCCCGAGATTAAACGATATGTTACACTTTATGCAGAAATTCCTAAATTACATTAAACAGAAACAGTCTAACGAATTAATTCTGTCCTCTACGCTGTTAATTTTCACAACAGAGGACAAAATGTTATTCCGCTAATTAATAAAACCGTGACCCGGTTGTATTTTTCCTCTCCGCGCTACAATAAAGGCGTAGAGATTAAAACCAGAAACATTTAATTTCGTACTTATGCTTGAAAATTCTTCACGTCTAATAAGGAAGCATAAAGTAAGACAGATGCAGTATCTGAAATACTTATTCGAAATGGGGAGCACAAAATTACGCCGCGTTGGAATTTGTAGCTGACAGGACTTGGACTACGGATAGAATTTTCATCTCGCTTACATACCCTCATTTTATATTCTTTTTAATTCAAAAATTTCATGGCCGAGCTGAAAAGATCTAATTAGAATTAATAATTCTTCATTCCGAACTCGCTATAAATGTAATTAACATTGAAGAAACTTTCTTGCATAGGGTCATTATTCTTTGGAAAATACTATATGGCAGATGGGAAGTGTAAAGACCAGGAGTAGGGGGAATTCGAATTCGTTTGTCAGTAACCACAATACCGCAGTTTTTTTTTAAATTAGTCAACGACGAGCCACACTTCCAGTTCGATGACGATGCCAACAAATACAATTACCGGTATTAGGCTAAACCAGATAACTCTTACTGTCATTTCTACTCACTACATTGATATGCTTAAAGATATTCTGAACCACATGTACGTAGGAAAAGGTAACTGCTACGGAGTGTATGGTACCTCTATAAGACGGAGTCAGCTCAATGCATTCCGTCGTATTACTTCTTAATTTGGTAATTTAGCTTGATTCCCTAGGTAGGCTTTTTGAACTACATTAAAGCATGTGTTCATAAAACTAACTCTCGAATAATCCAGGAATCTGGTTCCTGGTTCTCATTATCACAGAGTGGAAGCCATATTAGAGAGGAGGTGTTGACCAAGGTTGGTGACCGACGTCATAAAGTGACTTACTTCATCCGTTGAACAGGATGGATGATATTTGACAGATACAATTTTTCAAAAGTGAAGTTATACGTAACATGTTTTTTTCACCAACATGTATGGATGAATTTCGTCTTCAGTTTCCACATTTTCAGTATCCCATCTTGAACTATATTAACACATTGTTTGCTGCTTTGCTAAATGTTGTCAGACTGGTGCAGTAAGTCGCAATCCCACTGATAGAAGCAAGAAGAGAACTACTGAAACTATTGCGTATGTGAGGAAACAATATAATTTTTCATAGGGTACTTGTTAACATATTGATAGAAAAGATCTCGAAAAAGACCCGGTCACATAGTGAATGTGCAATGCTGCAATTGCTTTGAAAATCATATGAATGATGATAAATCCTTAACAAATCTTTCTTTTCAAACGAAGCTTGGTTCCACTTTAATGGTTTTATTAACAAAGAAACCATGCGTATATGGTGGATATAGAAAAAAATCTTGTCATGAAATAAAAACCATTGCGTTCTGAAAAGGTTGGTATTTGAATAGCAGCTTCGCGGAGAAGAATTATTGATCCATTGTTTTTTCATGGAACGATAAACGCAAATAAGATATCGTAATAACTTATTTCATCAATCAATAGACAAATGTCGCGTCGCGTACGAAGATCGTAAATACATGAATGGTTGAGGGTATCTAATTAAGGATACCCTCGCCGTATAAATTGTCGAAATGTTTGCGTACGAGCTCTATAGTGATTATCGATTACAAGATTAAAACACTCTTTTAACAATTTAAGTTTCATTTGAAGGGATAAAATGGATTTTTAAATGATTTTTCGAAATTTAAATGAAAACTAACCTTATATAGCGAAGTTCCAACATGTAAATATTATGTTTATGCGGTTTCTTTGTAGTCTTCCTCTTCTTCTCTTTTTCATTATTTTGGTCTCCCACATTCGTTTATTTGTGTTGCCTTGTTCATTCTCTACAAGTGCCCCCACCATCCAAATTGTCTCTTTTCAATGAGATTTGTTATTGTTTCGATGTTCAGATCTTAACAATACTGATAACACTAACTAGTAATAGTTCCAATAATTCATTATTAGCTGCAAAGGAAGGTTTCAACATGTACAAAACATGCGGTTAAAATTTACGAATTTCGAAATAATTCTTCTTTTTTAAGTGAAAGTACATTTGAATGTTTGAGAATGGGTGTCTTCTTCAATTGCTTGAATTCTTGATCGAGCGCAGCTCCTATTCTACTGGACTTACAAAAAACAAACTTTTGTGATTGACGCGGTGCTTTGTCCATTACTATTACGTTCCGTAATAACTTAAGTAATATGTTTTTAAATCATTTCTCAGAGAGGGCATATCTGCATGATACCCGTTTTTTTTAGTTTCGAACAGCAACAATCCATCTTCGATGAAATCTATATTAGAACTAACGAGGAGTGTGACAATTCTTCTTGCGTCCATCGTCCCGTTGGACTTTTGAAACTGACGACAAACCTTCAATAAAAGCTTGTCAAGAAGTGATGACACTTGCATCGGTTCACACTTTCTTCTTCTTCTTTTATGTTCTTTTTGCATGGAGCAAGGAATTCTACTGAAGCTAAAGTCGGTTTTAAAAAATTATATAATGTTGTATGACCTATGTTTGGTATATTGTGCACTGCATTTATTTCCACCTGTGGTTGGTAGTTCATTTTCACATTTTTATCAAACATTTCCAGTTTGAACTGATAACGAAGACTGCTTTTAGATGCAATAAGCTGACATTTTTCTTAGTATTCCTCTACGGCTCTGTACATTGTTGGGTTTAGCATGCCTCCAAAAATGTTACCATAGATGTGCAAATGGTAAGAAATATACGCTTATAGTCTACCCAAAGTATTGGAACCATCATACATAATTGCGTTTAATAATATCGTTTTCCTAATACAAAGACAAATGTACGAAAGGAGAACGTTTTCTCGGTGATGAAAGGGTGGAACTAGAGGAACTTGCTTCCGAAAAGGACTCGTTACCTTACAATTACAAGCTATCAAATAACCAAGACGTAACGTAGAAGATTCAATCTCTAAATATTGTCACTGGCATCGTGATGATTTTCGAAATATATGATTTCAATATAAATAAGAGAGCAGTGTTGGTATTCTTCTGTACAGATTTTTTGTCTATTAATACTTATGACTTATGCATGTTCAACCATCTCATAATAGTTTTAATTATTGTTGTAGTTAGCTACAAATGAACATCTTCTATCCATACACCCTAAACAGTTGAAGTCGCTTTTCGTTTAAAATTAGAAGGAATACTTATTGCCGCTTAAGCTATAAATCAAAGGTAACTAGCATACATTTCTGAACGTATTTCCTTAAAATCGTACTTCATCCATTTTTTATATTCTCAGCAAACTAAACGAAAAGCGACTCCATAAGATGAAATAACAATATCAGCGGCGTTATGTTACTTTAACGTAATTCATTTAATAAGAGAAAAACGAACTTTTCCGCCTTTAAGGTTATCATGAATCATACAGTTAATTGGATTTTCTGCAGGATGGCGCGATATATATCGCAATTATGGGAAGGAAAGTAGACCGGTTTGGAGCACCCTAATTCGAACACCCGCAATAAAAAGTTTGCGTTCACAAAGATTTTTGTACACAAACACACACAAGAAAGACAAGATGAAATAAACTCGGTTTCGCTCAGAGGAGCTTCGGAGCTGAATCGAAGACACCTTGGTGCGGGAATACGACGCAAGCGCCAGCGTCGGGACGCCCGGTATCGGCCATCCGAATGTTGTTGTGAAAGCTCAGTGCAACGCGACCTACTAGCCGTGTTACATCGGCCTGGAAAAGCTCTCGATCTTCCCATGTAAGTCAAATTGTTTGTCATGCATGCCACAACCTCATTTAAAAAGAAGCACCGTCGATATGAATGGAAGCTTTGAGATCTGTCAATAATTTTATTTATGAGCGCTTTTCATGTGATTTCGGCTCATTTTCCGCGATGAAAATAAATTATTGAATAGATTCGTTGTAAACAAAATTGTTATGAAAACTTGAATATGAGGATTAATGCATTAGTTTCAATTTAATATCAGATATGTAATATGATACATATATATGTATAAATTTAATTATTTGCAATGTATTTCTTCATCTAATAAACACCAGACCCTTAAAAATAACAAGATTTTAAAAACTGTTCCAATAACAAAGTTGCTATTTTCTCTAAAAAGCAAAGTTGTAATACAACAGAAAATATGGTTTAAGCCATTAATCAAAAATTATTTCTCTGGAGTGTTTGTAAAATATAATTGGCACACTGTTGCGCATTTCCAGAAGTGAAACTAATTGAATGTTATTCATATCCCAACGTCCGCCAGGGATTACAATTTCCAGCGTTGCCTTTGAACTTTTTCTCAATTTAAAAACTCATCACCGAAGAATTAATATTGTTAGAGGGTGGATGTAATTTTCTAAATGGATGAAAAATACTTTTGTTTGCACTGCAGCCTCAAAAGAAATAACAAATTACCAATCTTTAAAATCTTTTATAATTACATTGTACAACATATGTTTTCTGCATCAGAACCAAAAATATTAAAGATTCTAAAAAATAAAGAAAATCGTTGAAACTGAAAATATGCAAGAGCGCAGGTTGCGTCTGCAATGCAGAAACCTCCAAAATTATGGGGGTGGCTGATTTTTATCTAGTCGCTTGTAGCGGATGATAGAAAGATGGCCATACGGCTACTTTCAAGAGTTGCGAAATTAAAATGAGGATTACTATTATTGGCATTCAGTTCTACAGTACGCTCTAAATTGAGTAGAATAAATATGCAGATTTGCTTCGATTCTGCGATTTTGAATGCAACAAAAATTTTTAAATCCAAGCACGGAAAAAGCTCAAATAAAATATTTTTGCAATCGTACGATATATGTGAAAATGTTTCAAGTAAATACTGTTTGATTTAATAAGCAACAATTATAACTGATAACAAAATGGAATTCAAAATGGCGGTTTCCAAGATGTTAGATTTGCTTTAGATTTTTACATAATTACAATTTTTTTTCGCTTTTTAAGAATATATCATAAGCTACGTCTGATTAAATTCGGGTAGGTATAATCTAGGATGACAAGTTTATTTTAGAAACAAATGCAATAAAACGGGAATTAAGACAGATTTAAATAAGGTACTTGGGACAAATAAAGCCCAGGGATTAAAATTAGCGAATTTAGTGCGCAAAGTTCTTACTATACACACACCTGCACTATGTCCAAAATTGTGATAGAATAGAAACCACGGCATTCCAATACAGTTACTAAAACATTCCATTTTTTTCGCAATTGCGAGCAATCCTTCAGTAATCTATAGTGTGGAAAATTAGAAACAGACAATAAAACAAATATTGAACACTTGCATAAATGTATATTCTTTCTAAGAGAAAGGGTATACATTTATGCAGGTGCCGCTGTGATCTAGATGATAAATTAAGGAAAAAGTGTATCTTTCAAAAGCCGACTCTTAACTATGCTGTAATAAAGAATAAATCAAGAAGAAAAGTAATAAATTGCAAAAAGAAAAAACAAAATAAAACGATAATCCAAAGAAAACAACACGAAAAAGTGAAGACCGTAGGCTTTCCCAGAGAAATTTTGCCCAAGAAATTTCTGCAAACCATGGTCCAATAACCCGGAAGAATTTTCGTCACAACACAAAAGGATTACCAAAAACTAAACATAGAAAAAAACTAAAAATATGAGAAATGACAATGATATCAAACTAATTAGAGTAAAGGTAAAAGCGAAGGTAAAGAAGAAACAGCTCGCAAAAATAGTTGGAGTGTCCGATATAACCATTGTTAAAATTAGTCATGATCATGTTGGTATGACTAAAGACAGGGTAAGATGGGTGCCGAGAATGCTCACACCGCCGCAAAAAAACTATTTTTAGACCTCTATAGCGAAGACAGTATTGAGCAGTACATCGAGTCAAATTATTACTGGGGACGATACTTGGATTCATAATTGCGAACCTGAGTTCAAGCAAGACTCGAGACCCAAGAAGTTTCACACTCAGTCGAAAAACTCATGGCGACGATCTTTTTTGGGACTCGTAAGGAATCCTGCATTTCCATAATTGGAAGATACTGTTCAATCTTGGAACGGTTAAAAGAAATCATTAAAGAAAAAAGAAGAAGACTGACGAAAGGTGTCCTGCTCACTACATTATATCTGTCTCCGAGTGACTTGTTACCAAAAATGAAAAGAACTGCGTGGGAAAACATTTACGAGCGATGAACGCACTTTCGGCGTATTTTTCAGAAAAAGGTGAATAATTTTTTTATAAAGGCACACACACAGGCTAGTTGAAAGATCTGAAAGAAAAATAATTCTGTATTTTTATTTTCTCTCCCCTTCCGCCATCCCACGAACTTGAAAACACTCCGTCGTATTATTAATAATTGATAGATTTTATCTTTCGATTATCGAGTGTTTACTCTCGCTACATCCACTTAATTCCAAATATCAAACTAATAGTGATCACGAAAAGAATTTTCAAAATTAAATCAAAAGACTTTAAAAATACAAAATTATGTAACCTAGCTTTTACAGTGACTATTGTAATAAAGCTCTTCCTTTTTGCTATTTTTCAATGGTTATAATCCTGTTAATGCTACTATAATATCATTGGAGTATTGAAAATACAATTGCAACAATAACGATGATACAAAAATTACATACGCATATATTCCCATGAGTGTATTTGTGCAATGATTTTCTCTTGCCACTTATTGTTAATAGAAAAGAAGAAATCTTGCAAGTCTATTGAATTTTCCCAAAGCGAAGCCAATTTCGTAAAATTGTTTTTTCTGTCTCATGCTATGTGTGTTCATACTTAATTAAATGTATAGAACGTATATGTGTGTAGAAATTGATAAATGGTTTCCTTTAAGTGATAGGCGTACATTTACTAAGAGAATATTTGATATCAACGCCAACGCTCTGTGCTTCTCCTTAATTAATACAAAAACTATTGCTCAACTAATGCTATGATAACCGCAACGAATACATAATCATAATCGAGAACAAAGCTCGTTATTGTGTTTATATCTACAAGCTTGACAGCTTTAGGGTAATTAGACGTACGTAGTTCAAAGAGTTAATGTTCATACTTAACGTGATAAGGGTTCGTTATAAGTTAGCAAATCGATCTTCGGAATATACTAACGCTTCTTACAATTAACTCAAAATTTATTAATTGCTAGGTTAAGTTATTTAAGAAAAAGGGTATTTACTAGTTCTAATTGTTGACACAAAGTAAAATTCTTGTTATGAAACAAATATGTTGAGATATGAGTATTCAGATTTTCCAAAATATATAATTTAATTCCATTACCAGAAAAAATATGAAATGCTAAATTAAATTACATATATTGAAAATATGTTGCGAGAATACAACTATTTAACTATTTATACGAACAAAAACATCTGACAATGAGCTACATATAACAGCGATATTATATAGCTAAGTAAATCGTAAAAATAAAGAAAACAAGATACATATGCACTTGAAAATGTACTTTGTGCATTATCGCTATGAAAAGTGAACCGGAGAGATTTTCCACATTTTAGCTAGCGTATACCTTGTCATTTAAGGGTAAGGGAAGTAGCTACACATATTTGTTTATGGTTTGAAAGTTTGACTAATACTATCGCGTGTCGTAAATAATTTGCATACGTAATTAATAATTTTTGTACTTTTGATCCTCGAAAGTTATAATAGCTTTAATAAATTCCTGAACTTAAAATAACTTTGAGTTGTTACTTAGAATGCGAATGCTGATTAAAAGTTGTTAGTGTTAGAAAGCTCATAGAACTTAATGGCAGCTATGTACAGGAAGATGTACATACCTACATTGGTACATATTAGAAGTTATATAATAGCAATATTGACTTTGAATATAAATAAATAAAACATCAAATGCTAAGCAATTATAATAATTTCGATTTTTCTGTGGTGTTTAATAAAGTCATTAAGTTCACCACATGCTATCAGCTTTGCTATAGATAACAAATATACAATGGCTAATTTAGCATTTGGCAGGTTCCAGTGTTAAAAACAAAGAAAACCGGTATCTATAGATACAAAAAAAAAATTTAATTCAAAAATCTAGTAATTTACGATTAATAAAAATTTATTCCTAAATTATTGGTAAATAATGGAGAACATTTTGAACACTTGCTATGATTAATGCCATTCCAAGTGTTTAATTTCATCTTTTGGATTTTCTGAGAATACGCGAAATACTGGAAATTGATAAAGCTAAAAAAGATGTTTTTCTAAATTGTTGTTATCTCTAAAATAGTATCATCTTTTGCGAAAAATAAAATTGTTTAGGAGTATTTGTACTCTTTTCATGCCTACTTTATGAAATGCAAATGAGTATTTAAAAATAAATTATTTATTATATGCGCGGATTACAAGATCTTTTTTGTTTGTTTTTAACACTTTTACCTATTAAAATTTAAATACTTGTCAGCCAGTTTCAGATTTCATGCTAGACAGATTTAAATTTATATTGGTTAACTTTCAACGTTGTTTCCCTATGTCACTCTTTCTAAATCATCAGTATATGGTTTATTTCAAAACTAACTTCTTTAATAAACAATACAACAATCAATATAGTTATTACTGTTTATTAAACATTCAAAATATATTGGAATATATCATCAATAAAATTTTTTTGGGAATATTAAAAACAGACTAAATCGGAACTTTTCTCATCTTAGCTTTCGCAAATTTCATTCAGTCAGTACATATGGTTCGAAATATAATCGCTACAACTGCCACTCACAGAACGTGTCATAGCTGGTGTTATTCACTTGCCAGTTTAATTTAGAGAATACTGCTAAATTATTAATTATTTCTATTATGAAAAAAAAAAAATTAAATAAAGTTCTTTATTTTGAAAGAAGAATTTTCCGGCCTCATGGCGTTTCAGTAAAAAAAAAACATTTTTTTATTCTAATTTTACGTTAGAGATCCTGTACCGAGCTTCGAACCCAATTATTTCCTCTTCTTCGATAAACATTGGCAGAAATAGCAAATACGGAATAAACAGACACAATTGCCCCAATTACGTAAATAATAGGAAAGCGAATACTTTGTTATTTCAAGTGGACCTACATTGTTACAAAAATGAATGCTCTGTGGGTTTCATGTAACGATTTCTCACAGATTTGCAAATGTTTATCATTTTATGTTCAATAGTGTAAAAGTAGAAATATTTATTTCTAAAAAAATAATACGAACACATTTTACAACAAATTTTTACGTGACTACTTCCTCCATACTTGCCTTTATCCACATACATGGCATTCGAACGCCTTCGACATATACAGAATGTTCAGTATTGAGCAACATACTTTACGAAACTCAAATATCGGAAATGCGATTTTGTCAAACAGTTGTTTAACATATGTTTATTCGCCACACAGAAAATTCATATTTCTAACGTTTTGTGTAATGGTAACGTAATGACGGAGGTATGTCTAAGTTCCCACATTTTCTACAGTTTATTCCGTTGATAGAAAAGTGACACGCATTAAAAATTGTATATCGCTATGACTGACAGGGTCGAATACCTGTGCATGGCCGTGAAGTAGTGGGGATTGACACATACGCTATGCAAAAGAGATATTTACAGTCAAAAGCGAAAATTGCATTTGACAACAATAAACAAAACATTAACCTTGTCGTCCTTACACAGTTTATCCAAAATTTGATGCCAGGGGAGAAATTTACAACATGAATTTTGGAAACACTACACTCCGCACCACCTAACATATTGTATCCATTCAGAACACAGGTTTGGGGAATTCAAGGGTACCTCATTGTCAAAGGTACGATCGAATGAGCAACATTTTTTTAACATCGTTAGCTTCTGTGTACGTGTACGATCTACAGTATTTCTTTATATCTTTTATTACGTTCCTTATTTTTTTTTCCATTCCTACCTTATTGTGTTGTAAGTTGTTATCCTTTATAAAAACCAGCTTTGCGGTGAATTGCAATTTCTCGTTACTGTAAAACAATTTCATAAAACATGCTCACTCCCTATATGAAATAACTGAAAGATAGGAATACAGCAAAATCGATACGAATGTTCTGCTGCAAGTAGTGGAACAATTTGCATTGAATTGGAAAGCCTTACAACACCACAGAAATTTAATTATTTGATCCGGGATAGCTATCATCATTTGGTCATACGGTTGAAAATGGAGATCGACGCATCTAGGCCAACAGTTGCCTCGGATTAATTAAGTAAACTTATGTGGTGCGGAGTGTACCAATACTTTAGTGTTGTTTGCCATTATACCCCACAGTCCTTACTATTGTTATTGGAAAACCTTGTAGTTTAAGGAAATACTTTTTTCTTGTATTGACAGGAAGCAGAATGTGAAAAAAGATTAGGGATATTTGTTTTTGCTTGTGAAGAAAAGATCAAAAACTTTAGCTTTCAAATTTCCTTCATACATCCATGATTCAGTACCTACACTTTTTAATAGAAAAGTTAACAGTTTGTTAAATATTTATTTGTAAATCATTACAGTATTGTGATAAATCAGTTTATATTCACATCGTACTAGTGATTAAGTATATTTATGTTAATTGATGTGATGATATAAAGTTTATTCTGAAGATTTGCCAAAGTTTGAAAAGTAGTCACGCACTGCCACAAGTAAAATATAATACAAATCCAACGCTGGGACTCTATGCAGCGATAAAATTTCGAATATGTTAATAACTACTCCGATTAAGGGTCTGATAAAAAATCCCGCAAATCGTAAGTAGATGATTATCACGCTTGCAAGTACATCTCCAACTCCAGTGGCCACCTTGTACGTATCAGATTCCTCCTTCCGGGTCAAAAGTTCTCCTTGTAATAAATTTTTGGGAGCATCTTTCAAGACCGGCTGGGCTGTAATGCTTATTAGAAAGTTTTAAAACATCGCAACTTATATGGTAAAATATTTAAATTCATACATTATAAGTTACTATGTTTCCTCCCTTATTTTTCAATTAATAAGGAACGATACGGGTTGTATTTCATGTAATAATGATATGTGAATTAATTCCTCAAACTTTTTGGGGAATCAATTCACATCTCATTAGAGTAATTAGGGATTACAACGGTTCGATAGAATCCTTTTAATACGCATAGGCGTCAGTGCATAACCTAAAAATATTTCTAACTTTATATGACGATTATCTACAGAGTGATTCAACTAGGTTATCTTCTTTTCTATTTGAATCGCGAACAAATGCAGTCGCAACAATGAGTGATAAATGCTATTGCCTTGGTTCGTGAGTTTTCTTATATCGGATGTTGTATTTGAGGCCCGTTCATTCGACACTGTTTACTTGAACTCTCTAGATGTTTTTGATGTGGTGACAGATAACAATTGAAATGCTGTCGAATGGTTTTGTTATTACACACTATTCTTTTATACAAGTAAGGCTCTAACATTATCGTGTCTAAACTCAACGCGGAATATCTTTGGTGGTAATGCTGTCCGGCAGTTGACACTCACCACAGTCAACCTTCCTTGTTCGGGAAACAAAACAATTCACCGCCCACAACAGTTGCTACGCCGGAATGCGCCCATTGTTATTCCATTTATTTCCGTTCCTATTGCATTTTATAAATAAATAACTTATAAAATACTATAGACTTCTTTGCACGTATTTTCTTCAGTGGTACCAATCACTTTTCAGTATGGAAATTTCACTTACTGAGAAGAGGATTATTTCTTAGATTCAACAATACTGATATGTTAAGTATTATCTTTAGCGCCACATCGGCCCATTTAGAGGGGCCTTCAAAAAGCGACACGTTCTACTTAGAAACACGAAACCTGTATCGTACTCAGCTGGAACTGAATATCATGCAAACTTTTTCTTAATTGCTCAGGGAAGGAATTAACCTCCCACCCACACGCAAGGTGGACACGCTGTATATTGATGACATAATCAGTGCTTCAGTTATTACGTGGTAGACATATCTCAACATTTTGTAATTTTTGCAGTCTACACTCCAATAATGTTTTATACTTACGGTCTAAAATCGATTGTTGCCAAGATGCGGTTGAAAATAAGTATTTTCAAGATTGTAACCAAAAATATAATGCTGAGATAGCTTAGCTTCCTCATGGTATTAATGGAATAATTCGCGGCAAACGCAACAAAAGGAGAGAAAAAAATTACACTAACACACAGACATGTTTCTACCTACCCGGCGTCATCGGCGTGGTTTCGAGAGTAATTTTTTATCTCTACCTTCTGTCGCTGTTGCCTCACAGTTAATGCCACAACTTTCAAAACGGCAAACTCGACATTTCTTGGCGCCCTCTAGTGAGAAAGAAACGCATGCCTGCCGTTCAGGAAGCAGCGACATAAACCGGGTACTGTCGCTCAAACTGTTACTTTCAGCATTATTGTTTTTACACTAATGATACTTTCGACATATTGGACGTTGATTTTTCACATTATTCAGATTGCATCTCCACAATCTTAAATGTTCTTAATTAAGGTAAAATATAAATGAAAGTAGCTCACATCTTCAGCATGATTACATTATTTCTGTTTTATTTCTTACTATGTTCCTTCCTTTCTGGAAGTCCAAAATCGCGGCCAATAAAATAAGGCAAAAAATATTTCCCATTTCTACTTTATAATTTGCGGTAAACTCCAATTTCTCGTTTATGTGGTGCAATGGCATAAGACGTGCTTATTTCGTATATGAGATGACTTTAAACTAAGCCATTGGATTTACAAAAGTAATGGATGTAGATGACTTTTTAATTAAAATTACTAATACTTTACTAAATATTTATTTTCAAATCATTACAACATTGTGACAAATAAATTTATATTGAAATCATGCTAATGAATAAGTATATATATATTAGTGACGTACATATTTGTTAATTCACGTAATATAAACTTTATTCTGAAGATTTACCAATGTTTGAAAAATACTCATGGACCGTAACAAGTAATGTGTGACTCAAATCAAGCAACGGAACTTTATCCAGCGTTAGACTTTCGAATGTGCTGACAATTACTCCAACTATGGGGCTGATAAAGAATCCCGCAATTCGTAAGAAAAAAGTTAATATGCTGGCAAGCACATCTCCAACTCCAGTGGCCAGTTTGTACTCATTAGATTCCCCATTCGGCGCCAAAAGTTTTCCTTGTAATAGGCTTACTAGATCTTTGGGCCCATCTTTCAAGACTGGCTCCGCTGTAATGTTTATTAAAAATTAGATAGGTTACAAAAGAAAAGTTTTAAAACTTCACAACTTACACCGTGTGATTAATTTGTTATGTCCGCGATTATATTCACATTATTATTAATTTGAAGCAAAATTTTTATTAATCAATAATTAATCTACAGTGAGAGCCTTCTAGCGCCACGTGTTTAGAAAAACAAAAGAGCATCGTAGAGCACTTCAACTTTTTTTGATATAATTTTTTAATATCCTTAAAGGGTTCACGTTCTTTTTATAGTGATGCACAATAATTTATAATTTATTTTAAATTAACTGGTTAGTGGCACAGAGAATAACTGATAATAGAAGACGAACTTTCGTTTGTTTTGTATATGTCAAAGGTTGATATTTTTGTCTGTATTTCACGGCCACCAACCGCCCCTGTATGTAATTATCCTATGTATGTTAATACAGGTTCACATACGAAAATGTAACTAATTTTCCAAACTTTCAAAATGAAGTAGCATTCCGCAAAAGTTTAACATTTGACAGCTGCACATACACGGTAAGTTTATAGAAGTTACTGAAATGGAAATATATCGTGTGATTATATTTGCCGGAAATGTAGAGAAATCATGAATAAATTACTTAACTTCTGAAATTGTCCGAATCAAATATTTGCGAGTTCAGATGTTCTATACAAGTTTGTTACTTTATAGGATTTAAACTCAAATACTATACGTTGTCATGTTTAATTAATTTTCTCTCTTATTCTTAAATTAATTAGGCGGTCTAAAACTTATTCCATCAACGGAGATGAAATACCTCATCTGCGTTGATGGAAGAAATCATGTTATTAATGTTGTTAGGGATGAGTCAACGGCTTGCCAAAATTCTTTTATGATACCATACATACAAACGCGTGTATGTATATTGGATTTATTTCTTCTCCATGATCGATTCAAAGCCGTTCAAACCAATCGTTCTTGGACTTTAACATCACACACAACTATACCATGATCTGCATTGGTGAACCATTTTGAACGGTTCAAAATCGGTTCAAATGTAGAAGAAAAACAAACCTAACAATTAATCTGAAATAATTTTAACTTCATATGATTCACACGATTATCTACATAGTGGCTCAACGCGTCACCAATGAGTCACACCTCAGCTGGTTGATCGGCGATTACGAGAAATTTATCAGCCAATTGACGTCTGCAGGGAATAGCCGGATAGGGAGCCTTGGAATCCCATCACAAAACAATTTTTTGCCCTCTCGTATGTATACAGCAGCTAACCTATATTTATCTCTTTCACAATTGATTTCGAATTTTGTAATATGTTTGGATGTAAATAATCTTTATGAAAACAGGCCTTTGTTATTTCCATCCTTCAAATATTTGTAATCATTGTAACTGTGGTTGAAAATGTCATTGGCTGATTTCCTGCAACGTTCCTGTTCAGTTTTACATGTTTATCTGTAGTTTTCAGTCAATTATAATGGCTTTGTTCATTTCATACTCATTTAGTTCTTTTTAGTTCAGAATTTTACGGGGATTCAGGAAATTTTAAAGTAAATACACCGCGTATTCTGCTGCGGGTCCACGCCCGTGGCCGGTATTGTGTTTCCATTGTGTTATTTTATGGACGTGTACTAACAACCATGTTGTGTTTTCGTTATTTCATTTCTTCTCGTACGTAACCCCTCTATACGCGAGGTTTTCCGTTCTACCTACCATTTTTCGGGACAATAACATTAATTAATGTGTTGCATGTTGTAATTATCTATTAAATATAGAAATTGTTATGTTTTGTTTCCCATATTAAATTGGATATATGGCGGGTGCGCCTTGTGCGTGTGTTGAAGGTAGTTCTTTCCCCGAGCCATTCATAGAATAAATTTTCCAATAAAAAATATTCACAGGCAAATTCCCCACAGCACTAAATGATGTTCAAGTATTTACGACATTTAGTTTCCGCTGCAGACGATGCATTCATTTACTGTCAACTTCACAAACAGGACGTTCTAATGGTGTGAAGGAGTCTTGTATGAAATGACAATAAATGGAAATTGACATACATTTCAGCAGAAAATTGCTCAAATTACGATTATTGTATTTTAGAGGTCACATCATTGATTTATATAGAAGCAGAAGTTACGTACCTGATGTTAAATCAATTATTACACTTCTTAGCGCACACTTAGAACTATGCACGTTATTTGCAATAGTGAAACAAAAGATTATCAGGGTTATTAACAGAGACTACTATTTATAATAACTTTCAATATTACATTAACATTTTTTTATATCTATGAGAATTTACAAAAGAGGAATAGAAATGGTCGCAACGTTTGATTCACGCTATGTATTTTCTTTTAATTCAATACCTGTATATTTTTCCAGAATTTGGTGAAGAAGCTCTTCTGTATTGTTTGTTAATAAACATTACCCTACCCCTAAAATGCATCATTTTCTGGAAAATATTACGTTTTTATTTATTTATTTTTATTGTTATTTTATCTAGTTTACCAAAGGAGGACGCATTCTAAGTAAAGGAAAATGTCTTTAAAAATTTATCTAATAAAGCTTCACTGCTAGATTTTGGAAAAATGCAGACTATTTAAAAAAATGTAGATAACAGGAATAAAACGTTGCCATCTTGCAGAATCTAGTTGATTACCGAAAATGCCAAGAAATAATTAATGGAATCACCGGCTTAGTGTGTAAAGTGATTAAGACATCGCCCATTTTGACGATTATCTCAAAAACGAAGCTAGACAAGTAGGTGTAGTAAATGCAGAAGAAACTTGGCATGAATTGAAGAAGAATGTCTTGCTTGTATTTGATGTTGGGCAAGACTTGGAGCCAATAATTTTTCTTTGTTATTATTTCTAAACTTTTCAAAGAAACAATTATCTTCCGTCCACGCACTAGGTACTAGATAGAATATTATTACACTTTCTTCCAAGTCTGTATTATTATCTAATTTCGTAATATAGAAAATACATTCGAGGGATTAATATTAATTAATGTCAATTATCAAATGACATCTTAAATTAACTTAACTTGTTCATTTTCAGTTTTTACGTTGCTAGTGATCGCGCCACTCTAATGATAAGCGAATAAATGCATAGTGAAGTGCACAAATGACCTTTTCTCTTGCTAACTTTTACATAAATATCGTCTTTCTGTATGAATTTTTGGTATTATCGCCAGTTCAATTTCACTTCTTGTGTCCTCGGAAGTGACCCTAACTGCAGGTACAGGACCCGCTCTAGACAATGCACTGCTTTCTCTGATTGCCTTTCCGAGCAATCCCCCAACTTGTGCCTCCGTAAAGCAAGCCCGGCAACTGTATATTTTTGTATTTTTGGAAAAATAATTGAAAAACGAATCTAACGGTAACTCGTATGTTATACTTCAAATTAAAAAATATCGTGATTTTTGGATAACGTGTTTGTAACACATCTTAATGTACCACTCCTGCGTTGAGCATTTCAGGATTTGATTAATTAACGGCCATAAAGATTAATGTGCATTTACTACAGCGTGAGGGCACATACCACAAGACGTTGAATAAGATTAAGTGTTTAGTACTATAAGATTAGCAAAACACGGGTGACGATTTTATAATAAAAGGTGCCTCATTTCAAATCATTTTTTATAGTTTCTCGAGGGTTGCAAGAAAAGAAAATATAATTTTGTGGTTTGTATCTTTACTACTTTTTATAGGATCCTCTTATTCTCTGAATATTGAAATAATAAACACTACCCGAAAGGTTTGTATTTTTACATTTATCAACATTAACTAAAAAAGCTTGCGTATTTTATAAAATAACATACATTGTGTAAATTAAATGTAAGGAATTGCAGAGGGAAACCTTTGTTAAATGTAGCCTTGTATGTCGTTTCCACTAGAGCAGCAAACGTACTATGCGGGCAAGCGAGTACCGCCGCAATTTTTAGATATAATGCTAACTGAGGTATGAGTATAATTATGTAAAAAATCGTGGTACACATTTATACCATATATACAAGGTTAGCTAATAGTATGCCGACGGAGATTTATTGTCGTTAATATTCATTTTAGGAAACTATATTCAGTATAAAAGTTTGTTATGAAATTTTTACCTAAATTCGAGAGTACTTGATTTTTCTTCCTTCAATTGGTTCAATTTTTTTAAATCGCAACTTGCATAATTTGCTCTACCATTCGAGATTTTTCCTCTTTACAGTAATATTTTTTTTAATTTTCTTTTTACCATTGTTAAAGTAGTAATGGGGGACGATTTGAACAATTACTTTAATTTGCTTACGCTATATTAAAAACAAAATTAAAAAAAAAAAAAAATACATATTATTGTAAAGAGAAAAATGATTTACTGAATGATAGGGCAACATTTACAAGTTCCCATTAAAAATTAAATTAAATTAAAATTAAATAAAAATTATGCGCACAGGCGTGCATTATAGTCAAGAAAAGTGCACAAAATTGAATGTAAATTATCTTTCCCTTTACGCATATTAGCTACATGTAACAAGATAGTCAAGTTAAAACTAACAACTTACAATCTACTCCTGTATAGCAAGCAGCGACAACAATCGAAGCAAAAACATATAAGATGATCTTGTTCATTTTATTCGTAGTTTTTCACACACTTTCCGCAAAAGAACTATAGACTTAAAGTAACCTAATTCGCTTTATATATTCACATCATGAATAAAATGGGGTCTTCTATGAAAACATAAAGATAACTTATATCGTTAATTGCGACAATATCGTATACGTTTTTTCTCATAGCAATAATTTCTGCTTTTTGGAATAAGGTATGCAGGTAATAGGCATAAATTTTATGTGTTTGCGAAATATTTTTAGTATAGTTATTGAAAATTTTTGTTTGTCGGTGATAATTGAAATAAATGTTATCTCTTCCAAGCTGACTTTGTTTAATTTAGGTGTGGGTTCGAAATAGCGATGGTTTGGAAAATGTTCGTAATCATAGTCAAAGCATGTAAATGATTATTAACGCATTATATGTACAATTTGGTCAAGTTCCCAACATGCCTTTACTACAAATATTAGATATTTCGAATTATCCGAATTCTATATCAATCATTCGGTAATACAAGAGGGCAGACAGTTCGATCTCATCCATTTCAATATCTGTCAGGGTAGCTACATTGGCTGGCGGCTATTCTTGAATATCATACACGTATTTTAATTCATCCAATATTGAAATGCAGAAATTAAACGCTTTCGTAACAAATAAGAAACTAAAGTTCGCGCTGATGGTAGTAGCGAGGGCGTTTTGTTATGAAAATCGTTGAGGAAACAATATTTTACAATTAAGACGTATTTATTAGACTGTAAAATACGTTATGCCTTCTAACCGAAATAGACGGCGCTACTATAGAGATGTAGTTAACGTATAAAGAAAAATATGTAAAAATGTTGAATTCGTTTCTTCATTTTTCGTTAAACACATAAATATCCGGTTAAAATAAACATGCCATTTTTCATATGAATAATTGCCCAAGGAGTTGGTGATGTATGTATATATTTTATGTTGTTTCTTTTAAACAGATAAATGTTTCAGGAAAATTTCAATAATCTGTAAGAAGTTACAGATTTATTTTCATTTGGTACTATAACTGCCAATAAAACATTTAATGGCATATTAATATTAATGTCCTTTTATGTCTAACTATAATTTTAAATTTTTAGTTTTGATTTTTTGACAGAAACGTTCATTTTATTTCTTGAGATTTAAATCAAATCCTGTCGTTAACATAACTTAAGAAGAGACCTATGGAGTGATTAATAAACATTTTTCATAAAGTCATTGTAAAATCATTGATTTCGTTTTGCCGTTATGAATTAAGAAATTTGGCAGATATTGATTACTAGAGCGCAACATTCTCGCTTGCCTTCCAGTGGTGTTTAACTGCGAGAGCTGCTTTTGCTGCACAGAGGTGCTTTGTTACATATCTGCACTTTCTGGCCTTCTATGCTGTGTGCTATGTGTAATACATATCGCAGTGCGAAGTTGGTAAGTGTCGGAATTGAACGGAAAGCATTAAAAAAGCATAGAAATCCATCAACTTGTCTGTTTGCTAACAGGGTAAATACATACTTATGGCAATTTCCAGACTTAATATATAATAGTAAAGAAATCAGGTGTTTACTTTTAGTTTATTATGTTGGAAACCATATATGTGTAGGAACCATGTAAATAGTGCAACACACAAATTAAAAAAAACGAAAGGAAACCATATAAAGAATTTCTGTGTTTTAGCGATGATGTTAAGTGCGTGCAATATACCGTTTGCAAAAATCGGACAAATAATGTTAGGGTAAACCTCCGGGTTTAATTAGAATCTTTAAAAACATA